>CM076090.1:68401671-68735955 GCA_038088585.1 Chrysina gloriosa
ATATTGAAAAATAAAATATAACTTGAATCCGTGTTATTTTGTCCTCATCGTCAATCCGGAAACTTTTCAATTTACCCTCGTATATCTTCCTTTTAGTTTTAGATGTAATTTCGCGGGGCAATTTATAACTAAAAAGAAAAAACTAAATGAAAAATAAGCGGATCCATGCAGGTAAAAGATCCCATTGCATGCTGTAAAAGGCGCCAAAGACCTGCGAATATGTAAAATAATGGGTTCCCTTTCAGGTTTTAATGTAATTTTGCCGAATAATTTTTATTTACGTCAATTCCAAACATAAACACGGCCTTTAAAAAGTTGCAAGCATTAGCTTACATGGCATCTCGAACGGCGTACACGAATAAATCGTCGTTCGCGTAATTGCATTCCCCCAAAACATCTCGTATCGAAGCGTTGTTAAGATCGCAAGATCGATGGCGGAATTCGCGATGATAAAACGCCGAATGCACGGCATAATATATAAATTTTAATAAGATAAGACGGTCTCCTTCTTTTTCTTTTTCCCGTTCATTTTTCTCCGGTTAATCGAGTTACGCGAAGCCATTGGTAAAAAGTTGCATGACTTATCGGAGCCGCGGCGTGTTCTCGAAACGGCGGCGCAAAAACGAAAGGGAGAAAAGGCGGCGGGCTCTTAACGACGAAAAGCGCATATTAACCTTCCTATACTCACGCATACGGTCTGTGAGACCGATTTATAGGGTATAGTATACGTCTTTCATTTTGACGTGAGTATAGGAAGGTTAATAATGACCCGTTGCGTCGAATCATCACTTTCGGTGTATTATTTATCGAAGCCGGGTGTTTTACCGGTCGCGCATTAGAAGCATCGGGAATGCCGTCTCCCGTTTATGGAGTCGGGTAGTTATTCAACGTTGTGTTGATTAGGAATTAAATTCTTATCGGGAATTACGATTAATAATCAAATGACAGGAAGATGGTGAAATATTCAGTATGAGGATCAGAATTTCAGTCGTTGATGTATTGGTGTGATAACTTTTAAGTAGATATATTTTGTCGATATCTCTAAACCATCGATTCCCAACCCGCGGTACGCGTTAGGTTGTTTAGGGGTACACGAAAATGTTAGTTATTGTAGGATTTAATTGGCAAATACCTCTGAAGACAGCACTTCGGATGTAAACACCGGAAAAGTCCAGGAAACACAGAAAAACAGAAAGTACTCAATGAATGTATTAAGTAAGGATTTATTTATATAGGAAATGAAAATGCCCTAAAACCAAAATGTACAGTATATTGTAGTATAGTAATACTCCAATGGTTAATTACCATTACAAGAAAGAAAATTCATCTTGTATTACAAATCAATATATCAAAATTTACAGTTAATGTTGGGGTTATGGTCTTCAATTGTCATACAGTTTATTTTGGGGTTCTATTTATACCTTTTAACACCACCCCATCACCTTTTGAGCATTTTATTACCCTACGGATGTTAGCATCTTATTTTAACTCCAGCCAGGGACGTTTAATGGGAGAAACAAAAGTCACTAGAAATAAAATTATTAATTATTATAAAAAGCATCGATTAATAGACGGGAAAGCATTGTTAACATTCAGTAACATACATACAATACTTTTCCGTAACAAGAATTCATAAAAAATTGCTGGAAATAACTAAGGATACATCGACATTCAATACAGGTTTCTATAACAGCGATATACCTGGATGAATTGGAGTCAAGAAGAATTAAAGTTTTCCTTTTGTGGACAACGGAGAAATAAAGCAGTGTAGTCCTGGTTTCCAAAAGAAATAAAAAGTTTGTTTGGTTAACGACGAAGAAAATTGACAAGACAGATAAGTCAACAAATAAGTCGATAAATATATTTGGAATAAAGGGGTTTTAAGAAGAAGTACCAGTGAATAAAAGAACCTCACCATACCGGAGAAGAATCTAAGAAGGGGAAGAATCCATAGAAATTAAAGGTGCATCGAGAATAGAAGTTAAGACAGGAGATATAGGAAGATCCATCATGGGAAAAGAAATTACACTCACGCACACACACACAACACTAGGTAATTATCTTGATTTTATGTTAAATATGTCTCAAAATTTATAAATATAATTTGTTATAATTTATCCTTTTTATATCATTAATTAAGAGCTGGACCGGTGCAATTTTCTTTAAGAAATTAGGCTAAATGGGTGCATGAAACCTTCCTTACTGCTACATTTACAAATAAAACATCCCAAATATAAAAACAAGGAGTATAATTCTTTTAAACGTTTGGAGCAAAATATGAGTAAATCGAGTTTGAAATCGTATATCCTATCGTTTGCCAAAATTCTTGAAAATGCCGTTGAAACTAGTTACCGTATTGCTAAATATGGCAAAGATCATACCATAGCTGAGAATTTGATTCTTCCCTCTATAAAAGATGCTGTTTACTGTATACTTGGGGGAAACCAAGTACCTAAAATGAACAACATTGCCCTTTCGAACCACACAATATCTCGAAGAATTCAGGATATGATAATGATGATGTCGAAACGACAATAATAAGCCGAATTAAAAATTGTAATTTTTTGGCTATTCAAATTGATGAAAGCCCAGATGTCGCCAATTTTTCGATTTTGCTTGTTATAGCAAGATATTTGGTTGATAACAAAATTGAGGAAAATCTATGACTTTGTCGTCCTTTGTCAGTACGTATAAGAAGTGAGGATATTTTGAATGCCAATGATTCTTACGTCAAAGAAAAGGGGATTAATTGGTCTAACTGCTGCGGATTATGTACCGATGGTGCCAAGTCCGTGTCAGATATTTACTTATGAAAGTAGCCGCGAACGTAAATTGGAGCCATTGGTGCAACCGTACATAAAATGTTCTGAATTGAAACTTGTTCTTGATGAAGCTGTCCAAGTAGTCAATTTTATAAAATCAAGGCCCACAAGCTCAAAAATTTTCAAAGCTCTATGTGACGGCATGATAAGTCTTGATCCCACATTGCTCCTTAATACAGAAGCGAGATGGCTATCTCATGGTAAAGTCCTTACCAGACTATTTGAGCTTAGGTATGAGATACAAGTCTTTGTTTGAAAGCAATTGTTTCAAGCTCTCATTCAAGTTTCATAGCGATAAATGGCTTCAGGCTCTCGCATATTTATCAGATATTTTTCTGCATATAAATAAGTTAAATTTGACACTCCGAGATAAAACAACGATACTTAGCGTGTCTGACAAAATTGAATCTACGATTACAAAATTAGAGTTTTGGAAGTCTTGTATTAAGAATGGTCAACCTGAAGTATTTGAAACATTGCGCAGTTTCCTATCTGAAAAAAATTGCGATTTTCACCGGAATTAAATCAACGAACAATTGAACATTTACAAGGATTAAAATCGGATTTCCGGAAATACTTTCCAAAACCAGACAACACAAACTATTGAAGTGGAATACATACTTTCAGGTAACTAAACTGTCAACCACGAAAAAGAGACTTTGATCGAAATTTCACCATTGCCAGTGTGTACAGGTATAAAGTAATTTAATCACTCAACAGGCCTCGAGGACTTCGAGTGTGCTTTCCACTTTCAGTTTCTGTTAATGAAAAAGTTTCTGGTAATCGGTGCACAGTTTGTCTCCATTCTTTTCTGTCTCTCCCCTTTGTTCCCCAGTCTCTTATTCCCACCTTTCTCGAGTCTTCTTCTAAACTTTCACTCCATCTTTTCTCGGTCTTCGTCTTCCTTTTGTCCCAATTGGTTTCTTCTTCGTTGTCAGCTTCGTCATTTGTTCATTTAACATTCACTCTATATGGCCTAACCATCTAAATCTTTGTATCGTTATGCGTCTCATTATACTTGGTTCCTTGAACAGTCTTTCCAATTCCTCGTTCATCCTTCTTTTCCAGTCTTCTGTTTTCCTTCCTCTATAGATAGCTGCTAGTATTTTTCTTCCCAATCTGCTTAGAATATCCTCTTCCGTTTTGTTCAGTATCCACGTCTTGCTGTATATGTGACTGTTGGTCTTATTACAGTTTTATATACTCTGGTTATTGACTTTCTGGATACGTGCTTGGAGCTCATCAATGACTTCAAGTTGCCATATTTTTTACTTCCTTTCATTATTCTAGCTCTGATTTCCTGCTTCTCGTGATCTTTCCCATCTATCAATGCCCCCAAGTATAAAAACTGATTCATCCTCTCGAAATTATATTCTTTCTCTCCCTGTACTCTCACAGTCAGTCGGCTTTCTCTTCTGTGCTTTCCATCACCATGAACTTTGCTTTTTCCTGGTGAATTTCCAGTGCGTATCCTCCTGCTTCTTCTATCAGTTGGCTCCTGTTCTTGATAATTTGGAAATCAGAAGGATTAGGTTGTAGAAAATCTTTTTCGGATGTTTGATGTATAACGTTGTATTTTATTCGTTCTTATACGTTAGATTAGAATGATTCCGAAGTCGTTATAATTAGGTTGTATAAAATCTTTTTCGACGGTTTCGCCTCTCGCCCGTACATCATGCTCTCTCTATCTCTTCTTCTTAAGCACGCCACGTATCCCTTCTGTTCTGACCGCCCGACTCGTCGCCTCCCGCTCGCACATCCTACTCTCTCTGTCTCTCCTGTTTCGGACGAAACAAGTACGCACATATCCTTCCTCTCGCTCATCGCCTCTCGCTCGCACATCATACTCTCGGTTTTCTTTCACAGGAAGCGAAGCTCCGCCCAAATTTAACGCTCTTACGCTTACGTTTACGCTTACGGTTACGCTTACGTTCGGGCTAATCCGGTGTCCTTCAAGACGTATTCACTTCAAAGTGTCGCACACTGTATTGCTCCCAAAAGGCAGGCCACGATGGTTTGTCACCGTTGAATTTGGTTAATTCTAACGTTCTGAGAATATAACTATTAATTCAATCACTGTAGTTTACTGACCCAAATATCACATCGGTAAACTCCTCACCACACAATTGTTCATAATAAAATCGGTGACACGTGTTTCACTAGCTCGATGTAAGCATCGGTTTATACGGTTGTTGAAGATGCTTGCCTCGAGCTAGCGAAACACGTGTCACCAATTTTATTATAAACAATTGTGTGGTGATATTTGTGTCAGTAAATTACACCACAGTCCTTGCAATCACCTTCACTATAGTTTAATTGACGTAATTGTATAGAAAACTATCGTATAAGATAACTATGAAATAAAAGAGTTTTTCTGAATAGGTTGCTGAAAGACAAATTACCAGAACGCATCTTCCGTTGCAATATTTCATCGTACTTCGATATTTCCAATGTTTCTAATAAACTTTAAACGAACACTTACGTTTGAAAAATCTACCCCTCATTCGTGATATTAATTTTGTCGTAATCGTATTCGAGATACAACGCGATTTCGATCATTACCCTTAGAAATAAGTCATCGTTTATAGATCAACTGTTTGATGATGTTGCCGCCATCAACATCACACCGTGGTACACCGGACTCGATCGACAATAATTTATGCCTCCTAATCCGATTACACGATATTAAATGAAGATATTTCGCTTTTCGTTTTTAACACCGAACTCCGAAGACGGAACGAGTCGAACTTGCCGTCGCAGTAATTTATGTAAATTTAATTAACTACAAAAGGTATTGAAAGGAATCACAGAGGAATCTTTTTATACATATGTACTTACGTATTGTACCTATTTACGTATTTCGTTGATTCCCTTTAATTTTTCAGGGCTTTCGAATTTTATTTGTTTTCTTGAAATATAGATTTGATTTAATTTAAACGATCATTTGAAACCCGCTGGAAAAAGAAATTTACAAGGATACAACGAAATTGATCTAATTCCCGTTACAAATCATTACACAGTATGCATGTTTTCTTTCCGTAACAATCTCGACGCGATAGATTGGTATGTTTATTCTTATTTGGAAAACACACTGATTGCGGACTTGTAACACAATAATAGAATCCCGACGGGCGGAGACAATTAAAAGAAACCCCATGTGTTTATAATTGACCGTAACGAAAACAATTGGAACGGAAGCCCTTGACGTGGCAGCCACAGATGAAATGTTTAATAGAGATTAATGATGGTTGGGTTACTTGCGAATAAACGAGTCCAACGTTGGGATACCTTACAAATTCCTGCTATTGAAAGTTTGTTAGACCCTTTCACTGGAAACTTGTGAAGTATGTGGGTAACTTTTGGCATTTATATTTGCTGCGAAAGATGTATAGAAGCGACGGAAAGTGATGTCAATTCCAATAGTTCGTAAATGCTTGTATATGGACGGAATCTATCAAAATGCTATTATCTCCGATCTGCGAGCTGATGCTGTCCTTATAACCAGCCAATCAAAGCTTACCACTCATTAGCCGGTGCTGAGGACAATATAAGATCTCTTTGTAATTCAACCTGACTCCTTGTTTAACCTTCCTATACTCACGTCAAAATGAAAGACGTATACTATACTATATAAATCGGTCTCACAGACCGTATGCGTGAGTATAGGAAGGTTAACTTCCAAATAAATTTTGACTGTTTAAAGCCGTTGTTCTTGTGCTTCTTCACCATCTTCTTCGGAAGTCGTTATTACAAATACATTTATATTGTAATTTTCAGTGATCCAAGCTAACTTATAAAAATTCAGGAATCGTGAAATAGTTAACACAAAACACCCTAAACCATCAAGCACTTATAGTTTCTTTCAAGTTATTTAGGCATTCAAAATTCGCACCAACCAAAATACTTCACTCCAAGTTAGCACTAGAATAAACAAGAATATCGTGCTTTAATACAAGAACAAACTGAAAATTATAATATAATAGTAGACCCTCAAAAAGCATCTTCTCTTATCCATCGCTTTAATTTTATATTGGAATATATCTTCGGTATATAAGTTCTCTGATTCAAGAACCCTTTCAAAGGGCATGGAACCTGGCAAATGGGAAATTTGGGTTTATGAGCTTCGTACAACGTCCATCAATAATATTTATAATAAAGCTTAGCTTTTAGCGACCATACGTATCTTCAATCGAATCGAAAGAGAATGTGATAGATGATCTCTTTCCATTTGCCAGGTTTCATGCCCTGTAAGAGGGTTCTTGAAGGTTAGAATTGGAGGACTTATATATCGAAGATAGCTTTCCAATGTTAAAATAAGCAGATCATCTATCAGATTCTGTTTGGATTCTTGACGAAGGGTGTGGTGGATAAAACCTAAGCCTTATTGCGTTGATAGACGTTGTATAAAACTTATAAACCCAAATTTCTTAAATGATGTGATTTTTACACTGATCATTGTTTTAATGTGTGCGATTAACCTTCCTATACTCACGTCAAAATGAAAGACGTATACTATACTATATAAGTCGGTCTCACAGACTGTATGCGTGAGTATAGGAAGGTTAATAGAGTTGCTCCTAGCGCCAGCGAGCAGTGGCGTAGAACCCCGCCAACCCTAATTATAACTGCGAGTCTCAATGGGATCTTCTGTATACATACGCGCTACGGTAAATACTATTTCGCAGTTCTAGGTTTGTTTTAAAAATGTCGCCCACGTCGCAAAAACGATTAATGTTCTATTTTATGTCTAAATTTTTTGCGCCCGCCTCGGGTTACTGGCGCAAATTGAGCAAATCAAGCGATTCATGTGAATCATGTGCCTAGTCGTGTCATAAATTCTGTCTCTAAAGAAACCGACACTTTTCTTATAAAATATAGATGGACAACCTCCGGCCCGCGGGCCACATGCGGCCTCGAGTAAGATTTGCCCGGCCCGCTACTGAATTCTTTCGTTGCATATTAGCACGGCCCGTCTAAACCTTAATTCATAATGAATCATAAGGATACCACAAAAATGTATATTTTTCAAGATTACTCGCAGCATAAAACTTCTACAAAAAAGGGTTGCCTATGCCTGTTATAAAAGAAGGAAAAAAAGAAGGGAGTATTTAGCGTTACAGATAAGATAAGATATTTTATTGATATAAATCTAAAAAAGACTAAACAGTTGAAGTTTAGGCCTCGAAGTATAATGACGGAGTGGGGTGGTAAAGAAAATAGAGCAGTCGTTAGCGCTTTACAGGAATGTGGTAAAACTTCAAGCGGAATTTTCGCGCTACTGAAAAAGAACTATTTACATATGCCAAAGATATCTAATGTAAGTGTCAAACCTAGAAGTGTACAGACTCCTGCAAAAAATAAAAGCAATGTAAGCCAGCATTCGGAAATATCCTTTACGTCAGGTATGGACAATCTCCGGCCCGCGGGCCACATGCGGCCCTCGAGTAAGGTTTGTCCGGCCCGCTACTGAATTCTTTCGTTGCATATTAGCACGGCCCGTCTAAACTTAATTCATAATGAATCATAAGGATACAACAAAAATGTATATTTTTCAAGATTACTCACGGCATAAAACTTCTACAAAAAAGTTTGCCCATGCCTGCTTTACTTAAACGAAGATTTATGGCCAGGGAAACTAGAATATCGAAACTATGTCCCATTTGATAAAGCAAAATTTTAAACTTGGGGTATATCGTCGAGTGGCAGGATAACGTCTTACGAAATTAGACGACAAAGAGCGAAACTCCTATTGCAGCGGTATGCTAATGGCCAGTACCATCAAATTCTCCGTACGGATGAAAAAGGTTTTACTGTTGAAGAAAACTTGAACAAGTAGAATGATAGAGTGTGTGCTCACAGCCCTAAGGACGCACCCGTGGAAATTTCGCGCGTGCAAAGAGGTCATCCTCCCGCAAAGACAAATTACGGCTGAATGGAATCACGAAACTGCATAAAATCTATCAAGAGACTGCTATCGTCAATGGATTCATGTGGACTCAAGTCGTATAAGGTTGAATTAGAAGTGACGATTTAAAACTGTAATTTTAAACACTGTTGACGGAAAAATGAAAGAAAACTAGATTCACATAGGCAACATCTAAAAACTATCTTGGTTGGTAGAGTAATTTTCAACGATGAATCGAAATTCGACGTATGTATGTATTCGTGATGAACACAAACACGTGATTCGTACTAAACATGAGGCTTTACACAAGGATTGCAAAAAAAAAGCGTACGTGATGACTTGGGGCTGCATGGAAACTCCAAGATTAGGATGCTTTGGATTTATTGATGCCACGAAATATCAACAAATATTGCAAAACAGTCTGCTACTAACAATAAGTATCGCGAAGTTAAATGTTGGGGCATCATCTATGATCGTTTGATTGCGTATTTTTATGATGGGGTCTTGCCGCTTTATTTCTGTGAACAGTGGATGAAAAGGTCAGCTGTAGTTTATCAGCAGAACGTCCTAGAGCCACGGTGGGCAACAGCCGGCCCGCTGTATGATTTGATCCGGCCCGCGAGACATTTTGAAAAACCTAATTTAAAAAAAAAAATTAAAATTACACTACTTACTCAAACTCACGGAATCAAGTAAGCGAGCAAGCCGAGTGTCGGCGATCATCACAGAGTGAGGCGCCAAACATCAAAGCCTTCGATGTTTGCCGCCTCACTGGCGGCGCAACAAAAGATTATTTCTTCTCAACTGTTCAACACTAGACGATTCTAGATCATTCCTTCATTTTGCCTATATAAGCGGGTGGATGGCCCGAACTTTAGTTGAGTTCTACCTGAGCTACCGAGGTGATAACTTCGACGAGCGATATCCTAGCGAACTGCTAGTGCCGTCAATTAGCTTTGTGACTTTGTGTGCATCTTGGGTGCTTTCTAATTATATTTTGTATACGAAAATGATGTCTGGTGGAAAGAAACGAAAAGTAGATGCAGAGGGGCGCCAGTTTCAAGAAAAATGTATTGAAGAATTCTTTTTTATCTTGCACAATGGTAAGCCTATTTGTTTGCTGTGTAATGAATCCATTTCAGTGATGAAAGAATTCAATATAAAGAGGCAAGACAAAATCCAGAAGCTTACTGCAAATTTGGAAAAGCAGCAGCAAATGTTTCATAAACAAAGAACACTACTTGATAATGTTGTGAAAGCTAGTTTTATAGTTAGTTCAAAATTGGCAAAGTCATTAAAACCATTTTCCGAAGGCGAACTTATCAAGGAGTGTATGTTAGAAGTTTGCAGTGCTTTGTGTCCTGAAAAGAAAAATGAATTTGAAAAAATTAGTTTGTCAAGAGGAACTGTTGTCTGACGTATAGAAATGACGGCTAATGATATAAAAACAACATTGACTGACCGTATGGCTGGTTTTGAATCATTTTCCATAGCATTAGACGCGAGCACCGATTTGTCGGACACTGCTCAACGGGCTATATTTATTCGAGGTGTTGATAAAGAGTTCACTGTTACTGAGGAATTGCTTGCTTTACAGCCGCTAAAAGGAACCACTACAGGAGAGGACATTTTTAATGAAGTTCAAAAGGTATTTACAAGTTTTGCCTTGCCATGGTCTAAATTAGTTGGAGTATGCACAGATGGTGCACCTTCTATGGTCGGCTTACGTAAAGGATTCATCGGAATTTTGAACGAAAAAGCCAACTGAATTAAATGTGCAAAAAGATGATTTGATAGTCCTTCACTGCATTATCCACCAACAGAACTTGTGTTCTAAGTCCATTCGACTCCAGAATGTTATGAATGTGGTAGTGAAAACCATCAATTTTATTCGATCTCCAGGGCTTAACCATCGTTAATTCAACGCGTTTTTGATGAAATATCAGCCG
Source organism: Chrysina gloriosa (assembly GCA_038088585.1). Lineage (NCBI taxonomy): Eukaryota > Metazoa > Arthropoda > Insecta > Coleoptera > Scarabaeidae > Chrysina > Chrysina gloriosa. Next base: position 68,412,348 of record CM076090.1, read on the forward strand.
AATATGACGACGTAACATATTATTCTGAAGTCAGATGGCTAAGCAAAGGGAATATGCTGAAACGGTTTTACGAGCTTATAAATGAGATAAGAGACTTTATGCAAATAAAAGATAAACCACTATCTGAATTGAGTGACCCAAAATTGATATGTGACTTAGCATTTCTGGTCGACCTTACTGGCTATTTGAATGATTTAAATTTGAAACTTCAAAAAACAAGGACAGTTAGTTAATGATTTGTACAGCCATTTGAAAGCGTTTCAGAATAAAATCCGCTTGTGGGAGGCACAGATGCTGTCTGGAAACAGTTACCATTTCACCACGCTCTCTGCGTATGAGAATATTGCTTATGCTCAATATGCTGAAGAACTCAAGGTACTGTCGGAGCAATTTTCGAACAGATTTAGCGATTTCAGAAACATGGAAGACTGTTTCAATTTATTTGCTACTCCAACAAAAAGTAATGTACAAAATGCTCCAATACACTTGCAAATGGAGTTGATCGAGATTCAAGAAAACTCACTCCTAAAATCTAAATTTGAAGACGTGGAGTTGTGTGATTTCTACAAAAATACCTCGAAGAAGACCATTTTCCGCAGCTTAGAAAATTCGCAAGAAGATTGATTTGTGCGTTTGGCAGTACTATATAAATGCGAACAGTTCTTTTCACTGATGAAAGTTAATAAATCGAAATATCGTACAAGGCTGACTGACGATAATTTGGAAAATTCTTTACGTTTTTGTATCAGTGGAATTAATCCAAACATCGATGGATTAGTTTCCCAAGTTCAAGCCCAAATGTCTCAATGATTTCGGTATCGCTATTTAACTTTCGTGGTTTGTAACAATTCCAAATTTAACGATTTAATTATAATGTTATTATTTCATTTTGTTATTTTTATAAATTGATATTATAATAACATTGTCGTATTATTTCATGTCTGATATCTATCGCAAAAAATTATGAACACTACAACACTACTTTAAAATGTACTACTTTTAAACGTGGCCCGCGAATGTATTTGTACACTAAAGTTTGGCCCACAACGTGTCAAAGGTTGCTTATACCTATCCTAGAGCATGCAGTCAAACCTCTAAATCAGGCATGGGCAACCTTTTTTGTAGAAGTTTTATGCTGCGAGTAATCTTGAAAAATATACATTTTTGTAGTATCCTTATGATTCATTATGAATTAAGTTTAGACGGGCCGTGCTAATATGCAACGAAAGAATTCAGTAGCGGGCCGGACAAATCTTACTCGAGGGCCGCATGTGGCCCGCGGGCCGGAGGTTGCCCATACCTGCTCTAAATGATACCCTGTCCAGTAATTTTCAACGAATTAGAGATGAACTCATAATTACAGTTTTATAGCTGATATAGTTACTAATCCAATAACAGCTTCCCCGTTTCTATTTGCTTTGTTATTAAAGGTCAGTCGTTAATTACTGCAACAATAACCCTGTTTTTGTCGACATACAATTCCTCTATGTTTGGCAGTAGAAATAACCCATTATAACTCATCCTGTATTACTAATTTTTACGAGTTTAGTTATTCGGAGTAGTTAGAACCGAATGCAATGAAACCAATTGTAAATTTGAACCATCATTTATTGGACTTTTTCCGCCGATTGACCAATGTACGCCGCTGGTGTGATTCATACTGCTATAGACCCAAAAGCCTGTGGAAAAGCGGAAGATTGGAGATTTTTAATAAATGAAAAAAATTTATGTTAACTGGTACATAACAATGCGATTTCTTTCTTAGCATTCTTAGGAAAATTGTGTATACCTCTAGGACAGAACTTATGGTACAAGTGAACGAAAATACACCGCCTCTACTAATTGTTCTAATAGTTTCATCATTGACAAAGTCATAACCGTCAGAAATATGTTACAAAACGATTAATGAAAAGCTTTTATGAATGTAGGCAATAAAATGTATAGCTGAGCAATCGCCGTCTAATAAAATATCGCATTGCATCTAGAGGCATCATAAAGCACCTCATTTTCTCTCGGAGAAAAAGCAACGAAAACGACCCCCTCTAATCTGAAATGTTACATTCATTTAGCATCAAATCGCCGCCGATTTAAAAACTATCAATTGAGCCTCGGCTTTTACGGTGTAAAGCGCCCACTTGGTACGACCGTTTAATACTTTTCGTGACAATTTATTAAAACAAATATATATAACGCGGGAATGACTGTGATTAACTCCCTAAAAGCTCGAGGCGGCGGAGGTGGTAAATTACGACGAGACGGAGATGTTAAAAAGAACCGGGCGAGTTAGCATTGCCGACCGACGGACCCCGTTCGTACTTTGTGTTGTCCGTTTTTACTAATAAAGTTGTTGTTTAGCGCGGCGGCTGTCGGCTCTAAATTCGAATTGGATAATTGTAATTTATTACGTACGATATCTTAATCATTCCGCCTCATATATGTTGTATAAGGATATATGTACATAACTTGGGAATATAGATGTACTACATATGTGTGTATTCCAAGCATGCATGTTTATCATGTATATTAAGTTGGCACATATGTGCCTTAAGTGCCCTACAGATTTCAAGATAATGTGTAATCCTTTTAGGCTCATTAGAAATACCTTGCCGAAAAGAATTAAGGTTTTTTTAAAATGAATTTGCTACGGTGGCAAAAAGAATTAGAAACCCTATGGGAAATCACAGGGCAAGAACCTGTTGAATTGGTAATTAAAAGGGGAAAGTGGAGATGCATACTTCGTGGTAGCCAACTAGCAACATAACGGGACAGGTTCCATATTTATAACCCACAAGGTAAAAGGAGGAGAGGCAGAACTAAAACTGGGAAACAAATGTGGAACAGGAACATAAACCCATTGAACTAAGGTAGCGGATAATAAAAATTGCAGCGAAAGATAAAAAAATTGAGAATTACGACTGAAATCTTCAGTAAAACAGTCCCGTAAAGTAAAAATATAATAATTCATCGGAGTTCTGCAAAATTGCGCGAAGAAATGTCAAATGCCAAAAATGAACGTAGCAACGAATATCTTTTCAATTTTCCACTTCACAGAAAAAATGTTATTAGGAGTTTCGATAGAATTCTTAGGGGAACTGCGATCCGAACTGTTGGGCGATTTTTAGAACAAAGCTCTTTTGGGGAGGATCTGTGGAGAGAGTTAACTGGGAAAAAGTGAGACGCTTGAAATCGTCAAATAGACGCTTTTCTATCTTTCATCTAAAAACAGTTCTATTCGTGGATCTGAATATTACCCTAAGACTTCTATCGAAGACCCCTACAATATTTCTTTTTATCAAAACCTTAGTTTGAAGGATATTTGCAATAGTGTGGAACCAATAGTTCTAGATGAAAAAGTAAACAAAATCGCGCAAGAATTCTGATCATAATTCCCGCTAGAACCCTAAGAGTTCTGTCGAAAATCCTAGAAACGTTTCTTTGTAAAGTTGAGAATTGAAAAGATATCTGTTGCTACGTTCATTTTCGATATTTTCCATTTTCTTGCGCAATTTTGCAGAACTCCTGAAAATTTTCGCAAAGTACTCTAGAACTATTTCATATCTATTAAGAATTCCGATGAATTATCATATTTTCACAAATTCGGTTGCCAACTTCACGGAACTCAGTAAAGCATAGAAAGGCATGCCTCAAATGAACTGAACTGTGCTGATTAACGTGCCTTATGCTTATAGCACTACAGATCTTAATTTTATAGTTTATAGGAGAAAGTACAACAAAGAAGGTATGGGCTGCTTTGCTATTGGTTTGATGAATTAGAATTGGTGCGAGATAGAAAAATTGACTAATTCTCAAGAATGCTATGAATATTTTTAGGTCTTACTTATTTATTATTTTCACCTGCACTTTTCTTTACAAAAATTCAGATAAGACATAACAGGAAAGGTTGGGTGATATCATCTTCAAATAATTTAAAATTTATATTTCATTTAAAACAAAAATATCTTGGCTTGAGCGATTTTTATAAGAGGGCCAAGAAGGATCACCAAAAGTTAATAAATAACACCAAATATCTCTACTATCAGAATAATATAGTTAATTCTGCTAATCCTACAAAGGCAGGTTGGCCTGTCAAACTCACTAATAGGTCAACGTTACTTCTTTTCACAAACCAATAAGGGGTTCCGAATTTATGCCTCAGCGGGGAGGGGAAGCACATTTCCCGTAGCAATGCTTCTTACTAATGCACTCCAGGTCTTTTCGATTGGATTAACATCAGGAGAATTTGCTAGCCAGTCCATCCCCTCGATTTTCAATGAATTGAAACCAGTTATGAATAATGTAAGCTCCGACATGGAGCAAAACAATTCTCAATTCAATCTGCAAAAATTCATTGGGGTACCTTCGGGCATTCCGAGAATCGTCCAGAATCCAGAATGAGATGAAGGTACGTGCGATTTCGATCGCTTATTTCGGCCCATACCATGAAACACCTATCATATTGTGACTTTTCTCGAATAAACTGTGAGTTATCTCAGGTTCAGACACAGGCTAAATCAAAATCTTCATCCGCGTCGTCTGGTGGATGAGTGGATCGTGATTCATCACTGAACAATACCTACCTCCAATTATCAATTTCAACTTCTTGTGATTATTCCTTGTTTGTACTTTAAATGAATGTGCTCCATCTTGTTAGTTTACTATACAATGAAATCAAAATAAATAAAGTTACATAAGATTAAAATAATATATAAAATAAATAAAATAACTCTTACCACAACTTTCGGAAATAAATCCAGATACGTATTTCGGCAACTATGTTGCCATCTTCAGTGGGATCTTGACCGTTAGTCGTAAATCAATAGTAATACTGAATTTCTCGTTTCCACGGAGGATGACAACTGACAACTGAAGGAACGTCAAGGTTGTGAATAATGGATTTTGATGGGTCTCGAATATGTTATTCAGGGACCTCTCCTGACTACGTTGCTACCAGCTTTTGTAGCCATTCGCCCTAGTTCTCGAGGAAATTGCAAAAGTTTTCCTGACATACTTTATATACCGTTAATGTTAATAATTTTCTGAAGAAGTGGATGTAGTACAGTGGGTAAGTTCTAGGCCTACTACGCTGACGATTCGAGTTCAAGTCCTGCTCTTGTAATTTTTTTTTCTCAATCTCATTGCATATGATATTAACAAATATACGAGGTACGTCCAGAAAGTAAGTTCCGTTTCAATTTAACTCCGCTGCAGCGCTGCGATCGCAGTTCCGCACATGCGCGGTAGACGCTCTGTATCAAGGAGAAGAAACGTGCGCCATTTTGAGATCGCTGTCAGCCACGTACGCTTTGTTGTGCTTGTTTACATTGTCGGTGTTGATTGAAAATCCCGCCGCTTGTGAAATCAGATCTGTGATTCGTTTTCTGAATGCTAGGAAAGTGAAGCCAATTGAAATTTATCGGCAAATTTGCGAAGTTTACGGACAAAATGCGATGAGTGATTCAATGGTGAGAAGATGGGTCCGACAGTTCAATGAAGGACGTAGTGAATTGCACGATGAAGAACGAAGTGGGCGTCCATCTTTGGTTGCAGAAGAACTGGTTCACGCGATTGATGACAAGATCCAGGAAAACCACAAGTTTACAATTAGTGCTGTCGCTATGGAATTTTCCCAAATCTCACGATCACTAATTCATGAAATTGTTAGCGAAAAACTGAAATTTCGTAAACTTTGCTCACGTTGGGTACCAAAGATTCTTACTGAGCAACACAAAACAAAACGGATGGGTAGTGCACTTCAGTTTTTGACCCGTTATGATGAAGGCGGCGAAGAATTTCTGACACAGATAGTCATAGGAGATGAAACTTGGGTTTCTTACGATATCCCTGAAAGTAAGCGGCAATCAATGGAATGGAGGCACACTTCATCCTCAGCAAAGGTTAAGCCCAAACAAATCTTGACACCTCGAAAAATGATGTGCACAGTGTTCTGGGACTGGAAAGGCATCTTACTCATTGATTTCTTACCGCGTGGTCAAACAACAGACACAGGCGGCAAACTTCTATGAAGAAGGTATACAAAAACTTGTGCCATGCTATGACAAATGCCTGCAAAATTTCGGCAGTTATGTGGAAAAGTAGTTTAAGAGTTGTAGAATTTTGTGCAATAAATAATTTTTCTGTATCTGTACACAATTTAATTTTATTACCAAACGGAACTTACTTTCTGGACGTACCTCGTATTTAATTTCATGCAAAATTGTTCAAAAATAATATTTTTCGCCATGTTAATTTTATTAATAAAATAAATGGGAAGCAAATGTGCATCATAGTGCATATTTTAAATTATTATCACTAATGATAAAACGATTTAATTATAAGATTTGATTGTGACATTTAAAATACACACCAAGATGCATATTTGCTTCCGATTAATTTTATTAATAAAGTTACTATGGCGAAAAATATTTTTGAACAATTTCGCATGAAATTGAATATATTTAGGGGCAAGTCGGGTAAATACGGCCACCTAAAGTAATTATTTTTTTATATGAAAATGAAACATCAAAGAAAAACAAATATCTGCTTAGACTTAAGATAATACATAGTTGTAACTGAAAGAAATAAGGAAAATAGAATTCTTTTTCGAAATGTTTAAAAAAAGCATAATAACAATTCTTCACAAAATCGGTATTACCCGACAATGTCGGTGAATGCCGATCACAAGGAAGGGTAATACCGATCCATATCTTAACGACAAGTACAGACAAGTATCACACTGGTACTGGTACCCATAGGGGAGCCCTATCTATACAATCTGCGTGTGCCCAATTTCGGCAGATCGTGCAACAATACCACAACTCTCCGTTGTTGCCGAATTCATTACAGAGAGTACATTTTCTTCAACACATTCCACATAAACTTGTTCCTGTATATTTTGGTTGCAGTCAATCTTTTTGATTTCTTTGTTTTTTCCTTATAAAAGACGCTTCTTCACTCGTTTAAGTTTCTGATTTTTTCTTTATTCTCTCTTTTTCTCTGAAGATCTTCTAATTGAATCTTGTTTGGTGTAGCAGTGAAAATAATAGAGTGTAGAAATTCCGGTCGCTATGACCGGTATTACCCTTCATGTACACAGGACATTTGTTAAAACATGTCTGAGTAATTGTTCTATATTTTCCATTTTAGTGGCGGATGAAGATCAACATTACATTTCTAGGCATGAGCAGTGCAAGGTACAGCATTAAAAGTTGAGTGTTTCTTAAACTTACCTTAGTTTTTTCAATGAAGAATTTTATAACCTATGTATGTCGTCGCTCACTATTTATATCGACAGTGTCGTCATCTCGCACTATAAAACATTAACTTGCACCCAGATGTGGTCATTTAGTCAACCTAAAGCTATACCAAGACAGAAAATAAAAGTTTCTGAACTCCATTGTTCAGTATTAATGTGATCGTAATTTCCCGACGACCGCCAATACCCGACTTGCCCCTATTAATATAGCATTTAACCTTCCTATACTCACGCATACGGTCTGTGAGACCGATTTATATAGTATAGTATACGTCTTTCATTTTGACGTGAGTATAGGAAGGTTAATAAGATTGACCAAAAAAATCACAAGAGCGGGAGGATTTGAACACGAGTCGCCAGCGTAGTAGGCCTAGCACTTACCCACTGCACTATACTCACTTCTTTAGAAAATTATTAACATTAACGGTATATATAGTACGTAAAGAAAACTTTTGCAATTTCCTCGAGAACTAGGGCGAATGGCTACAAAAGCTGGTAGCAACGTACTCGAGGAGGGTCCCTCTATAAGATATTCGAGACCCATCAAAATCCGTTATTCACAACCTTGACGTTCCCCTTGTGAGTTGCTGAAATATGTACGTATCTGGACTTTTTCCGAAAGCTGTGATGAGGGTCATTTTATTTATTTTATGTAAGTTCCATCAAGTTCGGATAACATGAACACATAACATTCGAGCATCGATCGATTTAAAACAATATGCGTGCGAGGAGATAAGTGTATTGTACCGGTTGCGACATTAAATATGCTGAGTTTGTACGCGTAGTATGTACAGCAAAGTTATCATTTCGTGCTTTAGCCGGTACGTGAGGAAAATTATATTTATAATTCCACATAATAGTTTGATGGCCACACAACCAGAAGGATAATTTCTGGTATATATATCGAGAGAGAGAGAGAGAGAGGGAGAGTTTGGCGGGTTACGCCTCCCGTTTATGCATAAATATTTGAAGAGATCATCGGTAGACGTACGGTGCGGTCAAATCGTGTCGTCGTCGTCGTTATAATATGCTGTTACCGGCGATCGGTAGAAACGGCAATCATCTTTTTAAATATTAAACGCGTTCGGTCTGCGGCCGTGGATCACACCGGGTGTTCGTATTCCCAGCATCGCGTAACGTGACCAAACACCAAGCTCGTACACAGGACAACAGAAACGTAAATTGAGTGGGTTCGATGTTTTCTTCAACTTTCCCAATAATAAACTTTACGTTAGTTTACGGCTAGTTCTACAATTAAATATAGGTGTAGATCATATGTGAATGACACATTATACAACTGCCTATTAACGAAAGAAAGTCATACAGAAAAATTTATTAAGAAAATTCCTCCTGTTCAATTCGAGATCTTTAAGCAAAAGGAAAACTGGAAAGATGATAATTATTTAGGTTTCGTTCCTTACATTAGTTGGAAATTAGGTAATCTCGAACACGTGGTTATCTATCTATTAAATAAACTAGATTGTAGGGTTCTTGCATATGCTGATGATATGAAAATATTCCCGCGGATTACCAACCTTTCCGATTGCTACCAATTGCAACAAAATCTGACAATTATTAACAACTGGTGTCAGGAAAACAAAATTAAGCTCAGTATTAATAAATGCGCAGTTGTAACTTTTTCAAAATGTAGTAAACCGATCTTATATGACTACTGTTTGGATTCAGTACTAATATCAAGAAACAATACCATTAAAGATCTAGGTGTATTATTTGACTCTCGTTTGGAATTTACCGGCCACATACAATCTATTTGTTCTTCCGCATCACGCACACTGAGCTTTTTAATAAGGTCATGTAGAGGCTTTTCTAATTTGACGACGTTTACGACCCTGTTTTACACACTGGTTCGTCCAAAACTTGAGTACGCATCGATAATATGGTATCCTTACTACGTTTACCAGCAACTAGAATTGGAAAGAGTACAGAGAAGATTCCTGAAGTACGTATCTTACAGAATGAGCGGTGTTTATCCTCCCCATGGAACTGACTATCAAACACTTTTGAATCAGCATAGTTTCATAAGCTTGACTTCTCGGCGGGAGATGGCTAGTGCAAGATACCTAATGAAACTAATCAATAATGAAATTGACTCACCCTATCTTCTATCTGCCATAGATTTTTTGGTCCTGACCTATGCTACGCGTTCTACTGATACTTTCCTAGTTGCCAGACCAAGAACAAATATTTTGTTTAAAGCACCAATAACTCATATGACCAGAAATGCCAATGCTCATTTTCATGACCCTTTTCAGAGATAATTTCATTCTTGCCGTCATGCCTCTACTATTTTTATTTTTATTTTTTATTTTTATTTTTTATTATATATTTATATTGTAATGTTACAATAGGTACATTATATTCGATATCTATATTTAGTTTCTTTGTTTTTCCTTTTTAATTTACACTAATTAATAAATAGCTTGCTCTCTTAATTTAGATAATATTGTTCTCTTAATTTAGATAAGATTAACTTTTGCACTGTACTGTAATGTCTATATTGTTTTGTCTTGTAAATGGATTCTGTCTGTTGGACAATAAAAATTATTATTATTATTATTATTATTATTATCTATTATGGTAGACTATGAAGGTGATTGCAAGGACTGTAATTTCCTGACAAAATATCACATCGGTAAACACCTCACCACACAATTGTTTATAATAAAATCGGTGACACGTGTTTCGCTAGCTCGAGGCAAGCATTTTCAACAACCGTATAAACCGACAATTTTCTATCATTAAAAATTCTAAAACATGCATTTTTAAAATTTTTACTCCTTTTTCCATACAACAAAAATCTTATAATTTGTATGCTTTATCCCCATGTTTATCTGATTTTAGTCATAAATTTTTAAGACGATATTCGGTATATACTCCCTCCCCTCCCCTAGTTACTTCCGAGCATCGCTAAGAATTCACCATGGATCAAATTCTAATACGAGAATGACGATCCAAATAGACACTAGCTAATGGATTGTCGCTGAACGTCCGGCTTTTTTTTTGTTTTGTTTTTTTTTCTCTTTCTTGTATTTCACCGACACGGATCGCGCGTTAAAAATCCCGTCCATTGTGGTGACGTGCATCTCTTCTTCGATCAGGTGAACAGCGCGGCATCGCCCACTCCTCGTCGTTCTTCCTTTCCACCTTCGTCTCCCTTTTTGATTGACCGCTTTCTAAAGACGTTTTAAACTTTTTAACCCCGATATCGGATCCCCCTATCTCCTATGTACATCTCGAATTCTATTAATTGCCGATGCCGATGGCGGTGCGGTGAAGAGAGCACCGGTTATCTGATCCTTCGGACGTCTTTCTCTGCGTGTACGGATTGTCGGTTGTCCGTGATGCGATGTATGTATGCTTTTGCGTCACAGGCTATTAGCTGTTTACATTGTCGTCGTGTCGATGGTGTTCTCTTTTTTGCTCGTTTTGCGTGTTTTTCGGTCCCTTTTCACGATACGCGATTTGGTAAATTAAAAGGGGAAAGTTGTAAGGATCGTTCCGTCTATTATGTTACTATCCTTTTATCCGCGTTCATCGCCGTTTTGCACCGTATTGCATCTACTTTTACATTTCTGTAATGTACAAAAAGCTTTCGGGATTTTTATATTTTCTTTTTGTGAACGAAAATTGAGGTATCAACTTAAAAATGGGTGTGTGAATGTATGAAAGTACAGCTAAAGCCTTCTATCAGTGGAGTCCGCTGTTACGAGGGATGTTTCGAATGTTTTAGGAATTTGGCTCTAGTCCAGCGATTCTCAACTTGTCGCCCCCTAGTCGTTTAGGGCACTCTATGTTTGCCCCGTTTACAAAACCATTTAAGATAGCAAATAATACCAGCCCAAAATCGAAGGTAGACAATTAAATGAGTATCTGTGGCCTCGTTACGCTGAGTTGAAAACAATTTGTCATGTAACTTCCCAAAAAGCTGATGCTGTACATCTTCAGTTATATCACCAATTCGACGAGCAACAGTATCATTTGATAGAGGTATGGACTGGCAATTGTTTGGCAAAGTTATCTCCAAACAAAGTGTTTGCAATCACAATTAGAGCTGGCAAAATGAGCTCTTTCCCAATGGTGTCAGACTTTTTATATCTGGCTATTTTATACAAAACTTTGTAAGAAGCTAATAAAGCTTTTTCAATTATTTTAAAAAAATTATTTTTGCTTTTCATACGATTTTAATTTTTAAGTTCGAGGAATTCTCGGAGTTTGTTAACGTACTTACTATGAAGGGTTTCCACATGTCGTTTGAGTTTATTCGCTTTCATGCTGTCAGCTGCTCAATATTTTTGAGCAAGTGATATACACATCATTTGATTCAGTGCTGATAAACACCAAGTATAAGTATTTTCGAGCATATTTCCTTGATTTTATCGCTTCGCTATCGTTTGGTGCTCGCTAGCTATCACTTAAAAATTTATCCATCACTCTGTATATACTTACTTAATCCTAACCCTTATACCCTTCCGGAAAAGAAAGTTAAGGATGAAAATTTTATAAGTGAAAAAATTGTGTCCATAAACATCGAGGAAGAGAAGAATACAATCGTAACATACAGACCGAACGAAGATGCTCAACAGATCAAAAAGGACAAATTCTTCGACGATCAACAAACTGAGATTGATAAAACCGGAACAATGTATTAATGATGGGAGAGTTGATAATTTCTTTCCTAGCGAACGAATTAATTATAACAAATATATATTTTAAGCATAAGAGTATCCACAAATACACCAAAGAAGTTGTAAGTCGTAATGAACGATCGATAATAGATTATTTTCTGCTTAGTAAAGAACTCGGAGGGCTGATCAATAACATAAAAGTCCATAGAGGGCCGAAAAAACCGCGCATAAAAGCAAAATATCAAAAATACCTGACATGGAACCTACAAGACTGTGATCCCCAAGTATCCGTAGAAGATATATGGACACAATGTAAAAACGCAATATTGAACGCAGCAAGGAGCAAGGAGAATTTTGAAGAGAAAAAGACAGAGTACACACTGGTGGAATGACCTAACCAAAAGTGCAGCTAAAATGAAAAAAAAATGAAAAAAAAAACTCTAGAAGACTACAAAAATTGGAAGAAAGAAAGGAGACAAGTTAAATGATTAGTAAAAACGGAGAAAAAAAAATGTTGAATAGACTTTGGAGAAAACGCGAAGACGGTATACCAGGAAAATTAAAACCTGTTCTTTATTGTTCTAAGAAATACTAGAAAAAGCGAAGTAACAAGTTTAAAAAACATAAATGATGAAAATGGAGATATTATTTCCAAAGAAGAAAGGATTATGGAGAGATGGAAAAAATATTTCAAAGATTTACTAGAAGGAAACGAAATAATGACAACAGGATATACAAGAGAGGAAATTTCTCGTAATCCAAGAGTGCGAGAACGACAAACATCGAATAGGACATACCTTCTTTTGCAACGCCAACTAATTTTGCATAAGTTTTCTTATTTTGATTAAAAAACTCAGCTCCGATTACTTTTGTAACCGTAAACAAAGTATGTGAATTTACATGTTGTTAGTTTTCGTAGATATTTTTCTTTTATTAACATAATACTTTCAGCGCCATCTGTGGTTTAGTAGTAAAGTTTTAATTACTTATAATTTCGCTTGGCTGCATGATGTTAAAAAGAGTTTCTAACCCACGTTTAGGCCGAAATTGGTGAAAACCTGGACTAAATGGATTGAATTGAGACCGGGACCATGCTAAATCGATTTTCGTCCCCAAAAACCCGCAGATGCTAAATTGTAACAAAATCTTGAGAGTAATTTTCGATAACACATTTTATGTACCGCAGAAATAGGTAAAAGCGGGACAAAACAATTTTCCCGGAACCGGGACCGTGCTAGATCAATTTTGTGTTCTCAAAAATCCCCAGATACTAAGTTGCATAAAAATTGCTAAAGTCATTTTCGATAACCAATTTCATACGAATACCGCAATACCAGAAATGTGTGTAAACCGGGTCAAAATGGATTTTTCCGGGACCGGGACCATGCTAGATCGATTTCTTGTAGTCGAAAATCCCCAGGTACTAAAATCTACCTACTAATCGTTAGAGCCGTTTTCGAGAACCCAATTCTATTCGTATATATATATATATATATATATATATATATATATATATATATACAAGAATTGCTCGTGTAAATATGTATATTAGATATGTAGTTGAACAGAAACTAATATGACAACAGATTATTGAAAATTGGATTCCAAATACTAAAAGATTGAGAAACGCTGTCCTATATAGATAACTTATATGATAGAGATCTACCACTAATAGGTCAATAAAACAAGGCTGGTTTGAGCGATAGTTATATTTTCAGAACGTTTACCTAAATAAAACTATCGCTCAAACCAGCCTTGTTTTATTGACCTATTAGTGGTAGATCTCTATCATATAAGATAAGTATAAAAGGTCACGAAATATATATATATATATACATTTACTATATAGATAACGTGGGGAAGCACTTTTTCCTTCTAATTTGATTGTGTATCTGCTCTTAGTTATTGCCTTTATTACTGTATTAGCTATTGAGTTGCAACTACTCTTATTCCCGTGCATCCTCCATAGTATCACCTGTTGCTATTGAAACTACGAACGATGTTTCCAAAGTTTTAGGACGTTGGCTATAATTTTTTCGTCAATTTTTTTTCAAAATTACAATTTACAAAATTTTGATCTTCTCTTGCCATCCGTAGACGTACGTTTCGCGGTTATACCGCTCGTCAGTACGGCTTTGCAAGAGCTGTAACTCGTATGCACGTATTACACATTTTTTGCAGTTATTTTTCTACACGAGTGGACAACTTGCGACATAGTGAGAGAATTCATATCGAATCCCTCTCACATGTACAAACATCAATGTTCAGACGATATATACATAAAATTTGTATACGAAATTACAGCTCTTGCAAAGCCGTACTGACGAGCGGTCTAACCGCGAAACGTACGTCTACGGATGGCAAGAGAAGATCAAAATTCTGTAATTTGCAATTTTCCCACGGCCGGTAGCCGAAGAGCGCGACTGCAGTTACTGCAGGAGACTGTGGCAACGCAAGTTGTCCACTCCTGTAGAAAAAATAACTGCAAAAATGCGTAATACGTGCATAGTGAGAGAATTCATATCGAATTCCTCTCGCATGTACAAACATCAATGTTCAAAATTACAATGTAGGTTTTCAAGTTAACTGTTTTTATTCTTTGATGACTGGGAAGGTATCGAGGCCAAGTCAAATTTTCTGTTTTGACGCTTTACTTCTCTTCACTTTTTCAACTGAAGATGACAATCTACGAGGGATGCTTCCAAAGTTCTAGGAATTCGGCTAGAATTTTTTATTTTGTCGATTTTTACACTTGTTCCAACATAAAAGCATTTTTGAACCGTCCTCAAAGAACTTTTTCACTCCCTCCATTTATTTATAGCAAGTTTGACTTCATTTGAAGTTTCAAATTGCACACCCGTAGTTATTCGTTCAAATCTGAAAACAATCCGTTCTTCGTGGTGTACGGGGTTTTCCACTGTAATTTTGATGAAAATTGATGTTTCCAAAGTTGGCTATAACTTTTCATCAATTTTTATCAAAATTACAATGTAGCTTTCCACGATAACCTCAACTTAACAGTTTTTATTCTTTGATGACTGGAAAGTTATCGAGGCAAAGTCAAACTTTCTGTTCGACGTTTTACTTCTTTTCACTTTTTCAAATGAGGATGACAATCTACGAGGGATGCTTCCGAAGTTCTAGGAATTCGGCTATAATTTTTTATTTCGTAATTTTTTATACTTCTCCCAACATGAAAGTATTTTTGAGAACCGTCTTCACTCTCTGCAATCCATCTATTTATATAAAAAAGTATTTCATTTTGAAACCGGTGGTAAATAAGTTGAAGTAAGTTTGAGTCCGAATGAAGGGAGCGCCATCTGATGGGGAGAGACGCAAACAGGGCACATTTTGCTCCTTCGATGCGTATGTGTGTGTGTTTGAGAGAAAGAACTGATGAAAGAAAAAGAACTAAAAGCGTATATTTGACGATTTAAAGCGTCTCACTTTTTCCAGTTATCTCTATGGCCGCAGAACCTCGCTAAAAGAGCTTCGCTCTAAAAAAGGACTATACGAATTTATATATATATATATATATATATATATATATATATATACAAGAATTGCTCGTTTAAATATGTATATTAGATATGTAGTTGAACAGAAACTAATATGACAGCAGATTATTGAAAATTGGGTCCCAAATACTAAAAGATTGAGAAACGCTGTCCTATATAGATAACGTGTCTCCTTAAGTTAAATATACATAGTATTCTTCAGGAAGTTCGATTTTGATTCTAGAACCATTTCTTCATCAAATTCGCCTCTCGCAGATCCAAGGACAAGTGGATTTTCGACATCACCGTTCGTTCGTCGATCGTCGGAATTTAACCGGCGTTCGTTTCTCGACGTCTTCGCGTACAACTCGAGCATAATGGGGCATCGACTGTGAGTCGGGTCCACCGGCTACTTTACGACACACACAGAGAAACGCTGCGGACGTGGGAATTCTTCGTCGGAATGCCGATACATCGTCGGCGACTTACGCTCCGCTTCATCGCTAAGATTAATTATGCGCTTACATATTTTCCGAGATATTATATTCGACTTGCGAGTTGCCTCGCACAAAGAACGTAATTTGTAACATAAAGGGACTCGATCGCTTTATAAGTGCGCGCTATTTACAATTCCTATTTGATCGCTGTTATTCTGGATGTGGTGTTAGGGTATTGTATCGTACAATGATGTACAATGAAGAAATGTGCACGTAAAAGTACGTTTGTTTGAAAAAATGACAAAGAACGGCTCCGCGTTACGTGAGTTGTCCTTTTAGGTTTGAAACCAAATGTTAAGGGCGATCAACTTGAGTGTATAGTCTAATGGACGTTGCGATTTCCGTCCGGGTAGTAGTTGTTTTCTAGGCGAGACTAGACGAATTTTTTACTCGTTTAATTTTATCGTTTTTAACGTTACTGTCCATAAATGTTGATACTATCTACTAACGATTCAGATGTAAATGGTATGTACGTATACACATACACACACAATTTTTTCATCATTATTCAAGCTTCAATTCTTGTCATCATATATCATGCTAAACTTCAAAATAGTACGATACGTCTTGCTTAAACGCTTAATTCGTTACGGATTTGGGGCCGAACTAAATCGCCGCCGTAACACTAATTAGAAGTAAAAGCTTATATCGTTAGATGTAAATACGGTGTACTGATAAATCGTACGCGTTAGCAGTCGAATGTTGCTTGCATATATTGCTTTTATCTCTGTAAGTTTTATTTACCTTGTACCTACACATATTAATTATAATTTCGATTACGGAATCCTCGTGGAAATTAATACTTATGTTAGTATGAGGTGCGTAGTTTCTCTTATAGTTGGTTCGGTTATAAGATTACGATGTAAATTATACGTGTACGGAATTAATTAAAAATCCGAATAGAACAGAATTCCGATGTTCGAGAGGATATTAATTATCGTTGAAACCGAGAGAAAACTTGTTTAAGGCCTATTGACGTGTAACATAACAAAATCAAATGAATACATAAGAATCTTATAATCAAAATATCTCATACAAAATTCGTATAGTACTCTTTTTAGAGCAAAGCTCCTTTAGCGAGGTTCTGCGGCCGTAGAGATAACTGGAAAAAAGTGAGATGCTTGAAATCGTCAATTAGACGCTTTTTAGTTCTTTTTTCTTTCATCAGTTCTTTCCCTCAAACACACACACACACGCATCTAAGGAGCAAAATGTGCCCTATTTGCGTCTCTCCCCATCAGATGGCGCTCCCTTTATTCGGACTCAAACTTACTTCAACTTATTTACCACCGGTTTCAAAATGAAATACTTTTTTATAAATAGATGGATTGCAGGGAGTGAAGACGGTTCAAAAAAATGCTTTTATGTTGGAACAAGTGTAAAAATCGACAAAATAAAAAATTGTAGCCGAATTCCTAGAACTTCGGAAGCATCCCTCGTAGATTGTCATCCTCATTTGAAAAAGTGCAAAGAAGTAAAACGTCGAACAGAAAGTTTGACTTTGCCTCGATAACTTTCCAGTCATCAAAGAATAAAAACCGTTAAGTTGAGGTTATCGTGGAAAGCTACATAGTAATTTTGATAAAAATTGATGAAAAAGTTATAGCCAACTTTGGAAACATCAATTTTCATCAAAATTACAATGGAAAACCCCGTAGACCACGAAGAACGGATTGTTTTCAAATTTGAACGAACCACTACGGGTGTGCGATTTGAAACTTCAAATGAAGTCAAACTTGTTATAAATAAATGGAGGGAGTGAAAAAGTTCTTTGAGGACGGCTCAAACAAATGCTTTTATGTTGAAAGAAGTGTAAAAATCGACGAAATAAAAAATTCTAGCCGAATTCCTAGAACTTTGGAAGCATCCCTCGTAGATTGTCATCTTCAGTTGAAAAAGTGAAGAGACGTAAAGCGTCAAAACAGAAAATTTGAATTGGCCTCGATACCTTTCTAGTCATCAAAGAATAAAAACAGTTAACTTGAAAAGCTACATTGTAATTTTGAAAAAATTGACGAAAAAATTATAGCCAACGTCCTAAAACTTTGGAAACATCGTTCGTATTTTCAATAGCAACAGGTGATACTATGGAGGATGCACGGGAATAAGAGTAGTTGCAACTCAATAGCTAATACAGTAATAAAGGCAATAACTAAGAGCAGATACACAATCAAATTAGAAGGAAAAATTGCTTCCCTTGCCTCGTCCCTTAAGTCTATTTGCCCTCTGAAACTGTGGACTTCAAAGTGAAGTTGGTTTTACTGGGTTATTCTTCGAGAAGTTTGTCTCTTGATTTTAGTCTTGGTCTTTCGCTGATATGTCTGGTAATTTTCCATCTCCTCTTTCACACGCCTTACGTATCTCTTCCTGTCAAGTTTCCTTTGACGTGCGTCTTCTGTTTTCTTTCATTTCGCTTCATTTATATCGGTCTTGTTACTTTGCCTTCTTTCATTCCGTTCATTCTTCCAATATTTGCCCAGTTAATTACATCATACGTTTTTGTTTAGTGCTCTTATTTCTTATGCTGTCTAGTATTGATATACCATCTACTTTTCTCAAAAATGTTATTCCCCTTGCTTTTAAGTTTGTCCTGTATTTGTCTGTTATCCAAAATTCAGGGTTGTAATTTAAGATTGATGTTATTACCCGTTTGGAAATTTGCACTTACACTTTCATTACCATGCCTTCATTTCAAGGTCAATTTGGACACACCTGTTGAACGAGGCGCGAAATGTAATAAGCAAAATAAGGGAAACTCTAAGCACCTGGTGATGAGGAACGGGGCAATGAGAAGGGCACTGGAGGATCGCAGAGGGACTTAGCTTATGCACTGCTGAATCTTCAAATGACAAAACGCTACAAGTGAAGCGAATAAATTGAAACAAAAGAGACTTCCCTTGTCAAGCGGATCAGGTGAGAGAACAACGTTCACTTAACAACCACCTCTGTACCATAAGTACTTACTATTACTGTGCTTAGAAAACTTAGCTTAACTGAAATGTCCTCTTCATTTACATCTAGTACTTCTTCAGGGACAGTAGTGAATTGGCTGGTTAATCAGATTCATTTATAAAATTTAATCATATACTCAAATGCACACTGATCTTGAGAAATAATTTTCCCTACATAATGTTCTGTTGGACCTTTTTTCTTGGTAAAGCCTACCAAAACATAATCTTCATTCTGAAAGTTTGACCTATCGAAGTCAAGTTTCTCCTGAGCTTCGGCCAATTCATTATTAACAAGTGTCAGTAGATCGCCTTCATCATCGTTATCATCATTTCTGAGCATATCAACGTCATCTTCACATTCAGTTCACTGTCAGAGTTCAGTTGCTTTATTATACTTTATGCCTACCAGTTCTAGGTTTTCCATTAGTTCATGGTTTTGATGTGATCTTTTTAAAATCTTATTTTACCATTTTGAATTCCTTCTTTTTCTGGACTATCGGTAGCTTTCTTGCTTCTGCCGGCTCCCTCCCCTCCCCCTTTTAACATTTTTTTCTCTAGCTGCAACCTTGGCATAAGGTTGTACCTGCTGTGATGAAACCATTATTCTGGTTTTATTAAGATTTTCGTCTGACATCTTCATGGACGTCCAATTTATTCTCTTCTTCTTTAACAGAATGTTACAAGAAAGAAACAAAAACTAAATATAAAGTAACTTACAAATTACGTACGAAAACAAATTTGTCAACTGAAATCAACAATAATGCTGTTAGCACAACTAAACCAGCTCCACGCTACACTCTGGTAAGTGACAAATAAACTGCCTCAAACCCCCTTCTCAACGGCAGTACAGATTAGAAAACACAGAGGTGATCCGAGGTATATTGTGATCAATGTACAACAGTTTCCTCTAATAAAGAAAACGTCCAATATCGTGCTTAATTAGAAAACTGCTTTCACTATTCGCAGATGCGCGTTTCGCGGTCATACCGCTCATCAGTGCGACTGTGTGAAGTAGTTTTCATTTCTATACAAGCTCTATATAAGCCCGGGTATTAGATGTTCGTACATATGAGAGTTCAATTACGAAATTCGGCCATAATGTACTAATCAAATATCAAGAATCAAATAGCTGCAAAAATGCGCAATTAGTACATTATGGCCGAATTTCGTAATTGGACTCTCATATGTACGAACATAGAACACTTACTATTACTGCCAGTGGTTTAGCAGTGCAAAATTAAAATAAATTAGGTTTTGGTTCCTGCAGTCAAAAGAAGTAAAAGGGATTCCCATTACCAAGATTCTTTAGTGAAGACACCAACCTGATTGAATAGATTATCTAAGGGTCACAATAAACCAATGAGCTTCACTACGCTAAGCGATGACCTTAAAAGGAAAACAAAAGGAGAGCAGAAACTCTAAAATTCATAGGAAAAACGGAAAAGAAAGGAAATAAAAGTGCACGAAAAAGCAAGGGCGGGCTATATGGTAGCGGGCTTTAGGCACTCATCCCCATTTAATTCGCTACACTTATCTCAACGTAAAACAATTTTTTTAAGTGGTCCTCAAAGAATTTTTTCGGAGTCTGCAATTCACGCATTTATAGTGACACTTACGGTCCCTAATTGCACATCTCGTAGTGATTCTTTCAGATTTGAGAACAAACGATTTAGGTCGATTAATATCGATATCATTAACCCTATATCGCATACCGTTCCCATTCAGGAACATTACATATTACTTAACTCTAGAAGTTTGAAAATCTAATATAAGAAGACTCTGTGCATACAGTACCCAAAATGGGACACTACTGAATCAAGTTTGCTAGTGTATGGCAAATGGCAGTACCGGTCGAATATTAAATTTACCATTTGCAGTTCTGCAATTGGATAATGTAAGTGATTGGCCAATGCATGGTAATGTGAGGCAACGTTTCAAGTTAGAAGGTTGCAAGGGCAAAAGCATAATATATTGCGAAAAGTGCAAAGTGCATCTTCGTTTATACGATAAAGAAAACTGTTTCAAGCAGTACCATCAGTAAATTCAAGTTTACATTATTTCTTTCTTTATACCTCAAACGCATGATGTACCCAAATGGGATCAAAAAATAAATCAATAAAATTTTGGCTTTTAATTCATTCTAAATGTTTTAAATTATTTTTACAGCTGTTAACCACTAATTATTTAACTGAATATACTTTTATTTTAAGAAAAACAAAAATTATGCAATATAGGGTTAACATCCTGCTTGCTTGACGTATCACCGTCGTAACAACCTGATTCTTATTCTCGACGGTGCTAAATTTACCTTAAAGTATCAGTGGCGCCCTTTTTTAAATTCTTACATCATCCGCCAGCATTTTAACACCGTTTCTATCGTCAAAATACATCCTAATACACCAAATTTGTTTCGGGCGTATCATCAAGCCTGCTTCCCAAGCGGCGTTTTTCATCTTCAACAGTCTTAGTGACTTATTTTGTTTCATTTCCGAGTACTTCTGCGAAGAAACGAGCAGCAGACCTCCATATAAGGTTTGCGCAATTGCGCTGGAGCCAAAGTCCTACAACATTCGCAAATTAAAAGAATTGGGATTGTTACGTTTCACTTTTTTCAAACCGGCTTTTCATATAGTCGAAGCATAAACTCTACAATTTGCTACTTCCTCTTACAGCGATTCCTAAGACAAAGTCTAAATATAGCTTTATATATGAAAATAATTTATGTCATGCACGTATACATGTATATTATTGCAAAACATGTACGATATCATCAATTCGTCCACGGAAGTGAATAAATATTAATTATTTTATCTATTTATGTAGAAATACATACAAATATTTTTTTAAACAATAAACACGGATTTTAATACTTATTGTTAGTCAACACTGTATAGATCACGTGTTTTTAGTTCGTATGATACATACGATATATCCGCTGATAAATGTCTACATATTTTACCCAACCACGCGTACATATTGTGTAAAGCACCTAATGAGGTCGACAAATGAAATATTAGAAGTAATAAGCCTTCAATGTATTAAGACCTACAATACACCACATGCTGTACACCTGAGTATGTGTACGGGATAAGCTGCCGTTAAATATAAAATAAATTTACTTTCTAACGCCGCACTAAAACCATTATTTTCGTTCCTCTACGCAAGCTGCTTCGACTTCTGGTCACGGAAAACGATCGTTAAATGCCACGGTTATCTTTTGTTGGAAGAGAATGAGACAATCACCAGGATTAAGAAATTATACTGAACATCATTCACATTAAGAGTGCAGTGTAAGTCTTATGGAGAAACCTTCTGTAGTTGCCAAATCTGAGAAAGACAACTATAGCTAACTTCTGTTTGTATAATATACCAATATACAATGTGGATACAAACAATAGCAATTTGTCATAACTTCGTCTTTTGCTTCATTTTTATTGGTCTCAGAACTACATTACCATATTACTATATTATTAATACTTTAAGGTATTATTTTATAAATTATATGTGTACAGTAATTTTTATAGAATATTGATAGATTTATAATTTTGAGATGACCTACCTATTGGTCCGCCCGCAGGACCATCAAAAATCCTCCGGGGAATCAAATTGGTAGTAGGCAAAGGCAAATGATTTACAATTTTGTATTTGCAATTAAAGCAACAAAATTCTAAGTCTAAGTCTCAGTCAAGTTGGCTTCAACACAACTTGAGATAGGAGAACGCACAGTGTGGGAGATTATAAAAGAAATGGATTCTTCTGGAAAGGATTAAAAATCGTTCTGATAAAGGGATTGATTATTTTACATATTGATAGTGAAGATGGTTTTGTTCAAAATGGTGTACTGGTTTTTGAATCAAAAAGAAGTGGAGACTTTCATGAAGATGAATGGTGAGGTGTTTATAATGTGGATTACTTTCTGCTATATCTTAAATCTGACAGTGTTATTGTAATGGATAATGTACCTCAGTACTCTTTCAAAAAAGCAACCTACCAAAGCATGGAAAAAGGATACACTAATCGAATGACTTTCCTCAAATGGAATTATCGTTAACAGCTCTCTTTTAAAACTTGAAATTCTTGAGCTTGTAAAAGATTATTTACGTTCTAATCCAATACCGTACGTCATTGACCAGATGGTAACAGAGAGTGGTCGTACCGTTCTACGATTACTCTCATATCATTGTAATCCAAATCCAATTCAATTGGTATGGGAACAAGTAAAACATCATTTTGCTGTCAATAGCAAGACCTTTAACTTAGCCGAAGTAACAATTGTATTATACGAAGGACATGGGCAAATTGTATAAAACATACCATCACCAAAGACAAGAAAATGTATGATTTGGATAATATAGTTTATTGCTGTAAATACAGGATCATCATCCGAACTATCATCATTAGAATCTAATTTCGAATTATAATTAGTTGAAAGTGAATGAAGTACACTAGAACCTCTCAAACTCGACCTTCCGAAACCCATTCCTAATAAAGGATCACTTATTTATTTGTCTTGGCCATTCATTTTTGTAATTGAAATTAAGATTGGCATATTTGCTATTTTACAAACAAATCCAAAAATTATTTATTAATTTGACTTTTATTATATTCATTTATATATTACAAGACAGTTAAGTATCCTCTGCTTTTCATTCACCCTTACATATATAATTTATTCTTTGCTGGCTCCATTATGGAAATCTGTAACGATAAAATTTTTATTTTTTGTCACATGTTAAACTTTCCAATTTACCATGAATACTTTTGTAAATAACAGTCAGAATTCTGAACAGAACGACCGATAGGTACAAGGGCAGAATATTTCGATTCAATAAAAATAGCACAAAATAGCATCAAATAATTTACCAATAAATAATAGCTTTGACAGAACAGTTTCACCATCTTTATAAATAAAAAATTCAGAAGAAATTTGTCAATAAGCCGAGTGTTAGAACGTGATTGCACTTTTAAAGTGAATGGAGTGCAGGCACACAAACATGGCGGAAGTCAACAACATAAACACCGTAGCGAGAGTATTGTCAACCTTTGAAAAGTCACTCTTCTGTCGAACCGTCCTCGTATGTTACAAACGCGGTGGTGCATTCGTTTTCTTGATATGACAAATGTTTCCAAAACATTTTATTCACAATTGTCTTTTACAAACAATTTTTAGAAACATTTTGAGCCTCGTATGTATAAATGTAATATTATTCATCGGAGCGGGGATCATCAAAATTAAAAAGGAAGGGAATTAGTCGAAAATTTAGCTTCGGGGCGCGCATCGTATCGACGTTGTTTCATCGTCCGAACGTGTGATCCGCTTACTGGCCCGGAATCTGCGATTACCGCGCGGCTCTAGGCCATTAGATATCTTTAACAATGAGTGACACTTAAAAGACGCCGCCGTCTGTGCGACGATGGATAAAGAAAGGATACGAGAAAAAAAGGTATAAGGAACGAAACGAAGAGAGCCGATGAGATGAAGAACGAACGGTCGTCGTCGTCGTCGTCCCGGTGTGTGTGTATTTCTGTGCGAGAACGAAAGTGATTTAAGTGTTTTTGGGGGAAAATTTCCTAATGGGTTTGATGATTTTACACGACGTATCCGACGCGATTAGCACCGTTACAATTAAGAAATTAACACATTAAAGAGGATAAATCGTTTTGGGCGATTCCATGATGTCTTTCTCTTTCGCTTCCTTTTTTCCTTTAATAAGTTTTCGTTCACCTCCAGTATATTAAAGATATTAAGAGATGCATCCATACTCTCAAGTCGAACGGGATGATGGAAGAGGTACGATTGTACACATACCTGTGTATTTATCTCGAGATGTCGTACCAAGAATGATTGATCATCAGATCCTGTCGGCAACGTTCAATGATTTATAATATAGCATAACACTCCTGGATGGACCGACAACGCAACAAAGTTCAGATTCTAGGAGGAGCCAATTGATTTTCCCTGTGATTTCCGAGGTATTATCCTACCTATAATCACATATCTCTCGAATATACGAGTATGTAGAAATAGCTGTTCCTTGGTACAAAATATTCGCTTTCCTGGCTATTGACTACGTAAAACGTTTGATAGTAAAAAATTCAAGAGATCGAAAATGGAAAAACACAGAGCAACTCGGCTAGAATTGCTTTATTGTTTTTCAAGGATCCTCCACAAAGATTGCTAGATGCTTATAGCCAATTTTTTGGAAGATTGCAATCATTTATTTGCTAACAAATAATAACAATAAATATAGGAACAAAGTGCAAGTAACTACATAACTAGGAATCAAAAAGGACATATTAAATTAAACAAATTAGTATAATTCCATTGATAAAGATCAGACATTCAACGGGTCGAACGAGAATTGGCTCTTTGCGCGGTGATAAGGAAGAACCACGGATAATAGGGACAGCTGAGTCAGCTTGACTGATACATATTCCCTAACACAAATATTAAAAAAGGAAGCTCGCCTATGAAACCCCAGAAAAAAGTGATCGGATTAATAATGAAAATGATAAAAGAACTGGGAGCCAAGATGCAGAATTTATCAATAGAAATAAAAGAAATGAGAGAGGAGCAGAGGGAATATAGAAAAGAAATGTCAAAGTTACGAAAAATAATTTTGAAATAAAAAAGGGCGAACAAATTGATTACCCAATGGGTATGGACGATAGACTAGAACGAGTGAAAAGTAAGAAAGGAATGTTGTGATTCTGGGAATGAAAATAGATACGGCAGATAGAAAATAACTAAACCACTCGATGGAAAGTTTCATAGATAATGAGTTACGAGTTATCAGATAAGAGTACAAATGAAACAAGCCACAAAATTAGGCTTAAGAAACTGTCTAGTCCAATTATACAGGGAAGAAGATAAGGTATAGATAATAAGGAACAAAAAAAGATCAAGAATAGGAAAAAGGATATTTATTAACCATGATCTATCTAAAAGGCATATACAGAAACAAATTAGATTCAGGGCTGAAAGTGAAAAGGGGCACGCAAAACAAACAAAAATTGGATTCAGAAAACTATACACTGCAAATTAAGAATAAAGATCGAACAAAGAGAAAGATGAGTTGGTGCAGATACAGAGATCAAAAAACAAGAAGATGGGCAGGTGCACGGGGAAAAGTAAAAAGATCAGGCAATGAGAAAGGGCATAGAACAAATTGGGTTACAAAAAGATCATAAACATTTTACAGAAATGAAGACATACGAAGAAGATGGGGAAGAAGAAGAGGGGGCAGAAGAAGAATTATTGGAACATATATGATAAAATACACGTAGAAATTCTGGGAATTATAGAAACAAAAAAGACAGGATAAGGACTGAGAAGGATACACAAAGAGTATGGGTTAGGAGTGAAAAAAAAAGGAAGAGGCGAGGGGAGGCGTTGGGTGAATAATAGCCCCAAATAGATTAAAAAATATCATAAAGGAACTACGTATATGTAAATGAAACAATTATGACAGTGGAAATGAAGTTATTAGAGGAGGAAACATGGACAACAATAGTAGAATATGGAGAAAATGATGGAGCAAGGAAAGAAGAAAAGACGAAATAGATGAAGGTGTAGAAAACAATAATTATTGGAGAACTAAACGGACGAGTAGGCCAAATCCGAACGTAGCCGGAATTTTGATTTTTGGCATGTGGGCGGAGAATTAAGACGAAAAAGGGGCTTGACAAAATTCAATTTTTTCATTTTAGCCTTTATTTTCTTTTTTCCTGCCTGGCAGAGACAGACTTAACGGCTAGTAAGAAATAATACTGGCGATAGAATAGTAATGGAGATGTGTATTGAAAACAACTTAATAATAACACACACGAAATTTAAACAGATTCACAAATACACAGAGTTGAGCACAATAGATATTACATGTCAATAATAGATTACTTTCTAGTCCGTGAACATAGACGGCAAAACATAAAAGACGAAAAAGTAACCAGGGAAACTGAGACTGGAAGTGACCATTACTTATTGTTAGTCAAGACGAGTATATTAATAAAAAGGAAAGAGAAACAAGACAAAAGAAGAATACAAATAAAGGAAGAAGTTACAAACTTATAAAAATAAAATATCGAAAGAAATTGCGAGAGATTGTAGAAAGAAAATATAAGGAACAAAAGGGGAAAAGGCATGAAAACATCTAAAAGCAATATGTTTGGAGGAGACAAAGAGAGTTGCGGAATAACAAAAATAGCAAATAAAAATATGAAAAGGACAGAGACCAAAGAATTACGGGTAAAAATTAAAGATAAAAAAGGTAAAGGAAAGACATATTTAAACACAAAAGAGATTGCAAACTATGAAATAAAAATATAAAGAGAAACTAAATGAAGTAAAGGCAGAAGTCAAGAAAGCTAAACAATAATCATCGGAAAAATTTAGGAAAAAGACGATTAGTGCTAAAACAGTTAAGACAGAAAAAAGCGTATAATGTGATGAAGATAAAAGGCAACGATGGAAACAATCTTTGTAACTCTTGCAAAATTGGAACCAGCATTTCTGGGAAAGAAAGAGTTTGAGAAAAAGAATAAAAATAGCAAAAGGCAAAAGAGTAATTAGACGACCAACGAACCATCAGAAAAACACAAAGGACGCAAAAACTCCGTGGAAATTCGATTTCTAAGAAAGATTGAGGATAGGACAAAGAGAGATGAAATATGAAACGCAATTTACAGAGGAAATCTTTAAGTACAGCCCATAAACCAGAAAACAATAGAAGGGCAGTTAAGATAGTTGGGGTATGTATGAAGTATGCCAGAAAACAGGATGGTAAAAAGAGTATATGAAACGCGAGTGACGAATTATAGTGGTAGACCAAGAAAAACATGAAACGATAGAGTCAGGTTGAAGGCCGTGGGGAGAGGGATAGCGTGGAAAAGAATAAAACAATTACCACAGGACACGAAAGAATGGAGATAAAAGTATACAACACAACATTAATCAAAAATTAAATTAAGCTAAGTTGAAATCAAATGTTAGAGGCCGGTCGTTTCACCTCCTTGTAAAAATCCGCCCTATCATTTATTAGGAGAAAAATTAAGTTTCTTTTATTGTTAGTTAAAACCAAGTGAAAAAACCGGCCCTAAGACAGTTATTCCAATCTTCAGTTGGAATAATAAAAATGCCATTTTGAAAACACCAACTGGTATCCATTTATGTTGCCTTCCTAAACTATTGTACCTTGGATCACATGCCAATGAATTTGGAAAAAGACATTTTTACATTTTTGCAGTTTCAACGAGAATTTTATTTATTAAGCATATATTTAACTAGAACATACACTCACCACAAGCCGAACACTTTAACCAATATAATTTTTGAAACTCTGTTAACGCATCCATCGTACAAGACCATCCTATAATTTGGATCATACCCTAATGCACCTTGGACCACAAACGTTGTAGACCGCACATAAATTAGATAATGTTGCAAAATTCAGTACTTCATCTATTAAATACCTTAGTTGGATGAATTATATGATAAAAAAGGACGGTAACATTTCTACATATGAATAAATTTATCGTTAATAAGAAAAAATATTTCTATTACAATTCATTTTGCATTAAAAGTTGTAAAATCAACTATGAACAACAACTGTCCAGCTACTCTTGCTGATCCATTGCACTTCGTTGGTTTGGGAAGCTTAACTGAAATGTCCTCTTCATTTACATCTAATACTTCTTCAGGGACAGTAGTGAATTGGCTGGTTGATCAGATACGTTTATAAAATTTAATCATATACTCCAATGCACACTGATCTTGAGTCATAATTTTCCCTACATAAAGTTCAGTTGGAACTTTTTTCTTGCTAAAGCCTACCAAAACATAATCTTCATTCTGAAAGTTTGGCCTATCGAATTCAAGTTTCTCCTGAGCTTCAGTCAATTCATTATTAACAAGTTCCAGTAGATCGCCTTCATCACCGTTATCATCATTTCTGTGCATATCAACGTCATCTTCACATTCAGTTCACTGTCAGAGTTCAGTTGCTTTATTATACTTTATGCCTACCGGTTCTATTAGGTTTTCCATTAGTTCATGGTTTTGATGTGATCTTTTTAAAATCTTGCTTTATTTTACCATTTTGAATTCCTTCTTTTTCTGGACTATCGGTAGCTGTCTTGCTTCTGCCAGGCCTTCCCCCTTTTAACATTTTTTTCTCTAGCTGCAACCTTGGCATAAGGTTGTACCTGCTGTGATGAAACCATTATTCTGGTTTTATTAAGATTTTCGTCTGACATCTTCATGGACGTCCAATTTATTCTCTTCTTCTTTAAGAGAATGTTACAAGAAAGAAACAAAAACTAAATATAAAATAACTTACAAATTACGTACGAAAACAAATTTGTCAACTGAAATCAACAATAATGCTGTTAGCACAACTAACACAGCTCCACACTACACTCTGGTGAGTGACAAATAAACTGCCTCAAACTCCCCTTCTCAACCGCAGTACAGATTAGAAAACACAGAGGTGATCCGAGGTATATTGTGATCAAGGTACAACAGTTTCCTCTAATAAAGAAAATGTCCAATATCGTGCTTAATTAGAAAACTACTTTCACTATTCGCAGATGCGCGTTTCGCGGTCATACCGCTCATCAGTGCGACTGTGTGAAGTAGTTTTCATTTCTATAGAAGCTCTATATAAGCCCGGGTGTTAGATGTTCGTACATATGAGAGTTTGATTACGAAATTCGGCCATAGTGTACTACATCTAACACCCGGGCTTATATACAGCTTCTATAGAAACGAAAACTACTTCACACAGTCGCACTGATGAGCGGTATGACCGCGAAATGCGCGTGTGCGAATAGTGAAAGTAGTTTTCTAATTAAGCATAATTTTCCCACGGCGGGCTAGCCGAGTGCGCGATTGTAGTACTACAGGAGTTTGTGGCAAAACAAGTTGTCTACTTCTATAGAATCAAAGTAGCTGCAAAAAATGCGGAATTAGTACATTATGACCGAATTTCGTAATTGAACTCTCATATGTACGAACATCTAACGTCCAATATCGGTTAATTGAGTAATTTCTATTGGAAATTTGATGTTGATACAAGTATCTTCATCAAAGTCTAAAATATGAAGAAACTCTGGTTTACACACGTCCTCTTCATTAGAGTATCAGGTGCTTTATACATATGATCCGTCAAAGTAAAAAGAATTAGGAAACAAACTTGTCCATTTAGTTTTTATTTTCTTGTATCCATCGCGAGTGTGTGTGATGGCGAAATATCATTAACATATGTATACTTACCAAACGTACTATCTTAATTACACTGTGTGTATAAACAGTAACGCGATAGTGTTAACGATATTTTGAAATCGACGTGACATTGACTAATTCGAATTTCATTTGATTATTCCTCGTATGGCTGGTCGTAAGCATTAGTTATAGCGTTTATAACTTATAAGTCAGGAGCTGTCAATCCTACCAATAGCATGATATATGATCCCGACTGTATAATATTTATAAATCCCGATTCACCGGCTATATTTGTCCGATACAAATTACCGTTTAGAAGAACATTAGCTCCGATCGACTCGTCACAACTCTTTTATCATTCCTTTTTCTTCTTGCCGCTTCTTCGTCCTTTGTACGTGGACAACTTCGTTGCTGACTTACCAACGTTTATAAAACGTAACCCCTCTTTCTCAACGACGCGGCGCGGCGTCGAAACCGTACTTAATTTGCTAATTAATGTCGTCATTTATCAAAGACATCGAGAACTGACAAGTTGAGATGATATATGGTAAGCACGACGGATCGGAAAATGCTGACATCAATACGTAAACACCGCATGAAAATTAGCGTGGTACATTTCAAACGGATAAATTAGATACATTACTGCTCAAAAATATTTGTCCCGCCAATATTCTTTTGGATCTTACGTAATTATTGGCAGATGCAGACGAATTATTGCCGAAGTCGGTAAAGCTCCACCAACTTCTCGCAGCTTTATTATATATATACGCACCTCAATGGGTTGACGCGCATATACAGGATTTTTGACAACTAATCTGTCAAAATTACTTACGAAATTATATGAGGTAAAAGTAATTGGCTTACTTTTTACCTCATAAAAACTTGGGCAAATGAAAGTTTAGCTTTGAGACCGCTCACTAAATCTCCATTCGACGCGATGACCGTAAAACTAAATACATACATACCTCCCATCCAAATATACACTTGACCTTGTTTAACGTACTGACCTAATTTTACTAGCGTCTACAGTTCTTTGTCTAAACAGTAAACATTCGCCTTTATTCCTGTAAATCTGAATTCCAAAATAATTTTGCCTTTCATGTGATAGGAAAATATTTTCGCTTACAACAATTTCAATCGTGATGCGCTAGTTCTCCACTAGAAGAGCTTTAATTTGATGTATAACAAGTCGCACTTCCGACCATTTCGATTTTCTTCGAAATTTCAAGGGATACCCCTTTGAAGCTTCAGAAAAAATTAATATGTTCTAAATTAACCGAAATTCTGTGCACAGGTGTTTTCGAACGTGTAGAATACGATTTTGACGTCAAAACTAGTGAAATTTGCTTCGTTTGGGTGCGAGAGCGTACCAGAGCGATTGGTCAAGAACCAATTTTCATTTTCTCATTGAATATTTCCTCAATGAACCGTCTCTCGTACTCGAAATTATTTTATCTGTAATCTGCACTAGAAAAGCTTTAATTTGATGTGTAATAAGTCGTACTTCCGAACATTTCGATTTTCTCAAAAATTCCAAGGGGTACCCCTTTGAAATTTCAGAAAAAATTAATATGTTCTAAATTAGACGAAATTCCGTGTACAGAGGTTTTCGGAGGTGTAGAATACGATTTTGACGTCAGAACTAGTGAAATTTGCTTCGTTTGGGTGCGAGAGCGTACCAGAGCGATTGGTCAAGAACCAATTTTCATTTTCTCATTGAATATTTCCTCAATGAACCGTCTCTCGTACTCGAAATTATTTTATCTGTAATCTGCACTAGAAAAGCTTTAATTTGATGTGTAATAAGTCGTACTTCCGAACATTTCGATTTTCTCAAAAATTCCAAGGGGTACCCCTTTGAAATTTCAGAAAAAATTAATATGTTCTAAATTAGACGAAATTCCGTGTACAGAGGTTTTCGGAGGTGTAGAATACGACTTTGACGTCAGAACTAGTGAAATTTGCTTCGTTTGGGTGCGAGAGCGTACCAGAGCGATTGGTCAAGAACCAATTTTCATTTTCTCATTGAATATTTCCTCAATGAACCGTCTCTCGTACTCGAAATTATTTTATCTGTAATCTGCACTAGAAAAGCTTTAATTTGATGTGTAATAAGTCGTACTTCCGAACATTTCGATTTTCTCAAAAATTCCAAGGGGTACCCCTTTGAAATTTCAGAAAAAAGTTAATATGTTCTAAATTAGACGAAATTCCGTGTACAGATGTTTTCGAAGGTGTAGAATACGACTTTGACGTCAGAACTAGTGAAATTTGCTTCGTTTGGGTGCGAGAGCGTACCAGAGCGATTGGTCAAGAACCAATTTTCATTTTCTCATTGAATATTTCCTCAATGAACCGTCTCTCGTACTCGAAATTATTTTATCTGTAATCTGCACTAGAAAAGCTTTAATTTGATGTGTAATAAGTCGTACTTCCGAACATTTCGATTTTCTCAAAAATTCCAAGGGGTACCCCTTTGAAATTTCAGAAAAAGTTAATATGTTCTAAATTAGACGAAATTCCGTGTACAGATGTTTTCGAAGGTGTAGAATACGACTTTGACGTCAGAACTAGTGAAATTTGCTTCGTTTGGGTGCGAGAGCGTACCAGAGCGATTGGTCAAGAACCAATTTTCACTTTCTCATTGAATATTTCCTTAATGAACCGTCTCTCGTACTCGAAATTATTTTATCTGTAATCTGCACTAGAAAAGCTTTAATTTGATGTGTAATAAGTCGTACTTCCGAACATTTCGATTTTCTCAAAAATTCCAAGGGGTACCCCTTTGAAATTTCAGAAAAAAGTTAATATGTTCTAAATTAGACGAAATTCCGTGTACAGATGTTTTCGAAGGTGTAGAATACGACTTTGACGTCAGAACTAGTGAAATTTGCTTCGTTTGGGTGCGAGAGCGTACCAGAGCGATTGGTCAAGAACCAATTTTCACTTTCTCATTGAATATTTCCTTAATGAACCGTCTCTCGTACTCGAAATTATTTTATCTGTAATCTGCACTAGAAAAGCTTTAATTTGATGTGTAATAAGTCGTACTTCCGAACATTTCGATTTTCTCAAAAATTCCAAGGGGCACCCCTTTGAAATTTCAGAAAAAATTAATATGTTCTAAATTAGACGAAATTCCGTGTACAGATGTTTTCGAAGGTGTAGAATACGACTTTGACGTCAGAACTAGTGAAATTTGCTTCGTTTGGGTGCGAGAGCGTACCAGAGCGATTGGTCAAGAACCAATTTTCATTTTCTCATTGAATATTTCCTCAATGAACCGTCTCTCGTACTCGAAATTATTTTATCTGTAATCTGCACTAGAAAAGCTTTAATTTGATGTGTAATAAGTCGTACTTCCGAACATTTCGATTTTCTCAAAAATTCCAAGGGGTACCCCTTTGAAACATTGACATAGCTGATGATGTGACAAGTCCCGCAAACTTCTTCGACGATCTCATTTGGCCTTTCAGTTAAAAAAATATTGAACCACCACGTTTTACATGATAACCTTTTAACATTGACCCCCGTTTAACGCCTAAATAGCACCACAAACCATACACGAAAATGTTAATAAGCGATGTGTACGCGCTAGTTGCACACGCACCGCACAACATAACCGGAACACAACGACGAGGACGGGGAAGGAACGTAAAGAACACGTCCGAGCAGAAAATAATCATTTTATTTTCCAAACGATAGAACACAATTTACATATTATAATCGTACACGAATAACATTTACAGCATACAACAGTAGTAACAACACGATTATGAGCGAGATACGGCGGACATTTTCAACGGAATGCGTATATACAGGCGTGTAAATGTTTACAAAACAAATTTCATTGCGAAAACGTCGCTCCGTTTCTGTCCATTCTAATGTAGGTACATACATATATCATTGCTTAACTCCATACGTTTTTATAAATAAACATTTTATACAAGCAAGCTTAGATATGTATCTGCGCTACACTACCGTCCGTATTAGTTCGGACACTTAAAATTTCGTATTATTAACCCGTTTGCATCATTCGGAAAAGTGAAAAATTGGCCCATATTACCCACATTTTTTTATTATTTTGTGAAGATAGAAATATTTCGAAATGCATACAAGAAAAAGAGAAACAATATGGCGTACACAAACAATTAATGATTTAATTTAGTTCAATAAAATTAATACATTAAAGTAAAAAAGGTTAGATATAACTCTCAATTGAACGAACTTAAACAGAGAGAGAGAGAGAGAGAGACCAAATTGGATACTTCCCTCTGCGGGTTTGTTCGCAATTGCTACGCGAAGGTTTAGGAAAAAGGAAAGTTATTAAAACATTTAAAAAATTAAGAAAAAAAAATAGAAATTTAATTAATTGACGGCGTTTGTTGTGTTAGGTTATGACAGTTGTCATGGTGCGCGCAAAGACAATTAAGCTTATTACATTTGTGATTTTGCGCACATAAATAATTGTTATGTCTTAATAGAAGCAAAGTCAGCAATATCCATCACAGTCTTATTTACAATGCCGCGAGCGAGAAGATCGAATCTTTCACAACGAAGCCGTAATGCAATTAGACTGCGGAATATTGCGAATCAATCCACTGCAGATGAAGAAGAAATCGCACGAGAGAAGGGCGCCGTGTTAGTACGGCCCGACTTCGTGCTTCACAAACACAAAAACAACGAGAGGCCATACGTAAAACGGCTCGGTTGGCAATGAGAAATCGTCGAGCACAACACAGAGATCAACAACGTCGAGCCGCAAGAAAAATGCTCAAGTGTTAATTTGAATCGAGGAGCGTTTCAACACGATTCCACAATTGACTACAGCTCGCACCCTTTCGTTAGAATTGGCCCAATGGAGGTTGTGTGGGTCCATTGCGGTGCATCGAAGTTCGCTGGAGAAACACCTGGATTGTGCTGTCTCAGTGGAAAGATTAAATTGCCATTGTTGCCTCCGCCTGAACACCTAAGGGAACCTAAATAAGGGAAGAGTACGCAGAGCTAACTACTGGGAAGTGTAGATATAACATTTGCGTCGTACGACAACTGATGGGAAAGGAGAAAAAAGTACAAATAAAAAATCTACTAACTCGGATAAATATTAAGAAAACTTAAGATTGCGATTCTAAAAAACTAATTATGAGTACTGATTATAATAATACTTTTAGTATAGTCAAATAATCACCGCGTCCTCTAACTATTTCGTACTGAGTGGAGATGGCAACGCTTTAACGGGACGGGTTTCGCTTTAGTGATAATTAAAAATTGCCAGGAGGTTCACGTTCTCTTCAACCCAATGGCTGATAAGAAACTATAAGTACCGTTTGTTTTATTTGGTGTTATGGAAAGAAGGGACGTTAAGATCTGGAAAGCAAAGAAGGAAGCGACCAATACGTCAAGATCTCGGATAACAGGAGGGAATAAAAGTCAGCATAGGATAACGATGAGATAATTTAGTTTAGCACTACGGAATAGTTACATTACAAAATCACCAAGAAGAAAATGAATGCAAATGAACTAAAGAAAACGACCACAAATTATATTGGGGAGAACCAATTACAACAATATGGACTTGTAAGAAGAAGGAGATATACATGTATCCTAAAGTTCTTGGAGAAATGGGGTAGGTAAAACCACGGAAAATAGCGATTAGGAAGATAAAGAGAAAGGAGGTTGCAGGTCTTAGATCACAATCTACGAGTACAACAGAGATTTAGGTACTCAGTATAACCATCTAGAACTGATGGTTTCCTGTAAATCATACTCTTTCTCAAAAAGAGAAGAACGCCCTATTTTGTCCCTTTCTCTTTTGGCAAATGTTTGCAGCCTATCGTTGTTTAGCCCATAATGTTAACAAGCTTGAGGAATATTTAGTGAAGACTTTGAAGAAATGGAGACGTGATTATATAGAGACCTGAAATGGAGACCTGAACCACTGCATTCATTGCTTCATGGCGAAGCTCAAGAATCACGACAGTTTCTTTCGAACGCTTAAAGGTACAACGCATGTTTCCAAACGACTTCATTTGGAGCAAGTATTATTGAAGAACGCGGATTCAATCCAACATTCAAGGTAATGTTTGTTAATAAGAGAGTAACCTTTATTTTTGGTAATGATAAATCACTAATTATCACTTCCCTTTCGACTATACAGATACAAGGACAAATTCACCATAGAATTGGATTATTGCAGCCGGTTGAAGACGCACAGCATAAAATTGTTACAAATTTACTTCACGGCCAATATGGAGGACCAACTTGATCGACATCAAACGATCAATAACGCAATGAAAAGAGAAATTCTTCAAGATTTGCAGCAAATACTTCATGAACATCATGCATCGATTCGGTTGTCCAAAACTGCGTTGGATCGCATGCCAAGTGATGACTATAAATTCGTGATCAGAACAAATAAACGCCCCGCTGGAACACACGAACGACAATTCAACGGTCCGACAATAGATAAAGTCGCAAAATACAGTATATCACAAGGTGCTTCAATGAAGATAATCGACACGAGTGCAACCCATTCAGCAAATAGTTTAACAGAAAGTTGTGCTACAACGATACGCGAATCATTTGGTTTACATTCAATAAAGCAAATGCTTTGCTCCCACGTGAATTTGCTCCTTTTTTAACTTTTATTCAACTAAATTGATTTTATCTTAATATAAACAAGTTAATAAAACTGAGGTAATAAGTTAAGACAACATTTATTAATTCTAAGGCGGTACGAAGTTCGCCGGGTCAGCTAGTATGCCCATAAAAGTCACCGAGGGAATTTTGCTTTATTAATCGTGCAACCGTAGATTAATTTCGTCCCTATTAGGACTCTTGAGTGCTGATCGAATGACTCTTTTCTCTTACGTAACTGTCAGTTACCAGCCTTTAATTATAAAAGGCGATTTAGTACTAAACCTACTTTTAAAGTGTTGGTAATACGTTTCGTTGCAGTGAAAAGGGCTTTTAGACTGAAACTGCTTTTAAATGTGTTGGTGATACCGGGCGTTAGTGGTGTAAATAACGTTTACCGATTATTTTTAACGGATGAAGTTCTTGAACACATTGTAATGGGGAAAAAAGGAGAAACCAAAGCGTTTTCCACGAGAAAACATTGTCCGGGGATCCGTTTTTGCACATTGTCGTTCGATAATAATATAATTAAAATAAAAATAAGGAAACGTATTCCTTTTAAAAACATTTTTTATTAACAAATTTCGAAAGTGTTCAGGTCAACCGTATTTCTCTCAATTCCATTTTACCATGACTTTTGTCTTTATTGAAAAGCCTTTGAAACGCTCAAAATCAAACAAATCAATCTTCACGCGTCGCCTACGAGATACTTCGTCGATTTCAAGAACAAGAACACAACAAAAACTACACACGACGATAAAAAGTAACGAATATGAAATGCTTTTATTTATTAATAAATAATCTGCCAAGTAGTAAACTGACGTGTTTATCTTTACTATTTTCGAAAGCTTTTAATGCGTCCGTTAAGCTTATTTTATTTATTGATCTGCGAAAGGGGACTGTCTGTTTTCGATGCTATACACTTTGGGTTGGAGATTGGAGATCAAAGATTGTGGGCGGTTTACGTTTATTGTTGATTTACATCGTTATACTTACAATATGTTTTACGAAATGATTTATATTTCGGTGCTCCAAATTTTTTCCTTCTATTTGAAGTTATCGGTTTGGCAACCAAGTAGGATTTGAATTTTTTTATAAAGCAGGCAATACACGTACAAATTTTTCCATGTAAAATATATGAAATATTACATGTAAAAATTCAGGACAATGACCTTCAAAAATATAACATCGTCTAAATTTGAAATATTGCGTGTAAAAATTGATGTAGAAATACACGCTGACAGTACACGATCAAATTCAAACTTTTTGAATAAATTCATGAAAATTACATGTAATTTGTGATCGTCTATTACGGCTTTAACCTTCCTATACTCACGTCAAAATAAAAGACGTATACTATACTATATAAATCGGTCTCACAGACCGTATGCGTGAGTATAGGAAGGTTAAGGAATATATACGTACATATACAAGGAGATGCAAGGCTAACATAGTCATATCACAGAATATAAAAGCGAACTTCTAGCGACATCTTTGATCTTTCACCCGAAATTTGTTGACCGTCGGCCATATTATTGTAGGTATTTTTACGTTTAATGTCGATGTAATTCGTTTTGATTCCTGATTTCCGCTACGTAAAGGACACATCCTATTATATAAGAAATATCAAAATCAAAGAAGAAATGACGTAAGCTAAATATAAAATATCGTTTGAACACCTGGACGAGTTAACAGCTTTCGTAATGTTTTGCCTCAACATTTTTCGCCTCGTTTAACTATGATTTACGCCCGCGCGATTGTCGAAGCCGTTAATTATTTAATGCGCCTATTAATGCATTCGCCTAATTGATGTTAACTTATCAATACGGTCAGCGTGCGTATACGTCGTATCTTATCTCGGCTCGATCTTGACGTGCGCTTTCTTCCATTTGAATCGTAAAGACGTGTTCATTTACCTGCAAAACTTGACATATTTCCACAGCCGATTTAAGCCGTTGTCTATTCTGCACGCGTGTACGATGATGAACAATTATAATGCACGCATAGCTATTAGGTGTTAATGCTTGTTTGCGAGGACGATTCACAAGTGTCATCTCAGAAAGAACGCAAGCCGCTATTAATATAGTACACAACTGGCGCAGGCAAGAGCAGTTATCTATTAACGCTCAAAAAACTCAGATAGTTGCCTTCACCAAAAGAAGGCGCTGGAAGGCTTACGGTTGCCAGTACTAGATGGGGTAGAAATTCCAATTCTTAAAGAGGCTAAATACCTGGGAGTACTCTTTGATCAAAGACTAACGTGGAACTCTCATATACAAAAAACCACCAATAAAGCCACAATTGCCCTTGGCAGATGTAGGCGAATGTGTGGGAAAAACTGGGGCCTTAGTCCTTAGATGACTCTATGGTTATATACAAGGGTAATTGGACCCATGGTAACGTATGGAGCAGTGGTATGGTGGCCAAAAAACAAGGCAAAAGGGAGCTGCCAGGCTACTAGGCGGGGTACAAAGATTTGCATGTCTAAGTGCCACGAGAGCAATGAAAACAACTCCTACAGACACACTGGAGGTGATTTTGAATTTACTATCCTTAGATATCCATATACAAGGAGTAGCGAGGTCAGTAGCCTACAGACTGATGCAAGGGCAAACCCCTATAAATCAAGTCCACGGCACTGAAAACCACAAGTTGATTGAAGAACTTAAGGCAGATCCCCTCACGGGGATGCCGACTGATGCCATGGTTCACAAATTCAACTTTAAGAAAAATTATAAAATAGTAAGTAAATACCAGATAGAGAGGAATGGAAACAAGGTCCAGCTGTAGAGGCGCAGTCTACCTGGTACACGCACGGCTCTAAGACAGAGAAAGGTGTCGGGGCAGGAATATACAGACTCAAAGAAAGGAAGGATGGTCCAGATGAGTTTAAGTAAAGATACTACGGTCTTTCAGGCGGAAATAGCCGCGGTACATCTTTGCGTCGGAGAAATCAATAAGCAGCGTGGATCCAATCGCACGGTGGCCATTTTCTCCGATAGCCAAGCGGTGCTGAAGGCACTGGATTCGGTGCAGGTCGATTTAAGGCTTGTATGGGATTGTATGTGTGCTCCGAATGAACTCGGCAGTCGCGCAAAAGTGACGATAGCTTGGGTTCCGGGGCACGAGGGCTATCGGGGAAATGAAAAAGCTGACGAACTGGCCGAGAGGGCTCCGCGATGGCATTCATAGAACCGGAGCCCTCCTTTGGCATTACAAAAACAAGAATCAAATTGGCCATAAGAAAGTTGACCGGGGATAAATCTCGGGAAAGGAGGAGGAACTCCCCAGACGAGAGATCGGTGAAACACTTCCTTGAAGAGCAAATGCCGAAGTTTACAAAAGACCTATTGCGCAGGGACAGCAAGTCCGTCAGAAGGATAGTGGGCCTACTAACAGGGCACTGCAGGCTCAACAAGCACATGAATAAAATGGGCTTGACAGAGGAAACGATATGTAGATTCTGTCAAATTGAGGAAAAAACCGCGATCCATGTATTGTGCCAATACGAGGAACTGGTAAGGACGCGGCTGTCACACATGGGAGACGAATATCCCGAGGCGAGACTATATGCGGAAGAACTGCTCTCAAAGCTAATAAGTCTAATTAAAGGAATAAAGCTACAGAACGTACTCTAAGGAGGCATGAAGACCACAATAGATCTGGAAAGGTCGCTGTGGAACAGGCAGCATTGCCACCTCAAGTAATCTAATCTAATCTAATCTAATCTAATTTTTCTTTGGATAACACCCTAAAAATTTTCTAATCGCTGTACAAAATGGAATTTAT
This sequence comes from Chrysina gloriosa, assembly GCA_038088585.1. Lineage (NCBI taxonomy): Eukaryota > Metazoa > Arthropoda > Insecta > Coleoptera > Scarabaeidae > Chrysina > Chrysina gloriosa. Next base: position 68,452,834 of record CM076090.1, read on the forward strand.
CTAGGATTATGTAGCTTTCCTTTCGCTTAAAGAAGTACCCTCGGTACATAGTAAGTCACAAGAATTTCAATCTTCTACTTGAGCAACGTTGTATATAATTTGGCAACACCGCATTCCTTGCTTTATGTATAGAACACTGAAACAGTCAGCACGCAGTTTCTATATTATCTATTATTAATTTGAAAAATGAGTGAAAGCTTTCACTCATGGAAAGGGAAAATAGTATTGAGCACACATGCTAACTGTTTAAGAGATTGCTACTTACTGATTAAAATGAACAGAATTTTAATGTATGTATGTCACATATTATAAAAATATTTTATTAAATGTTATTTATCTTATATGATAGATCTCTACCACTAATAGGTCAATAAAACAAGGCTGGTTTGAACGATAGTTATATTTTCAGAACGTTTACAAACGTTTTCGGAACACCTTCGTCAGTGAAAATATAACTAGATAAATATATAAACAAACTTTTGTTTTTTATTTGGGACTATCAACAAAATAACTAATGACTAGGATTTCTTGATATAGAGAATGTGTAACCAACTTTTATATATATATAAATTATAAAAACTAAATTAATGTGTAAACATACATGCAAATTAAGTAAAACCTTATATCAAAAAATCTTTGTCGAAACCTTAACAATTCTGTTCATATACATACATTTATTAAATGTTATTATAAATGTGGTAAAAAATTGAAATGTTGAAATTGGTGATACAGTCGAATTATTCTTAATTCTCTTGTCTTCCTTTTTTTTATATTGTTTTCCTTTTTCCTTTATTATTATGCTTTTATTATTGACTCAATTTACACATGTCCATACGGCTTCGTAATTGTTGCAGTTCATTAACGCTATATGACCAATAATACTGCGGTGTTGTCACGTTTGGGAATTGCTCAAAAATCTTGGCTTTTTTGTTTTCTAGTTAATTCTCCTAATACAACATTTAAATAAGCGCATGCGCATTAAGTTGTTTTCAATCAAAAATATGATATAACCACACTGAAAATTCAGTTTTTCCTCGATCACAATCCGATCCTATTTGTCTTATTTAAATTTTTCTTTTTAAACAAAAAGGTAAGAAATTACAATGTAAGACGACTAATCAGTCAAGGTGTGCACAAATCACAAATAAACTGCCCAATACCTCCATACGATGAGCAGTTTTCATGCCACCATAAGTTGTATTGGTCACAAAGGATACGCGTCAAAGTTATAATGCGACATTTTACTTGGTGCTTGAGCTTGACCGGTCATATTTTGGAAGGGGCCTTATTTCCTATGGTGATTTTGTTTTTGACGTTTACATTCCTACGTCGCGATGGGCCAGGTGTAGGATTTTCTGGATCAATGGTTTCGATCTCTTCGTTACTGAAATTATTTTTCAAATACGTCAATGGTTCCACGTCAGAAGAATCCCAATCTTCATCAAATTATAACCTTCGGTAGTCTTTGTTAAGGACGCAGACGAATTCGTCAACTTGCCCCGGGCGGCACACTGAACAATGTTTTCATATTTGTGATCCACGGAACAGATAATTCATTTTAACTTTGGCGAAATACGATATAACAGGCGTAGCACTAATGGACACTACAACCCGAGATTTCCTCTTATCTTAAAATCGTGAAAAAATCCTTAGTTGGTACCAGCCGAAAATAATAACACTAACGGTAGAATTTGATAAACAACCATAACACCCTTAACTCATTCTTCAGGGGCACCTAATTTGTGCTAGTTACACTTAAGCACCCACAGAATGCCAACGTAAATATCACCGATCATATATTTGTTTTACATTTTGCCCAAACGATCGTTCGTTATCTTACCCACCTCGCTATCTTACCCCACCTTCCCCTACGTTGCTTTTCTTTTGATTAAATTGACATAAAACTAAAAATGGCACGTTTAAGTTAAACCGAAAGAATGGAAATTTTAATGATGATAATAATGACGCAAGAAGAACTTTGCGAATTCTTCAATAATAAATACCCTAATCGGCTTATTACGCCATCAACAGTAAGTAAAATAGAAAGCAATTTTAGGGATTTGGACCCCGTAAGAGACAACTTCATCAAAGGTCGTTCGGCAATTTCAGAAGAAAAACAATTGGATATTGTACTAACGTTTCAAGGAGATCGTCACAAGTCAAAAATGTTTTAGAATGTTTTAGAAACGAAGAAATGGCATCCGTACAAAATAAAATTGGTTCGAGAACTTCACGATGATGATTTTGAGAGAAAAGTTGAATTTTGTGACATAATGATGATGACCGATGTAATAACAGTTTGGAATTTTCAAAACTCATCATTTTCTCCGACGAAGCTACCTATTGGCTAAACGGATCTGTCAATAAGCGAAAGTTTAGATACTGGGCACCTGAAAATCCACACTGGATGATGGAACGATACACACACAATTCCAACAAAAAAAAAAGCAACGTATGGGCAGGGATTGTCGGTAATTCAGTTATAGGCCCGTTTTTTCTTATTGAAGGTGCATCGAATAGTGGAAATAATTTGCTATTACTGCACGTTAGCATAAGACCCGCAATTGTTGCCTTCCTTCCGAATGCAGAACATCCCTTCTTGTCGGAGAGCGCTTTATGATTCAAACAGGATGGTGCCCCGCCACATTAGTCTCTAACTGTTCGTAACTATCTTCGTTCCATTTTCCCAAACAATTGGTAGGCGAGGACCAATCGAATGGCCAGCAAGATCACCCGATCTAATTCTACTTGATTTCCTCTTGAGAGGCTATCTCAAACCCAAAGTGTTTCTAAACCGATCTAATAATATCTAACAATAAGATTTAAATAGAATTAGGATAACCGAGGAAATCAGGTTAATAACTCCCCGAAGATTAAATATCGTCATAAACGAATTTTGACATTGCTCATTGTCAACACAAATAGTATGCAGTTTGAACATTTAATTTGAATAATTATATTTGTAACTTTCGAGTTTTTAGTTAACTTTGATTATGATACTCATAGTATTTTTTTCTCAGTAATCTTGTTATGTAACCCGTCTCGAAAATCATCGTTCTGTATATATGCAGAAAAACGACCTCCCCCAAATGGCGCTATCGGAAACTGGGATTACCATTTAAAAGATAAGGAGGTGACGTCATATCCATGACAATAATTACATCACGAAATACGTTTTTTGTTTGTAAAAATTTGGGCATTTAAAAGTTAAGGTTTGTAACTATTTACAGATTTTATTGATTTTGTTCCAACCTATACGTCCAGACTGTATATTTCGCGCCTGTATCCTTCTTTTTGCCCATAACTATGCATTATTCCACATCTTTCGTCAATCATTGTGTTTATATACAAATATTTTCCTCATTATGTCCAGATAATGATGAGTAACTATTCGCCATTACCGATAAGTACCTGAACAGTTTCCTATTGTATTGAGATAATCATTTACTTTTCTACATTTAGATTATTCACGATTTTCGTATTAAATATGCTTTTATTACTGGAAAGTGACTTATTTATTAGTGATATATTATTCCAAAGATAGTTTGGTTTTTAAATAAGGCGGAGTAAGATAAATAATAAATATCGAATAATAAGCTTTCCTTTTATATCTGCAATTCCGAATTTCCACCGCGCTTTAGTTGTTATTACACCCTCCCTGGTCACGTGGGGTTTATCAGACCCCACTTTTCACTTTGAGCGCAAATTTTTCATATTTCTGGATTGTGAATAAGATTTTTGTCTCCATCTATCCGGAGTTTAAAGTGTCCTCTATAAGTATGGATAGTTAGCAAGTTGAACCTATTATATTAGTTTTTACCCGGCTTTCAATTGAACAACATCGTGCGCGCGATTGGGGTCCAAAATACCCCGTGTGATCAAGTTGATTATTAAGATGATAAAAATTGAATTTTTATTTATTTATTTTTCATGTGTTAAATAACTTCGGAAGAAGGTAGAAATAAGATGGCGCGGTAACAATTATGCAGCAGAAAAAATGACATAAAAAAACAAGAGAACATTGCAGCTTGTGTCTCCGAGCCATTTGCAATAACCACCGACTACATATCTGCACACAATGCTGCGGAATGGATTAAAATTTTATTGACAATATCAATACTAATAAGACTGACAATAATATTTAGTTTTTGGTATGAATTAAAAAAATTCAATAAACTTTATTTTTGTGCATAATTCCACATTATTTTTTGCTTCAAAACCAGCCTACTTCATATGTCAAAATAAATACCCTTTTTTGGAACACTCACTATACTGCTATTTTTTTATAAAACCATAATATATAAGGAGTATCTTCTCCAAATTCTAATTAGGAATATTAAAAATTGATAAGGTTACGAGTTTTTTTAATAAGAAATTGCAACTTTTGCGACATTTTTTTAATTATTTTCTTTCATCACCTTTCCATTTGTTTTCTTTTTGCAAATAAACTATTTGTCCTTAATCGAAAATTCTTATAGTATCTTCCAGAATTTTTACATCAATATCGGACAGATAGATTTGTTGCAATTGTTTATTGAAGTGGTTGGGGTCCAATGGACCCCAGTGTGACCATCTAGATTCTATATTGAAGTGTGACCACGGAGGGTTAAGAATAAAAAAATAATGAACATGTTTTCCCTGTTACCAGAAAAGATTCCAGTAAAATAGGGGACTGGCTTTTATTTCAGTTTGCTAGTCAAAAATATATCGGATAAATTCAATCCACACACACCATGAAAAATATATAGCAAATTTCGTTCGGCACATACCTTCCATACCTACCTTAAAAAGATGAGACAACAATACCGTTTGTTTATCCAGAAATCCCAGATATTACCGAATTCGAATGCGGTCAAATAATTGGAGAAATTCATCATTCTGGGCAGGGCGAAGAGATGTTTTGGTGGCTTCCTGGTTTTGCCATGGTCGTTTACCTAAAACTGGACGTTTCGACAGCTGATGCAGTATTTTAAACGTAAAAAAATGTGGCCTTAATTGAATGGTTAAGCGTGTACTTAGCGTTAGAATTACCTGTGGATATCTGGATAAATTCTTTAGTTCCTTCCAGATAATACTCCCAAAAATTCAAGAAAGCATTTCCGTGTATACGCAAACAAACAAAAAATTTGAGATTGAGCTTTTAAATTGACGACAATTATTTTGATTCGACGTTGATTCAATGATAGTTTATTAGTTAGTACATTTTCTTTAGTTACCCAAAAAATGAGTAGGCATGTTGAATCGTAGAACGAGTTATTTTCAGCCAAGTATCCTAGAAATATTTCTAGCCATCCGATAAATACGAAATTATAACAAACATTAGGAACAATAATAAGCGATCATGAAAAGTACGATTGTGATAACGATAAAATAACCTTCCTGCGAAGATGGAATCCAGGCTAAATCCGTGAATGAAGAACTCATAATCTGCAAATACAGATATACAGTGTGAAAGAAAAATGGGGATGAACACAATTGGTTTTGGTCTTGGTTTTCGTGTTGTTTCTTTTGCAAGACCAACACTATAGCTGGCAAGATCAAGACCAATGCAAAACTAAGACGGACGGGTTTTGCAAAAATGCAAAAATTTTGCACTAAATAATTTTTATAACCGATGATTTTTTCTGTTGGATGATTAGCATGTGAGATTCTAGCTTGATATTTTCTATGCAATTAATATTGCACAAAAATTAATATTATATGAGCTTTAATAACTATCTATTGTTTATTGACATAATTTCAAAAACTTATTTTCTTATAGGATTATTAAAGATTCTCATTTGGTTATAATGTTTTATGAAAATTTATGAATTTTTAACACATTGTAATACTATCTATTAATATTTTTTATAGTTATTGTACTTATTTATTGTTTATTGCTTTACTGTAATACATGTGTAAAAAATGAAACGTCAAATATAAACAGGAAAAAGAGAAAAAGTGAAAAATGCATTTCTGCTCCTACTCGTGTATTGTACTGTATGGCTTTAAACTAGACAAAAACTGAGACATTCTTTCGAAGAATAAAGAAAAATTTCTCGAACTTGATGTTTAGAGGTAAATTAATTAAAATTTTGTAGACAACTGTATGCGATGCCTCCCTCACCCAAAACGAGAGAGGGTAAGATTAGTAATACTTGTGCTCTAATTGTGCTTAGTTATCCCTTTCCGTGCCTGCCTACACAAATCTGAGGTAAATTTAACGCATTTTGAAGAGAATTTTGTATGTGACTGGCTGGTTTTTTCTTGGTATTTCAAGTCTCTCATTTTTATATTTTGTCTCTTTTTCGTTCTCAAATAAGTTTTTGAGAGGTTTATGTTAGTATTTGTGTGTATTTCTACAAAACAGGTGATCATGTTTCGTGGTGCGGGAGACAACAAATGTAACTATCATTATTTTATTCAAATCGAAACTAACTATGCGAGAATTTTGTAACAAAAGCATCAAATATTTAAATTATGTACAAATTCTTTAAAAGGCAAAAAGAGTTGTTGTGTCATTTCTAAGCATAATATATGCCCACACAAATGTGTAGTATGGGTTTTTACCAGCTCATTTTATGGTCATTACGGCAAAAAAAAAAGTATAATTTGGAGAACGAATTTCATATTGAACAAGTCCTCAAATTAATTTGTGACTTGTCGGATGTTGAAGGCGACAGCTCATCAGATGAATTCGAGGATGACTTGTGTGTCCCTTTTGTTCCCCTTTGCCAGGAAACAGCAAACGGCTGGATGAAGGGGGTCCATTGGCCAGTGGTCTACAAACTTAAGACAGCACGAGCAGTTTAAAAAATGCAACAGCCGCACACGTACTCGGTGCGAGAAGTGTAACGTATATTTGTGCCTTTCTTTGGAAAAAAATCGCTTTAAAGATTTTCACACTGCGATAAAATTTTATTTTTTAACCAATTTATAAGATTTTTTAGAAAACCAATGAATTGTTTTTGTTTTTATTCTTTTTGTTACTTGTATTTATATTATTATTAATTATAATATGAAATAAAATGTTTGTGTTTTTTTTTGCTATTAAAAGAAAACTGATATATTTTGACTAACAATAAGTGAAATACCAAGACACGCATATGTGTATATCCTGTTTTGAAGGACATGTTTGACAAGTTTGTACGGCCAAAAAAATACATTTTGGTGTTTCTCTATGACGATTTATAACATACCAAAAATTTCATTGAAATCCGACGATTTTAAAATTGCTTGGGACGGAAATATGATTCACAAAAAATATTTTCGTTTAATTTCATCAAGTAAAACTAAAAATAAATTTAAAACTACATTTAAACGAATATGAATATGAAGGCTCACTGAACGCATTGAAAAAAAATTGTATTGTGGATTTTGGTGTGAAAGCGATTGACAAGGTTGATTTGAAAATAAAATAATTGTATAAACTATGTAAACAAACAATCTCAAATAACAAACAGTATTAGCACGTACGTAATATTTAATCTATAAAATACTAATAATTCCAATGTGAAAAATTTAATTCCGCTCTACAAACAAATTTTTTATTTTTTTATACATAACAAAATCGGAAATATTGGGAAAAATTTTGGAGGGAAGGATTGTATGATTCACGCAGACGCAGGTAGATTTGAGATACGGACGAGTTTTCAATTGGATATTCACAAAAAGTGTTTAATTGTTTTCGTGTTGACACAGAATGTAACTATATGAAAAATATGGAATGGAACGGTTATTTAAAACAGAGCCACACGTCTAAATGTATAATTTTGAGAAAACCTTCTATTGATTTTATAAACCCCACTAGGCGTAAAATATCGGTGTTACTCGTACCATTGCAAAATATAATTTTGTGTAAATTTTTATCGAAACAGTTTCGAAAACGCAAAGCTGCGAGATTTTTTTATACGAAACCGAGACCAAGGGTATGAATGCAAGACCAAGACCAAGACCAACACCAAAACTGGGGTGATGCAAGACGAAGACCATCAAAATCTTGGTCTTGGAAAGTCTGAATTTCTCCAAACTTGTTTCTCAAAATTGTTCAAACACCGGAATTTTCAGCATTTCCAAGATCACATTTTCCAGCACACTTCAGCGATAGATAATAGATATATAAATGTTAAGTCACACTTTCACAAGTACTATTGCGGCAACAAAAATCTGGGAAAGTCTCATAGGCTATTTTGCCTGTTCTTTAGCAGTGTAAACCAACCGCTCGTCATATGCATGTCAATTTAGATGTATCCATTACTTTTTAATGTTGTTGGACCCTCCAAATCTATTACCTCGTCTTCTTATGGATCATTCTTCCCCAAGTAATGGAACTACTTGCCTTTTTTAACAGCACTTAAATGCATGATAATGACAAATCTTTGACAAGGTAAAAGCCAGATTTAAACTATACTATCTTAAGCGTCCGATTTTTTGTTGCCGCAATAGTACATATTACGTCACGTCAACCTGAATGAAATGGCAATCGCGTAGAAAATGAACAAGGCATATGCAATTTGGTCTATTGCTTTAACGATATAAATACGTAATTCTGAAAGGGTGGCTGCTGTACCGATAACATTTTTGTTGTGATTTTCTTTGGACTCCACTAATTTACTTTGATTAAAAAAAAACTTGACATATTTCCAGGATATTATATATTATTATTTCTTTAAATAAATACCTACATACATTTAATAAAATATAACAACTTTTAGCCGACACGAAAAAGTGACAAATCTATATCTGTACAGTTAATAGATTCGATACGTTCGAAACGCAACATTTGAAAATATACACATACACGGATGCTGCAAGATCTTCTGTTATCTATGACGAAAGTATCGTTAAACTTTACATTTCCAATCTTGATAAATCTATCGACAAAACAAAACTAGACTACCCATCTTTCTTGTGCAAGTTAGGACATTAAAGTAGTAGCATTCGTATATTATATGTATGTACATTTTTTCCCCTAAATAATCGATTTATACATCAAGTACCACTAATATAAATAGAAACCTATGGTATGTACAAACTCTACAAATTGACTTAACTTTGTCTACTTATCACAGTTACCGGCTTCAGTAAACCTTCACTATTCGGTCTCGGTTCGGGCGATCGCGAACAACTCGGATGGGCACTCATATTTTGTCCTAAAGGTTGACTCACCATATGCGGCAGCAAACTGGGAAATCTCAATCCGGCACCGTACAAGTCGAACCCGGTGGGTTGCCTCAAAATCGCCGCTGCCGCGTCGCCCGGATGAAGAAGTCTTTCCATGCCGAATCCGTGCGGTGGAGTTATTGGAGTGGGTTTAGGAAGCATGGGCAGGCAAGGATATCTTTGATACATCGTGGCGAGAAGGGCAGGATTGGGGCACATCGACATCAAGGAGGGATTATAGCCGGGAAAAGGTATAGGATACCCGCCTAGAATCATGGATCTTTTAAAAGCTGCCAAACGCGATCTCGAAGCCGCTGTCGATCTCCTCCGTAACTTCCCCGTAGTACCTCCGATGAAGACGTCCTCGGCCGATGGATCCAGCATCCAATAGTTGCCTTTCCCCGGATCGTCGTAGTGTCTCGGTACCTTAACGAAGCATTTGTTCAGGCTTAAATTGTGCCTGATCGAGTTCTGCCAGCCTTGCTTGTTCTCTCGATAGTACGGAAAATTCTTCATGATATACTCGTAGATACCGTTGAGGGTCAGACGCTTCTCGGGACTGTTTCTGATCGCCATCATGATGAGGGCATTGTAACTGTAGGGCGGTTTATCGTTCGGTTTCTTCTCCTCTTTACCATCGCCGCTTTCCTTGGACTCGTCCGAAGCTTTAGACGAGCAATCTAAAGGCGGAGGTGTTCCGGTCACGTCCAGATCCGAATCGGAATCTTCGACGTCGGAGCGGTTTTCGGGCGAATGCTCCATGACCGTTTCCGGAAGTATAGAGCTTATATTGAAGGATTTGAGCGGCGTTTGCGACGACATCGTTGCGACGATTTTACTATGTCTCACTTCTAAATTGACCATATTTGCATCTCACCGGTATTTGAGATGGATCCGATCGGAAAAGCTGGGCGAGAAGACGACGCACTGTACTTTGAAAAACAAAAGGAAGGGAAAGAAAAACGACGCGCGTTGCTAGCCGCACCTTTAAACGCCACATTCACCACTGGAACCTTTTCATCATCTGCCACTAAACCGGTGTGTAAAACAACAAGGTTATATAACATCTGTACGGAGGCTTTCCTTCGGTCGGCCAATGACGCTCCGCCAATAAGCGAGCTTTCGGTTTGTGAATGGGAAGGATCTGCGTCCGACGGTTGTGTTTAGAGGTGGAGCCACCGTCGCGCAAAATAAGGGTTCCCCTGATTGATGTGTTAGATTGTTTGCTTATGTATACGGACGATTTTTGTTAGCTTTGCTTATAGGTATGTTACCACCTATGGTAGGGCTTTGCGATAGTTACGATCGATTTTCCTTCTCTATCGTCGCGCGCTTGTTTCGTCCATAAGACGCATTGTATGCGTCTTACTTTAGAAAGTACCTACGGATAATGCACATTGGAACATGCAATATGAGAAAGTCGTACGTCAATATTTAAAAGCACTTACTACAAATGAAGTTATATAATTCATCAAGTCCATTAATGTAATTTACCCATCTGGTCTTATTAAAGCTTTATCAATGCCGGAGTGATTTCGTCAAGTTTCGATTGTCAACGGCGGAAGAATCGATTAACCATTTATATTGAAATAAATAATCTACCAGTTACATAAAAGTTATTTGATGCAATGGTCTAAACCAGATTACCTTATTGGTATCCTTTAATTGATGATTGTTGATTATCTCTAGAATTTGCAATCTAAAAGCTTTCCAACACCATCAAGGCAATTTCACATTTATGTCTCTTAATTTTCAAGTTGATGCTCTTAATGAATCGGGAAGAATTTTCCCAGCTTACTTGACAATTAAAATTGCAAGCGTAGAGGGAAAAATTCTATTCCATTCTGATTCTGCATGAATTTTGCTTTGACCTGCTAAAAATCTGCAATCTATTTTGAATGAATTCGTCCCCTTAGAAGTCCGTGTTCTTTTCTCATCAAACCTTAAAGATTATTTCGAGAGTAACCTTGTAGATTTTACAATTGCAGTAAATTTTGTGAAAATTGCAAGCATAAAGAGGAAAAATTGCATTCCATCTGATTCTGCGGATATAAACATTTCCTTGCTCCTCATCTTCTGATTTGACTGGTCGAATTTCGCCTTTCCCTAGTGAATATCTGCCATCCATTCTGAAAGGATTCGTACATGTTTTTGTTCTACTTCATTTTCCTTTCGTCTCATCTTACTTTACAAATTATTTGAGTATGGCCTCGTAGATTTTACGATTGAAGTAAATCTTGTGAAAATTGCAAGCATACAGAAGAAAAGATTACATTCTCTGATCTCATCTGATTCTGAGTGTACAAACATTTCCTGGCTCCCCATCTTCTAATTTCAGGTCGGATTTCGCCTTTGCCTAGTGAATATTTGCAATCCATTCTAAACGGATTCGTCCTTTTACAAGTCCATATCCTCTTTCTACTTCATTTTCCTTTCCTCTCGTCTTTCTTTAAAAACTATTTGAATATGGCCTCGTAGATTTCACGATTGAAGTAAATCTTGTCAAAATTGCAAGCATACAGAAGAAAAGATTACATTCTATCTGATTCTGAGTGTACAAACATTTCCTGGCTCCTCATCTTCTAATTTCTGGTCGGATTTCGCCTTTCCCTAGTGAATATTTGTAATCCGTTCTAAACGGATTCGTCCTTTTAGAAGTCCATATCCTCTTTCTACTTCATTTTCCTTTCCCCTCGTCTTTCTTTAAAGACTATTTGAATATGACCTTGTAGATTTTACGATTGAAGTAAATCAGGTTGACATTGCAAGCATAGAAATAAAAAATACATTCTACCGAATTCCGTCTAGAAAGAAAATGTTTGTAATTTTCTTTCTCCTCATCTTCTAATTTCTGGCGGAATTTCGTTTTTTGTTAGTGAAGATCTGCAATCTGTTCTGGATGGATTCAACTCGCTTCTAAGGGTTGAAACCATCCAGAATAGGTCCGTATTTTTGTTCTATTTCGTTTTTTTTTTTTCTTCTCATCTTATTTTACAAATTATTTGAGTATGACCTCGTAGATTTTACGATTGGCCTGCATTTACAAACATTTCTTCTCTCCTCATCCTCTGATTTCTGGTCGAATTTCGCCTTTCCTTAGTGAGTGTCTGCAATCCATTCTGAATAGATTCGCCCTTTAAAAGTTCGTGTCCTTATTCTTACACTTTCCATCGTTATTTCCCTTTTACTTTAGTATTTGCGCTAGCGCTTTTTTATAATACTTTGCACTTCATTACTAGCTCTTTGCATTAATCTTTTTACTGCACATTTAGTCTTAGTTCTTTTCATTTTTGGATTTTTTCCCTTGGTCGCTTAGTCCTTAGCTCTTTTAGATCGTCCTCCATGCTATCCAATCATTCTTTATGATATGTGTTAATTGTTAGCTCTTTACACTAGTCTTCTGTATTGCATATTTTTCCCCGGTTTTTTCGATTTAGTGCTTTCTCTCTTAGTCGCATTGTTAGATACTTCCCCATGCTATCCAATCATCTAATTCTTGCCCGTCCATTGTTCCTTTCCTCTTACAATGCCCACATTGCGATTGTTTTGATTACCTCGTTTTCCTTTTCTCTCATCTCATTTTAAACATTATTTCAGTATGACTTGGTATATTTTACAATTGAAGTAAATTCTGTCAAAATTGCAAGCATAGAGAGATTCCGAGTTTACTAGGAATATCCTAGATCCCTCATCTTCTGATTTCTGGCGGAATTTCGTCTTCTCTTAATGAAGGTTCGTCGCTTAGAAATTCGTGTCCTTCTTCTTACACATTTCATCGTTACTTCCTTTTCACTTTAGCATTTGCGCTTGTGTTTTTTATCATCTTTACACTTCATTATTACTTCTTCGCAGTAGCCTCCTTTAGTTCGTACTTCCTCCTCTGTTTCTTCAATTTTTGAGCTTTTTGCCTCCGTCGCTTGGTCGCCATCTTGTTTAGATCCTTCTCCGTACAATCAAATCATCTAATATTTGGACGTCCTTCTTTTCTTTCCTCTTGCGATCCTCACATTGTAATTTTGGTAATTGCTTCGTTTTCCTTTCTTCTCATCTTTAAAAATTGGTTGGAGTAGGATCCCGTAAGTGTTACAATTGAAGTAAATCCTGTCAAAATTGCAAGCATAGAGAAAAAAATTACATTCCATTTGATTCTGCGTGTACAAACATTTCCTCTCTCCTCATCTTCTGATTTCTGGCGGAATTTTGTGACATTCTTCTTTCATCTCATCACACGTCCATATCACCTTATTATTTCTGCTTTCATGAGCTACGCTATATCTTGCTCGTCCAATTTCGTTAGTATTTCGTGGTTTATTCTACTTCAAATATGTGGGTGAGTTAATTCCTGATATGACGAGTCTCATCGACTTACCAATTTTGTGTATCTTGTGGGATTTGATATTGTTAGTCTGCATTTTAGTGATGAAGGTACCAATTCCGTACACTTTTTTAAATATGTTGTTTGTTCGTTGAATCATCCTCAGTAAAGGATTTCTCTTTAATTCAATGGTCCTTCTGCAGTCATCTCGTTAACTCTGCCAAAATACTCTTTCTTGTCCAAAATTACCAATACCTTAATCGGCCTTAAGATAGAAACAATTTCTTGCTTTGATATTGAAATCACGCTGTGGTTAGAATATTATATAAAATAAATAAAATTACTCTTACTTGGTACACTTTTCGGAATAAATTCCAGATACGTATTTTGGCAACTAAGTAGTCATCCTCATCGGATGTTTAAATAATTGGTTCAAAAGAGTACAGAAAATAAAGTTTATTTAAGTAATGAAACGCTGAAAAGTCCTAATCACTTATTGGTACCAACTCGGTACAGCCACAGATGGATTTGACCACAAATCACACCATCTCATAAACAGAAAAGATATTGGCACGCCCCGGTTACAACGCAATTTGCGACGGATGGATAAATAGGAGATTATTTTCGAGAGTCCAAATTATCGTTGCTTTCTTGAAGTGTAAAAATGACGGTAAGCCCATGGTAATTCCTTAATTGAGGTTAAATTCAACAAGAAACAAGGAATTTACAAAAAGCTCGCCGACAAGACGTAGCTATCGTAACAAATACACGGTATGCAAAACTTCTAGCCCGTAAACTTACTGGTTCTTCATTTATTATTGAAAGCTGTAGAAGCTCTTAACATTGTAAAAACTAGTATTTTATCGTTACACACACTGCTTTTAAAGGGTCAGATATACGATTTTCAAAAGAGTTTTGGACCCAATAAACGAAATTTAAATTTAACTGATCTTGAAAAAACTACTGAACACCCTTAACCCTCTACTGCATGAACATGTTTAAAATAAAGAAAAAAATAAAACGCAGTAAATATATGTTTATTAGCGACAATTTAATAGGTATGTTACAAAAATTAAAAATTCATTGGACATTTTAGAAAAAGAAAATGGAGCCATATACGGCCTTCTATGCATTTAGAGTTATTTTCGGAAAAAGAAAATTATTCAGTATGGAAACTTGTAAAACAGTTTCTTTTGTCGTTGTAACACAAAAATACGTTGCATTTTTCGCAAAAAGTGTATGAGCGAAAAGAGCAATCATTTTGACAAAGTTGTCGGTTTTTCATCCATTTTGGGAAGTGACCTATCCCGTCAGCCTGTACAGAATCCAAGGGGAAATCCTGTCGCTTACCTTTTACTGCTAGTGGGTGTGTTTTGTTGATGGAGAGTTTGATGGTGTGGAGCTAGGTCGACCTCGTTTCTTACATGTACCAACCTTGCAAAGATGCTGGGATATTGCGAGCTTGAAGTTAAACACCGGCATATATTGTTTTGACTTACGACGCCACAGGATCCAAGCATTGACAACGCACATATCAACCATATGGAAGAAAATCGTTTTGGTACCATTTTCTTGTTCTTAGTCCAGTAGATCAACGCCACCCATATAATAATTATACACGTCAATTGCCTTAGGAGAATTAATTTCGATATGCTTTTTCTCTTTTTACTGTAGCTTCTGTTTGTGGATATAGGGTGACATCCAACGTAGGTTGAAAGAATATTTACAACCTTATTGTCAAACCAAGCGACGAGACCAAGTTCAACTCCATCTATACTAGATACTTTGTCAACCATGCTTCCCCGTCCCAACTTTTTCATTTCCTTGTCGGTTGGCATCTTGCAATTTGTTACGCGATTTAGCCTTACTGTGCCTAACGACAATATACCATTCTTCATTAGATATACTTGACGCTTTGGACTGTTAAACCAATTATTAAAAAATAATTGATAGTTTTGTCCTTTTGGTATTGTAGCTGCTCATCTTGTCACAACGTTTCCACTCACTCCAATATTAGGCGATCCTTCCGGAAATGTATCACTTTGAGCTCCGGCAAATATCTCAAAATCGTAACAAAAACCTGAAACTCCACTCAATACAAAACTTTTGAAGCCCCATTTGTGCGTCTTAGCTGGATTATATTGTTTGAGGTCATGCCGGCACTTTGTGGGAATTATTTGTACGTCAACCACTAAATGTCCTTCTTTGGGTACAAGTAACAATTTTGCACGGATTTCTTCCAGCAATGGCCGAATCTTGAAGAGTTTATTAAATCCGAGTTCGCCTGGTGCTCTTATTTTTTCATTGTTATTAAAATGCAAAAATCTTTTGATGGTTTCCCATCTGTTGCAAGTCATCGTATTACGTACAAATTCTTGTTATAACTTGTAAAAATCAAAAAAGAGACTTTGTGAGTTTCAAAAATTTTTTAAATAAAATTGTCACTACAAATTTGTTGATCAGGTGGATGAAAACTAAAGATAAACGAACGATTAGTATCTACTTATATACAAAAGAATAAAAGGTAATTATAAAATTAGAAATTTAGTGCTAGGAGGGGGAATGATCAACATCTGTTTGGTCGTTTAAAACTAAGCCTAATCAAATGGAAATTAATAGATATAATAGATTAGGCTTAGTTTTAAACGACCAAACAGATGTTTATCATTCCCCTCCTAGCACTAAATTTCTAATTTTATAATTACCTTTTATTCTTTTGTATATAAGTAGATACTAATCGTTCGTTTATCTTTAGTTTTCATCCACCTGATCAACAAATTTGTAGTGACAATTTTATTTAAAAAAATTTTGAAACTCACAAAGTCTCTTTTTGATTTTTACAAGTTATAATTATGGAGTTTCAACAAGTTATTCCCTCTTCGATTAATTATTACAAATTCTTGGCCAATAAATGTATTCCAATAGTGTCTGGATGATGGCAGTTTTAACAAGGACATATAGATCGTTATGCCTGAAAAAATTTTGATTAGTATTTTTTTATAATCCTTGAACTCACCTAATAAACTGATTTATTTCGCTTCGACTAATATTAGCAGGTTCATTTATATCACTTTGCAATGCATATAAATTTGATTGCTTGACAATAAAGTTCATCAAATCGTCGTCGAAAATTAAATTAAACATATCTGCGGGTGTCTCCAATTCCTCGAAAAGGTCAGGTAGGTTCGTGTCACCTTGAAACGGAAAATTTTCTCTTGAATATGTAAGCAAACTACCTTCTTTCCAAATTGGAGGTCATGGCTTCGTAGATTTTGCCTTTGACGAAGAAGGCTTTTCATAGTCATCCGAGTCATCAGTCTCCGATACATAAATGTGTTGCTGGCCTAGCGGTTGATTTACAAATTCTTCTTCGTCAGTATCAGATATGTAGTCATCATCACTATGATTACCATTATCAATTTGATTCACGTATTTTAAATTACCGTAAAATGATCGTACATCCATTTCTAGAAGATTTGTTTTTATTTTATGTAGAGAATTATATGCATACATGTATACAAGTATGTAAGTTAATTATTTACTATTAATGCATGGAAGGCCATATATGGCTTCTTCAGTTTTTACAAAAAATCATATAGAAAATACTTATTTCTCAGATAAATTATACTTTTATTTGAAAAAGAGCTTCGTTTTCTATATGAATATATATTTTATTTTATTTTTTCCTTTTTATATTTTTTGCAAAATTGCACACAAATCACGAAAAGTATTTTTTTGTTCTTACACGTGAAGAACTTAAGAAAAACTAACGGGAACAGTAGCTTAAACACACTTTAAAACTATTAAGCTTAACATTTTAGAAGTAAACAAAGCATTGGCCGCTAGCAAGGATGAAACCAACTTGAATCAGATGATTGATAAAATTAAGCAGGACGGTGAGGATTGGTTAGTAGCAAATCGGTTGACTCTGAATTCGACAAAAACAAAAAAACTGGAATTTAGAGTCAGAACAAAGGAAGAGCGACAACCAGTCAAGTTTTTGGGCGTTTGGCTGGATGCAGAATTAAATTGGAAAGCTCATATACATGTAAGTGATCTATGCACAAACTTATCTAAAAGCATTTTCGCTTTACGAAAAATTAGCTATTCTGTGGGCTTCGATGCTGCGAAAATATCGTACTTTTCGCTTTTCCATGCAAGAATGTGCTACTCCGTATTGGCTTGGGGGAATTCGGTAGATGCCGAAAAGGTTTTTGTCTTACAGAAAAGAGCAATACGAGTATTAAATAAGTTACCATATAACGAACACTGCAAGCCCTACTTTATAAATTATTTATATTTATTTATCTATTTATCTATCAGACTCTGGTCTCCATCCACAAGAGTAGAGACTTTTTATTAAGCGTGGAGACACAACTACTCCACACGATCAGCCGGTCACTTGGATGAACCGTTTCATAGATTGACCAAATGCAAAAAGAATGCTATCCAACTGAATGTGTACAACAGACTACCTGAGAGATTCAGAGACATGTCACCTAATTTATTTAAGCGAAAAATTAAGCAATATTTAATAAAACAGTGCTATTACTCCACTGAAGAATATCTGGTAGGTGACATGTTTGAATAGATGGCTATCTTAAGCTTTATGTATAGTTTATTGATGAATTGCCTGTGATTATATTGTTTTACACTGTATTATGACGTATCAAGTTTTGACAAATAAAAATATCTATCTATCTATAGAAAATGACTAACGTTGTTCTCTGTTGATTAAGTACCGTTGTTATAAAAATACACTACAATAAGACATCAAAGCCATATATGGCGTTGTATGCGGTAGAGTGTTTAAGTAATGAAACGATGGCGTTGTTTACAAAAAACCGCTTACTTGGTTCCTTTTTCTTCTCAGTATACTTTTCTTAAGGATATCACCACCAAAAATTGAAATCACCACCTGAACGGCCGTAACTTCAAAACAGATTAAGGAACGTAAAAGATTAAAAAGCATTCGGTATAATATACCCTCGCTAGTCACATATATTTGTCCTCTCGCTTTCAACGGACAGTATCCTTCTTAATCCCCGTAACGAATGCAAAATGTCACCGCTAGAATAACGAAATGACTTCATTTGTTGAACATACCTTTAGTAGAAACCGACACACCACCACACATAAATAAATGCCGTTTCTTTGGAACGAACGCGCTCAAAATTTTTAGCGTAATTATAAAATTACCGCCCGAAAATTTCATTTATAATTTCCTACCTTTGTAACATTTGTAACGATTTACATAAGTTTGAAATAAAATTAGACCGCAGGCGCAACGATAAAGCCTATCATTAATCGTAATATCATTCGAATGCAGTTCGTATAAATATTTCCCCGATGTAAAAAAGGTCCTGCTCGTACATGTATTTATGTTAAAGCATCAATAAATAATTCATAACGTCGGTGGCCATATGCGCGTTTCTTATCTGGGCGAAAACACCCCTTTTTCTCACCCCGGTCGCAACAAATAATCGCAAGAATAAGGGCCATACATAACCGTTTAACTTAATAGGGGGTAGCGACGAAGACTGTTGTATTCACAGGACGCGAAACCAAACTGTATGTATGTATGTATGTTACCGTATTGTGTCGGAAGAAATACTGTGCAGAATTTGTAGTAGGTACGCCATAATGTTTACCGTATATGTTATGTACGTACGTATATAATGCACGCATGTGTGTGTGTGTGCGTTCCGAACGGAATAGGGGTTGATATTCTAGAGCCTACAATAACACGAGTTAATGGCAGGCAATAAAAATCATAAGGAGTTACATAGATGTGTTAGGTGCGGTATGAATCGAAACTGGTATTTTTCTTTAGATATTTGACAATAATATTTGCGGTATTGTGTAAACAAGAAAGGACCTGTGTGTATTATCCTTGCAAATTATACATACACATGTATAATCGTGTCCTTGTCGAGTAAACAGAAATTCTATAAATGTTTGAGCGTTCTTCTTAATTCAAAATTTTGATGAGGAGCAAATCTTCGAAGTTATCTATTTTTATTTAGCTTCCTAATTTTAATCTCCCTGTAATAATTTTGGGGTCATTCATTCGACCATATTTTTAATGGTACATTTGACGGCAATTTAAGGTAATAAATAACAAAAAAGGTTAACGTCAAACATACCATCAAAAAAATGGGGACATCGTTTTTGCGGGAAAGCCGAGTTTCGCTGCTGCATATTCTGTGATCTATAATAAAATTCTATAACAACTGCGAATAATAGATTAGCATTGCTAAATCGTTCAGTAGATTTTGGACTTTGAACTTTTACTGATTAAATCGAATAGGATCACGCACAAGATGATATAGTGGAGTAATAGACGCTGCATTTGCTAGAAATTAGTTACTTCATGTCACCATTACTAGACCGCCCATGCGGTAGATTTTATTATTTACTTTTCTAATAGATGGAATGGAAAAGGATTTCGTAGGCGTTTGATAGATGCCATATACGTATTTTAGTCAATTACTTCTAACATTAGCATTGCTAAGCCAACTAGTATTCTACTAGATTTTAGACTCATTTTTTAGTTAGAAATAGAATCGAATAGTATCCTGTGAATAGAGACTAGTGCAATATTGTAAGTACTAATGGTTAAGTACGATTAGAAAATTCATCATTTATTACAATTCAATATATCAAAATTCACAGTTAATTTTGGGGTTATGATCTTCAATTGTCATACGGTTTATTTTGGGGTTCTATTTATACCTAGTCGACACCACGCCCACCACCTTTTGAGCATTTTATTACCCGACGGGCGTTAGCTTCTTATTTTAACTCCAATCAGAGACGTTTAATGGGAGAAACAAATGTAACTGGAAATAAAATTATTAATTATTATAAAGAGCATATATTAATGGATAGAGAAACATTGTTAACATTCAGATACATACATACAACATTTTACATTACAAGAAGTCATAAAAAAATTACTGGAAATAACCAAGGATACATCGACATTCAATACAGGTCTCTATAACGGCGATATACCTCGATGAACTGGAGTCAAGGTGAATTAAAGTTTTCGTTTCGTCGACAACTTAGAAATAAAGCAGCGTAGTCCTGGTTTCCAAAAGAAATTAAAAGTTTGTTTGGTTAATGACGAAGAAAATTGACAAGATATATAAATCAACAAATAAGTCGAAAAATATATTTGGAGTAAAAGGGTATTAAGAAGAAGTACCATCACGAAATTTTAAAAATGTTTACTGGGTTCCAGCCCAGATAACAGTCTAACAAAATCGCCGCGGCGTTTGATTATATGAGTATCATAGTTTTCTTATGATCTCCTGAAGTTGGGATATTTCTAGATCAATTTTTCGAATCAATAAAATGGATCAAGGTATAAATGGAACAAGTGGAATTGAATATTTTAAGCTTGAAAAAATTAAAATATCTTGATTTATTAGTGTTTTAGTGAGCGATAGTGATCGCAAGGACTATAGTCTTTTTGACACCATGTCAGCCTTTTAGTGGTTCAAAATGCCCTTTTCAGCTTATTTGTGGTACCTTTTCACTACATTTCTCGCGTTTTGATCCTATTTTCGCAATGTAACTTGAATTTAATTCATTTTATTTTTATTTTTATTGAAAAGAAATGGCTATTCTTGTATGTTTTGTTTAATTTCACGAAAAATGACATGAAACAGGCAAGGAAGGGATTCAACTATGTCGTTCGAGTTCTTTTCGATGTTGCTTGTATTGGGAAATCGTCGCTGTCATTATCAGACTCCGCGTCCAAATGAACCAGAATTTCGGCTATTCTTTCTGAGACCCTTTTATTTTCTTCTTCTTGTTCTTCTTCTTTGTCATCTTTAAAGACGTTCTTGCTCCATCAACAAATTTCCGCAGGAAGTGCGTTGGTCGATCTTTTAGCCCATTTTTTGGTCCTCTCTCAGTGCATTTCTCGCATTTTGACCCAATTTTCGGAGTGTAACTCGAATTTAATCCATTTTATTTTATTTTATTTTGAGAAGAAGTGGTTATTCTTGTATTCCTTGTTGATTTTTCTATTGAATTTCATGAAGAATGATATGAAACAGGCAGAAAACTGGTTCAACTGTGTCGTTCGCGTTGTTTTCGATGTCGGTTGGAGTGCGAAATCGTTGCCATCGTCGTTGTCATTCATTTTGGTTTCTCTTTCTGAGACCCTTCTACCTTTTTCTTCTTCTTTATCATCTTCAAAGATGTTTCTGACCCACCAACAAATGTCTGCAAGAAGTGCAGTGATGTAACAGAAGATGAAAACCGAGAAGGAGATGGCGGGAGACTGTGCTGGAAGCGGCACAAGAAAGAGGAATACGATGGTAGCAGATCAAAATATTATGGCAAAATAGGAAGAC
Organism: Chrysina gloriosa; assembly: GCA_038088585.1. Classification (NCBI taxonomy): domain Eukaryota; kingdom Metazoa; phylum Arthropoda; class Insecta; order Coleoptera; family Scarabaeidae; genus Chrysina; species Chrysina gloriosa. Next base: position 68,474,659 of record CM076090.1, read on the forward strand.
ATGGAAAGGAATGGGCAGCTTAACTTGACTCAATAGTCTTATACCACACGGTAGGAAGACTCGGGATTAAGTGAGTAATTAAGTAAGCAACACACTTCTTCATCTTATTTCGTAAAATGGGAGTCAATTTAGCCAAGCTCTGCGGGGATTTTGTTAGCCTGTTGGCCTACTTTTAGTTCGCATTGGAATCATTCCTTCTGGAACTTCTTGCTGCATTGTGTAATTCGTTAGTTGGCATCCTCTAGCCAAAAAATGATTGTCCTCCGCTATAGGAAATCGTCCAATTCCTTCTGAATTATACCCATTATTTAGAGTGATAAGTCTTGTAAAACAGTAAAAATCATTATATAAAAGGACGGAAACCCGCCAAAGGTTGAGGGTTAAAAAGAGCTTAAAAAGTTGTTACAAAAACTAGGAAAGCAAAAATTTAGCGGCAAAATATGTAGATTTTGTACGTTGTAGAACCGAACACCGATAACTCATAAAATCAACATAATCGGAACAACCTCAAATCTTGTGAGGGGTGTGATCATGTCTGTTCAAAGGTTATAGTTTGATGAGCTTAGTCCCAGTTTAGGCAGAAACTCTCCGGTTTTCGTATTATTATGAATTTCACCACACCCTTCGGACTGCATCATGTACTTCCTGTTACAGTCCTTAGTGTTTCCTTTTTCAACACAATTGTGGGCCCATCCATAGGAGGGACGCCATTTAAGTTGTTACAAAAACTAGAAAAGCAAATATCTGTTTGGAAGAAACTTTCTCAAACCAATTCTCCAAACTTTTCTTCCACTCTGTAGTTGGTATTTGAAAAAAATTTTTTCAAAGCTTCGAAAATTTCTTGAAATGTCGCAATTCGCTGTCCACGCATGTTTTGTTTGATATTCGGGAACAGAAAGAAATTATTGAATACGGGCAATAAGACATTAGTTCGATGCTTCTCTCTTCTGTTTTTGAGATACCGACTTTAGAGTGGAAAAATTGGTTTTAATGTAGGCAAAAGTGCATAGGGAAACCGCAATGGCGAATATTTTGAAAAGCAATAAAACAGTTTGTTGTCTTACATATTTGTTGTGACAATTAAAACAACGCCCCTGGTAGGTATTACCTTCTTGCGAGACGTGATACCTTGGAAATTTCGTCTTGCGTATTGTATCGCCGGTTCAACCGCCTACAAACCTAACCTACATTTCAACTCTGTCGATATACTTCTTATTATTATTTTCTTAGTTTTGAACTTAAACTAATCTACATGTTAGGATAGACACTGTATGAAATAAGCTGTGACCCACTGAATATCTCTCCATTGCAAATTCTACGTTCTCCTTTGATAAATTTGACTCGGATACCAGCATGTTCTAACTTTGTTTTAGTTTCTGGTTGGCCATTTTTATTAAAGATGTTTTTAGAGTGTAACCCTTTGCTGACTTCTGGATTTTAGCATTTCCAGCTACAGATTTAAGCATTATTACTGTATCTGGGCAAACAGCAGTAACAGTGTGCAATTACGAAACAAGTTACGACAGCATCGCCGTCTCCCCACTCTAGTCAGTACACTGTATGCGAGTAGTTCTGAGTATATGTTGTCTGTCTAGACCAGAGGTCTCCAAACTATGGCCCGCCAGTGCCATCAATCCGGCCCGCTACGGCTAATAGCTTACTGTTGCTGTGATAAGTTGGATAAAAAAACACAGAATGATAATAACTCGGATCTATTTACTTGCTAGGTAAAGCTTAATGACAGGTATAATACGCAGAAAACTCACTGAAGTAATCAGTATGCCCCAAGGTTGAAAGGTTTGGAGACCCCTGGTCTAGACTAATCATTAGTTTCAACTGTGACTTCAACGCATTACATATTACACTTACAACGGTATATACGCATAAGTTAAGCATGAAAGTACGCTTCAAGAAAACATAAAGTGTGGATGTTTTATAAATTGCGGTTATTTGACTATTTCTTCTCTAAAAATATCGATGATAACTACAAGAATTATGTTCTGTTGGTAATTTCTGGATGTGAGCTATGGTTCTATTTCCACACTGTAAGAGTTAATCATTAGTTTCTCTTGCTATATATGATTTAATATTATATGAATTTGTTTGCTACACAATCGCTTGAATATATTCGAATATAAATTTGGAAATTAACTAACCTCATTTTACCGAGATACAGTTTTACGAGGATAGATTAACAAGTTGTCGGAATTGCTGCTAGGAGATTGCTATTTTTCCAAATAGTTGTTGTATTGGTAACTCTTTCATATCAATTGACTGCAAATGTTAAACTGATCTGATAAATAGTCTGGTTTTGACAAGCATTTAAGTCAAATACCTTTTCATGTTGTCAATTATCGATAGAAACGAAGTTCGAGCAGTCATCAAATTTTTACCGCAACGGGAATCAAATCAAGGTTAGATCCCATTCTTGAGGATTCATCACATTCATTTTCCAATGTTACCTTTTTGGTTTGGGAATTGGGAAGTGATGAAGCACGTTTGGAACGCCCGAAAACGGCTACCACGCCAGAAATTGAGCAAAAAATGGTGGTGGTGGTGGTTTTGGCAGATCGTTGAATAGAAATGGGTGAAATTGAGGAAGTCATTGCCACCTCTTGTGAACGAGTAGTTCGTATTTTACGTAATGAATCGGGTTTAAAACTGCTTTCTGCAAAATGGGTGCCGCGTTTGCTGGATTCGGAGTAAAAACGCATTCGAGCTCAAACCTCGGCCGATAATTTAGAAGTGAGCAATCCGACGGATTTCAAGAGACGATTCGTGACCATGGACGAGACCTAGATTCATCACTACACACTAAAAACAAAAATGCCATCAAAACAGTGAATTGCGTGCGGTGAATCGGTTCCGAAGAAGACAAAAACCATTTACTCAACTAGAAAGGTGATGGTATCCTTTTTTTTTTTGGAACGCAAGAGGAATTTTGCTGATTGGTTAAGCTGAAAAAGGCCAAACTGTTACTGGACAATGTTATATAAGACTTTCGGGACAAAATGAAAGCAGAAATTCAGGAAAAACCACCTGAGAATGGGTAAGAAAAAGTGTTGCTTCACCACGACAATGCATAAGCTCATGTAAGTGCAATCTGTCAGCAAAAATTTATAGAATTGAAGTTCGAACTTCGAAGAAAGTGACTTCCGGAAGGGCATCCAGAAACTAGAAAAATGTTGGACCAAGTATGTTGAGCTTCGAGGGGATTGTATTGAAAAATAAAATATAACTTGTATCCGTATTATTTTATTGTCATTCCGGAAACTTTTCAATCTACCCCCGTAATTAAATTTAATATAAAAATCCAAACCATGCATTTACGAGTTAGAAAAGTATACGATTTACTATTTCAAAACAGCCATTATAACTAAAATGTCACTATTTCCTTCTTACGGCCCGATATGAAAGGAAGTACTTAGTCCTCGTATACGCACGGTTTTATATGGAGTATCAATTGAAATAAGTAAATACTTTTTAACGGTGCCAGTTTTCCATACATTGACAGTCTTGAAAATACATAGCCTTGATTCCTTTTGGTGCACTTAAAGTTCGAATTACCGGAGTTCGTTTCGATACCTAACAATTTAGATCGTCGCACGGAACCCTTCTCGGGGAAACCTATAAAAATTACCGGCTTATTGTCACCATCGAACGAATCACGGACATGTTGACGAATGTTTTGCTAAAATAAATAATCACCAACGAGAAAGCGTTCGGCTCGATATTTCACAAAGGTAACGATGCTCATTGTTCGTACGTTGTGTGTGTCAGACGGGCCGAAAAGTTTATTTACAGATATTTTGGGGAGACGGATTCGCCCCAGAATAAAATATTCCATAAATCATATTTAAGTTTCATTGTAACGATGTGTCGGTGTAACGGTTAAATTGGGCCATGGCACTTTTTCGCCCGTCTCTGTCGGAGCGTATACGCACACCTTTTTTATTCGTCGCCTTTTCGTGGTGATATATTTATTCATATTTTCGGGGAGTCGGTCGTGTGGAAGATGTTAGTTCTTAAAGTTCTTTCCACTGTGGTTCTGTCAACAACGTCTGTGGTCCGGAACAACAATACGACCGAGGGATATTTTTCCTTTCATTTCGACATCATTCGGATCTGATGGCTGAGGAAGGCATTATGGTTGTTGACTCTTTATTCCGCGGTTATTTTTTTACCTTTATTTCCATCCTCTTTCGCCTAAGCCCGTCGTTAATCGGAGTATAACGCAGACAGAAAATTTTACCCACGACATATCCAGGAACTATTAACGTGAATGTGAGTGGTAGGAAAGATACGTCTCAATAAAACGTCGAGAAATTATTAAAACGACGTTCCAGTCGCCATAAAATCTTACTAAATCTTGTTTTATAATCGCCGTAAAGGTGGAAGATATTTTTACGACTGTTTGAAAAACTATCGAATGTGTTTGTCTTTATAGATTGATGTCTCTTCCGTAGAAGTTGGTATTAAGTAATTAATGTTAGTTCTATTAACAGTTACGAAACGAGGTACTCCAGACAGTTTTGGTATCGAATTTAAAGAAATATTTACGTGGTTCTACGTGTAGAAGGAAGTTATGGACATTTAATTATTACGCTTTTACGAAATCGGTAACATAAAATGCAGATTTACCGGTACATTTCAAGTTTTTTTTTTATAAAGCTGGGCCGTAAAACTAATCTTGTTTATCAACTTTTATGGCAATATAATTAAAAGAGCTATGAATCGGAGGGTAATTGCTTGGTATTTTTATCAATATCGTGGCACACAACTTAAGCAATCGTAAAAGACAATTATGTCGTATTGACAAAAGCAGGAAATGATGTTCTAACTTACGTAAGGGGCTCTTCATACAGAAACGACATCCACGTCGCCTCTTTTGAGTATGCAACCAATATTACAATATTGGTGATATTAACCCTTTATGTACGGGAATATTTTGTCTGATGAATTAAAAAGAACTTATTAATTTTAAATCTATACACATTCAGGAACTAATCACCACACATAAATTTTTTATCCTGATCCTGGGATAGCCAGAAAGGACTGTTACCATATGGCAACGCCAGGCACTATACCTACTTTTGAAATTATAAAAACCCTTATAGTATTTTACTTTTATTTATTTAATTTAAAATGCTATTTGAATACAGTTACATATTTTATGAAAACTTTATATGATAACTTGCAAAGCATTTCACACATACGCCAGTGTCACACGTTTTACAAGCCGTACGACCAATAGTTTTGCAAAATTCTCCAGCACAACGACGTTTATTTGCTATAGGTACTACAAAGTGATCTTTACCATCGTAACGTAGGATTTTTTCAATTGAATCTTCAGCATATCGTCTCTTACGTGGAGTGGTAAGTCCGCTCCGCTTTCTATTTTCGCCAAAATGCTTGCAATAGTAGGTATATAGCAATTTGTCGTCTGAAATCTAACTGACTCATATTACCTTTTTCGATTCTATGAAGCTGCCAAGCGTTTTGTACGCATACGTCAAGAAGCCACGTAAAAATCGAACTCCACCATTTTTTTCCTCTGTATCCAATGCAATAACGACTGACATTTTGATCCAATCTATCAACGCCGCCCATATTCTTGCTATATTCTGTTGCCACACATGGGCGCTGAATGCTCACTTTCTTTTTCTCTTCTTTTGAATATCGCAAAATCTTTGACATAGGACTAACAGCGAATGCTGTAGATGCAAGTAAAACAACAGAATTGTCCTTCCATTGCGTCAGATTTACTTCAACTTCTTTTGCCGTGATATAGTCACAATATCCGCGTTTTTCTTGCTTCTTTACCATCTTTTTTAGGTATTGGGCAGTCTCTTGGAACGCGGTTTTCCCGAATCGTTCCAGTAGAACAATAACCTCTATTTTTTAAATAATTCAGTAGTTGAAAACTTGTAAATAAGTTGTCAAAATAAAACGAATACGGTAAATTGCGTTTTTCTTCAGGAAGTTCGTCAATCATATTTATGAGAGGACTTGCACATTTTCCGAAACATTGTTCATACCGTTCATTTGATCGCAGATTTTTCCCTTGATATATTTCAAAATTCACCAAGTATCCACCCGTAGTACAGAGAGACCAAACTTTGTAGCCGAATCTTATTGGCTTCCCTCTTATAAATTGCTTGCAACTATGTTTGCCAAAATACGATATTATACTTTCATCATACGACAGATTTTGTTCAGGGTGAAAGTTTTTAATCATAGTGGCTTTTAAATGGTCTGTGATTGGACGAAGTTTCCACATTTTATCAAAAACAAAGCTTTGTTGAGCTTTGCCAACCATATGAAGATAACGGTATATTTCATGAAACCGATCGCGCCGCATACTTTCACGGACGAGATCATTTCGCAAATCATTATCAACAGACAACATATCTCTAGTTCTAGCTAGAGTATTGTATCCTGTTATTAACAGAATGCCAATAAAAGTGCGAATTTCATCTGCAGTAATAGCCGGGTTCTTATGTCCTTTGAGAACTGCATATTCGTTAGATTTTTCAGCGATATGCTTTATCAGAACCTCATCGAAAAATTTTTCAAACTGTTCGTGTGGTTGCAAATGAAGATAGTCTTCGTAATTACTCTCTGGAAATATCGGAATCGATGGAACGAATGTATTATTTGCCCAAGTGTATTTTTGTTTTCCTACTGAAGTAGGTAACGGACACCGTGAGAATTTAGGTATAACTTTCTTTAAAACAGTCGGGGATGAAGAAGTATCTGACGTCGTACTGCCGCATAGAAGATCAATAAACAAATTTTCAGTAGAATTATTAAAAACATCTTCTAAGACTTTATTTATTTCATTATTATTGTCATCTTCATAAAAATTTACATCAGAAGATAAACGTTGTCCACTTCTTAACACTATTTCGCAGTTTGATTTCAACTGTGCAGGACAAACATTATCTGAAATACCAGACTCATCTTCTGGAGCATGATCTTCACCGCTAACAAAACCATCTTTATCAGGGGGCTCGATAAAAATCTTACAAACATCATCTTCATTTTCGCTTTCAAGTTCCTCCAAAAGTCTAAAGCTTCAGTTAAAGTCAATTTTCGGTAAAAATATCAAAATAAGTCCTAAACCTAAAATGTTATCTTATGTAGAAGACAAAGCTCACAGTAGTGCCTAGTGTTGCCATATGGCAACGCACCTATATATATCGAAATTTCTAAATGAACACTAAATTTATATTGCCTAATTGTTTTTTAAAAGTAAAAAACCACCTTTTATTTATATAATGGTAAAAAATATCTTAAAAAAACAAACGATTTTAAAGAAATACGGGGAACTTACTTTTTCATAAAATCCATGTTAGCACAACTTTTTTATCGCCTAAGAAACAACCTGTCTGGCACACACGTTTAACATAACTGACCTTTCTCTCTTGAAGTCTAATAAGAACACATTTTGAGCTTTGGAAAACAGTTATTTTTTCTATTTTGTTGTTGCGAATTGTATACAACAACCTAGCAACTAAAACTATATCTGTGTGTTGCCATATGGCAACACCAGGAAATAAAAGGTTAAGTATTCAAATCACTAACATGTGTTAGTTAGTTGAACAGTCTGTACCCTCCATATTCGCACAAAATATTTTCACGAAGTTTCTCTAAAATAAATCTAACATATGTAGTCCTCTGATTTAAGAGGAATAAATAGTACAAGAAGCTTAACCGGTATATTGCAATACATTCGTCGATATAGGTACATATGCCAATTTTGCTTATTCACTTTGAGTCAGAAATGAACTTCGTCGCATCAATGGCAAGATCTTAGTGAGCAGAATCTGAGCGAATCTATGACGTAATAAATGATCATTTGGCTTCATTTTCTGTATCAGATGGATGTGATAAAGATGTAAATCGGAATTCTTCTGCAAAATACGCAATGTGGAGATCACAGACAGAGTTAATTGTCGAGGATAGCGTGGAATTGACGAATTTAGAATTTCACCAACACTCGCTTCAACAGCAGCAATATTTTTAGCATCACGTGCTATTTCCTCCTTGTCTTTTGAGTGTTTTAATATCGTGTAGAGCGGGGTTTCCCAACCGGTGGTCCACAAACAAAACAATTGAGTGGTGTGCGCAAAATTTATAATTCTTTTCTTTTTCATATTTACGATACTTTACGATATTTTTTCATTTCTTTTAAAATACATATTTTCTAGGAACGCTACATTGTTTTTTTTATATTTTACTACATAAAGATATCACGGCCTTTCTTCCGTTTTCTATGTCGTTTGGTTCGTAATGGAAATATTAATTAATTGGCGATCCGCGTCAGCATGGAGTCACTTGAGAACCAGTGTTGTACAGCATATTGCGACTCAAACTTTGACAAACATAACTCGACGAATAAGCAGCGCAGAAAAACGATTAGGTCGAACAGAGAAAGGCCGAAGAGCCCCATAAGTTTTACGCATTGATTCGTTGCTTCTAGTAATATCTTTTTACGTTATAAACGTTGCAAACATTGTTACAACTGACAAATATTATTAAAGCGGTCGGTATGATCCTAGAAGATAAAATGGAGATGGCCGTGTTCCGATATTCGAAGTCCATCAAGACCATCCTTATTCCAATTTTTTTAATTGAAGAAATGGTACACTTAAACCGACGACGGCTGTAATAGCGTGAGATAAATAAATAATAATACGAATAAAATATTTTCCTACTATCACAGGAAAGCCGAATTTATTTTGAAATGCAGCCCTCTTGTGTTTTGTGAACCCATTGGAAGTGAAGTAAAAACCACGGACCCCTTCTCAGAATAAAACATTTATAAATACATAAACCAAAAATAACTAAAGATAACTTTTATTAGCGGTAAGATAGGTTAAAACGGACCTTCTGAAATCGTTCGCGAACCACAGATCAAGAACCCCTGGATTAAACAAAGAAATATTGACGACTGTAAAATTAAGCCACTGTGGTAAGCAAGGTCAAGTGGATATTTGGATAGGAGGTATATGATTAATTTTTCAGCCATCGCGTCGAAGGACGAGTGCCTATCGGGAAATCATAAATGCGATAAATAAGTCAGCGGTACCAAAACTAAACTTTAATTATTATCCAAGTTTTTTCTTTTACGCGCATTGATGCACATTTACCGCATATAATCTCGTATTTAGATTTGTCGCATTAGCTGTTGGAAACCTGTATACGCGCGTGAACGCACGAAGGTAGAGATAGATAAAATTACGAGACGTTGGTAAAACATTATCGATTTCGGTAATGTACAGTTTGAAGATTGAAGATGCAAGTGTATAATCTGTGCGATTGACGATTTGAGCGACATTTTTCATTATACCAGTCAGCTAATGAATTTCCCACAAAATGCTTCTTGATGTATGTATATGCATCACAAGAAGGGAAATGTTTATATTATTTCGTTGCAAGAATCCCAACAGGTCAATTTTATTGCCAGTCATTGCTTTTGCTTCTTCCTCAAATTTTCCATAGTTATTTGTAATGTAATGAGATGGGGTCTGGCCCAAAGTGGCCCTTTGCACTGCGACCACAGTGATCTATTGTGCTTTTCCATAGTTATTTACAACCGTCGAAAGCCCACCAGAAATATCCATGCTCTTTGTGCCGCTGTGAAATGATGTTAAATACGAGTACTTTTTAACTTTTTAATTCAATAAGAACTAATGAATAAAAAGTAGAAGTTCTATATGTAACTTTCGAATGAACAACCTATCACTGAGGTTGTTTGTTAGGCAATTCTTACAGAAAGTTGTGCAACAATTATTGAGATATGCAATGTAGTCTGCTATGCAGCCATTACACGACTTTCTGCGAGAATTACCTAACTGAGGTTCGTTTGTTAGAAAGTTGTGCATTGGCTGCACCACAAAACTACGTTGCATATCCCAATAATTGTTGCACAACTTGTTGTAAGAACTGTCTGACAAACAAAAACAAACCTCAGTTTTAGGTCGTTCATTGGAGAGTTATGTATGGAAGGACACAATTTCCTCCGCGACAATTATTGACATACATATGTAACGTAGTCTTGCGGTGCAGCCATTGCAGAACTTTCTAACAAACGAATCTCAGTTAGGCAAGTCCCACAGAAAGTCGTGCAATGTTATACGCTACTGAAGAATTCTAATACGGATTAGGACTAGGGTATAGCATTCTGCGATTAACAAAACGATTCCCTACAACTAGGTGTCATAAGAGATGTTCTACTTTTTTATTCATTCGTAATTTTAGTTCATTCAAGAATCTTTTTGAAACTAATTTCCTACTTGTTACAGTGAGATAGTTTCCAAAATAGAGCTCCTGCTTCTCGTCAAGGTTTGAAAGGACAAATCAACCGGTTTCAATTCCCAAAAGCTGAAAGCTAAGGTATCACCTTATTCTAAGATTTTAAGTATTTGATCACGTTTTCTCGAGAACGATGGACAAATGTGTCCAATGTGTAGGGTTTTTCCCTACAAAATCTAGATTTTCTCAAAAGCGATGACATTCTTAAGAAATGACCCAAGCATGGACAGCATTCGTTTACTGATTTGTCATAGCGATGAACCTGTTTCTGAATGCCCTCTTCATAGAACTTTGCTGCCTGTGAATTAATCGATGCTGTAGCACTATCCTGTAGCTCTTCATCGCGAAATTTTAGGGAAAAAGCACACAGTTTTGTGATTGCGAATCGCCAATTTTCACGAATTTCCTCTTCGACATTACCCGAAAGTTCGTCCGTCACAACGGTTGATCTTCCATACCGTGCTTCATCATGGACATTAGTTCATTAGACATTTTCACCACAAACAGCACGATGAATTTCAGCAGCCTTCATGCTCTTTGCACATAGAAATCGGATAACAGCACGCACTTCACAGTCGACGGGATTGTCAATTGCAGCGGCCATTTTAAACAACCAAAATAGCACGAAAGAATATCCGAACGATTCCCTCATTAGCACTACCAAACTCACATTGAACCAGGCCACACCGCAGGGCTGCGATCGCCCCGATATGCCCATTCCTCTGCTCACTATATTCTGTCCATTGAGCAGAAATAGTTAAGTCACTCCCCGCAAATTTATACCAATGAACGCAACATACACTTTAACATGCTACAAAGTAGCAAAAGCGCGGCAAATTTGAAATGAGGATGTGTTAATTTGAAATTCTGCGTTATTTATTAACTAGACGTTCCAACTGTCAAAACCCTTATCACAAAATGGTTTTTGACGTTAAGCAGCAGAAGTGTACACGTTGGTCTGACACAGGTTTCTAGATATAGGACCAATAGAAACATTTTATTCAAATATTGCGTGCTTTTGTAGAGAACATCTTAATTATTTCTGTTGAATGAACAAAGTATAGGCGGACGTGAAACTTACATTACAAATCGCCCTCGTATGTAGCAACAAATGTATTCGTACGAGGGTTATCCCAAAATTAATGCGCAGCGCGCTCTAGCGGATGTTGTAGGCGATGTAGACAACTGATCGTAGGCTACGATTCGTAGCCTCAGTGTGTAGATTGAAGTCTTAAAAACATATCGATATCATATGGTAGTGGGATTCGTTTAAAGGGGAAATACCAAAAATTCGAAAAGACGACGAGACGAGTCCGTCCTGTCGGATTTCAGGAATAGTGCAACGTGCGTATATTCGCCAACAGTCGAAAATGAAAGAAATTATGATTTTTGTCTACGATAAACGGGGCGTAATCGCCACAGATCGAGTTCCAACGGGTACTAATGTCGCTGGAGCGTACTACAAAAACTTCCTTCAGAATGTTCCAAAACGCCCAAAAATACATAAATTGTATCCAGGAATGTTGCAAAGTGTGTTGATGTTGCACGATAATGCACCACGTACAAAAATACGGCTAGGAAACGCTCCGCCATCTGACTTATAGTCCTAATCTGAGCCCACCTGACTTCTATTTCTTGTCCAACCCAGAGGAACCTCTTTAGATGGTGCGTTTTCCGACGGTGGGAGAACACCGAAGAGAAGAGACCCGACAGATTCGGATGCTCACTAAGAACGTGACCCTCAACGGAAACCAATGACTTCGCGCCGCTGGCAAGGGAGGGAATTATTTTGAAGGCCTGTAATCTTCTTTTTCAATAAGTAGCCAACTTTTGGGACAATCCTTGTATATTGCAACGCTTCGCGTTACAAAAACAGATCTCTCAGGCCAAAAACCGAGTATCTGGTTAACCAGTCTTGGGCAGGAAATATTTAATCATGTTATGATCTTTTATTTACGTCTTAATTAGAGGAGGTACAACTTAACGGAAAGATTGCTGGCATTTTATTCCAAACAAGGCAATAAATCCATTAAACAGCCACCAAAAATAACACGGCTGTGATTTATGATGCCCATAACATATACCATACCACTTATAATTCAAGGCAATTGAAGAAGTAAGAAACTCGGACGATGAGATATCTTAATCCCATTTCTACTCCTTGTAAACCTATTCTTACGAATAATCGTAAAAGGAGCAAAAAATTGTTAATTAGACGTTCATCAGGTATTCGTTCAACACAACATGTTTCCGCATTGATATCTACAAAATACATTGAGAAGATAATAATCATAATATTTATAAATATTTATAAACGTATTTTTAATTGTAAATTTATGTAAATTCCGACTTTGTAAGCTCGTAAATATGCATGTATGTACGTAGTACGTCTGTGATTTTCTATGTTTCGTTTCGAGGCGACGACGATGATAAAACGTCACGAATAAATCAAGTTCGCACACTTAGACAATTTCGTTCGCACCATATACACACATATAGAAAGTATATTCGACGAGAAGCCACAATGAACGCGTTTCGGTTCCAATAAGCGACAATGGGCCGATGTTCGAAGCAACCCCACAAAACGAAAACCGAGAATATGACCGCTCAATCAACCCCGGCAACTAACAAATAAACATGTTAGTCGTACAGACCGCACACCCCGTATAATGACGGAAACAATGTCGCGAATCTGGACCCTAAGGGATATCACCGCAAGGTTCAACTTCGAATTGTGTGCGCAGATTAACACGCATGTTTAATAAATAGCTGGATTTGGCAGCTGTGCTCGAGTACCAAAAGACCTATCCGTCACCAAACGACCGCAACGATTAATGGTCGACGTCGAAGCTTTAGCAACGTGCTTCGCACGATGCAGTATTGGATTGGACGACAATCTCGATTGTTGTGACACAATGGCACAAACAAATTGTAATAATATCGATGCGCTTTTGCGGCTTGTATAAATACAGTAACAATGCTCGGGCTCTGATTAGGTCCTTATTTGTAGAGCGGTTTATGGCATCGTTGTCTTCTTTCCGTAAACTTCGCGCGCACTAACACTACTAGTTATGGAGTTGTTGCAATATGTATTTAAAAAAATCAATATCGTAGATACAATGCGTTTCAAATATACCTACTGACTGAGAAGGAAACACCAGTGACAGCGAAATGCTGATTTTATAAAACTGTGCAGACTGAAAGAGTATCTTATTGTAAGAACAGCGCAATTCCTTTTAGCGGCCGAATTCCCCGATTACACAATGCGTGTGTTTTTTATTTGATGATATCCATCTATATTAGGTAGTTAGATATTTAATCCATATCTATCTGAATATACTTCGTGTGTCTATCAAACTTATCGAAATAATTAGTAATTCAAAGTATTTTATATTTACAGGGACATTTATCTATGCACATCAATCAATGACAACTAAAACTTTATTATCGTTTTTTAACATCTTTACTATTAGCTCTCTAAATTTGTTATTCGGTACCGTTTTCTACGTAACACCGACTTTATTTAATTCGGGCGAAACTTCGTATATTTATGATTTCGAAGGCGGAGAAAACGATTCCGTACTTTAAATCGGTGAAATACATCTGATTTAGTCGTACTTAGCATCAAATTTTAGAAAAATCATTGATTCTGGATGTATGAACAACTTTCAACTTACGATTTATGTTTTGAACGTTAAGGGATGCTAAAATGCGTCGTAATGAAACAATTGTATGCGATTAACTATCGTAGTTTGTCCGGATTTCGCGAAAATCGGAAAAAATCATCAAATTTTCACCGTTTCTTGCCTATAATTTTAAAGCTGGAAAGAATTTTAAGTTGGAAACAATTTATATAGAAACTTCATCGCAAAGGCTTCAACTTGATGTATAACACGACCCACTTTCAGATATTTCGTTTTTTCGTTAAAGTTCAAAGGGATACCCCTTAGAAAAATTGGCAAAATTCTTTTGTTTCTTAATTTGGACGAAACTTCGTTTTGAAAACTTTGGAAACGATTCCGTAATTCAGGTCTGTAAAATACGTCTAATTTAATCGTACCAAGCATTAAATTTTGAAAAAATCATTTTTCGATTTTTTCGACGTTCAACCAATCCCTAGGAGAGTCTGCTTGTACGACCAAATTTAAACTGATGAATTTTATGCTGAACAATCAGGGATGCTAAAATGTGTCGTTATGGAATAATTGAAAGCGATTAACTGTCGTGTTTTGCCTGGATTCCGGGAAAAGGGGGAAGAATCGTCAAATTTTCACCATTTTTTGCCTAGAATTGTAGAACTGGCAAGAATTTCGAGTTGAAAACAATTTTCACAGAATCTTCTCCGCAAAGGCTTCAAATTGATGTATAACACGATCAACTTTCAGACACTTCGTTTTTTCGTCAAAGTTCAAAGGGGTACCCCTTCGAAAAATTGACAAAATCCCTTTATTTTTTGATTTGGGCGAAACTTCGTATATTTATGGTTTCGAAGGCGCAGAATACGATTTCTTACTTTAAATTGGTGAAATACGCTTGATTTAGTCGTACTTATCATTACATTTTGGATAAAACATTGATTTCATCAACCTTCAAACAATCCCTGGAAGATTCTGCATCTATGACCAATTTTAAACTGACAAATTATGTACTGAACGTCCAGGAATGATAAAATGCGTCGTAATGAAACAATCCAACGCGATTAACTATTGCAGTTTGTCCGGATTTCGCAAAAATCGGGAGAAATCATCAAATTTTCACCATTTTTTGCCTATAATTGAAGAACTGGCTAGAATATCAAGTTGGAAACAATTTATATAGAATCTTCTCCGCAAAGGCTTCAAATTGATGTATAAGACGATCAAGTTTCAAACACTTCGCTTTTTCGTCAAAGTTCAAAGGGGTACCCCTTCGAAAAATTGACAAAAACCCTTTATTTTTTGATTTGGGCGAAACTTCGTATATTTATGATTTCGAAGGCGGAGAAAACGATTCCGTACTTTAAATCGGTGAAATACATCTGATTTAGTCGTACTTAGCATTAAATTTTGGAAAAATCATTGATTTCTTTAACGCTCAAACAATTCCTAGGAGACTCTGCGAGTACGAAACAACTTTAAATGGACGAATAACGTCCTGAACGTTCAGGGATGAGAAACTGCGTCATTATGAAACAATCGAACGCGATTAACTATCGTAGTGTGTCCGGATTCCGCAAAAATCGGGAAAAATTATCAAATTTTCACAATTTTTTTGCCTATAATTGAAGAACTGGCAAGAATATTAAGTTGGAAACAATTTGTATAGAATCTTCTCCACAAAGGCTTCAACTTGATGTATAACACGACCTACTTTCAGACATTTCGTTTTTTCGTTAAAGTTCAAAGGGGTACCCCTTCGAAAAGTTGACAAAATCCCTTTATTTTTTGATTTGGGCGAAACTTCGTATATTTATGATTTCGAAGGCGGAGAAAACGATTCCGTACTTTAAATCGGTGAAATACTTCTGATTTAGTCGTATTTAGCATTTAATTTTGGAGAAACCATTGATTTACTCAACGTTCCAACAATCCCTAGGAGATTCTGCATATATAAACAACTTTAAACTGGCGAATTACGTCCTGTACAATCAAGGATGATAACATCCGTCGTTATGAAGCAACTGAACGCGAGTAACTATCGTAGTTTGTCCGGATTCCGAGAAAAGGGGAAAATCATCAAATTTTCACCATGTTCTGCCTATAATTGAAGGACTGGCAAAAATTTCGAGCTGGAAACAATTTTCACAGAATCTTCTCCGTAAGGGCTTCAACTTGATATATAATACCACCCACTTTCAGATACTTCGTCTTTTCGTTAAAGTTCAAAGGGGTACCCCTTGGAAAAATTGACAAAATTCTTTTGTTTTTTGATTTGGACGAAACTTCGTATATTTATGGTTTCGAAGGCGCAGAATACGATTTCGTGCTTTAAATCTGATTTAGTCGTATTTAGCATTAAATTTTGGAAAAATCATTGATTTCTTCAACGTTCAAACAATCCTGAGAAGATTCTGCATGTATGAATGTGTCCTTGTGAAACAGTTGAATGCGATTAACAATCGTGTTTTGTCTGGATTCCAGGAAAAGAGGAAAAATCGTCAAATTTTGACCGTTTCTAGCCTGTAATTTTAGAACTGACAAGAATTTTGAGTTTCAAATAATTTTCGCAGAATCTCCTGAATAAGGGTTTCAACTTGATGTATATCGCGACCAGCTTTTACATATTGCCTGAAGACACTTGCAAAGTCTATTTTCAAATTTTAACGGATTCGTTGAGTTTACTGCTTTTAGCCCATCATTGACGATTTAGGAATCACTCAGGGCGAACAGTTCGGAATCCCGAGTCGGATTTTTAATGAACTCGCTAATTATTCCGATTTTCGTAGTATATTCGAAACGCCCTCGAAATGTGAGACTCGGTAGGACTAGGTAGGAGCCGTTTGTTTTTTTCGAGTTTTTGCTTTTCACGGTGAGGCACGACTGGGCTAATTTACAAAACGGTGGCCTTTGAAGAAAGGATTATTGTTAAATTGCTAAATATTTCGTATATGTAGAAAGCTGAAGTGCGCAATTTGATCCAAGCTAGGTAACTGCAATTTCAGCGTATGTGGATCAAAATTTATAGGTGATAATCAGTTAATTCCAATAATCGTAACGACATCCTACATCCTTTAAATTTGCTCTTCATTCAACCGTATTTGCCGATATAATGAAAGATATTATAGAGGACACATGCCAAAAAATTGGACCGCCGTTCCATAAAAAGACCGTAAGCATATCTTAATCACATATTCGTTGTTACATCCATTGTTCGACAAACATATAACAAAATAAATACACAATAATTACAGGCGGCGATCGTATTGCAGGGGGACCCCCTGCGGCTCCTCTAATCCATGGGAGAGACTCTCGTTACAGAAGGAGTATAGGGGTGTTTAACATGTTAACGAAATTCATCCAACCATCACCGTCGTCATCATCATCAACAGCACCACCACTGACCCCTCGGTTTTTCTTTGTTTCCTTTCATATTTGTTTTCGTTCGCCCTCTTTCGATAATAATTGACTCCTAACGTAACTTCGAACGTAAATTTCGTCTTTTCACGTAAATAGGTCGTATTACGGAATCAAGAGCGGGCTTTCCGAGTACGGACAAATTTAGGGTGGATTTTTCCCAAGACACTTGTGCTACTCGGCACCCTCTTTGCGAGCTCGGCGAAAATTCGAGAATGATAAAACAGTCAATTGAATGTTTAAGTTATCGCGTAATGATTCCGATTTAACATTTTGCGAGGCGCACTCCAAACGTACTGCTTTGGAGTGTTAGGGAATGTTGCTCTTAATATCGCGGTTAAGTGTGAACGAGATGTGCGCGTTAACTTCCCACGGTTCACAAGACGAATCAGAAACCAGTTTGTTACAGTAGAAGGAAGTAATTTTATTATTTTATAAGGGCATATGTTGCGAGAGAAAAAGAAATGTTAAACACGAATGACTATCTATCCAGAAGTAAATTCAAAATAGACACCAATTTACATCATTATTTCAATGATATACGCGTACACCCATCGTTTCGTAAACAAGCGCAAAATTTGCCAAATATATCGTTGTCAAACAGACGTGCTGGTAGCGGCAGCGCTGGCAGGGGAGAGAAGCAAATTGCCTTGATTTCAATTCTTGGTGCCTCCGGTGTCACTTTCCGCGAGAGTGTCACGCCTTCTGTCCTGCGGTTTGTCGACTAAAGCGAAACTAGGAACTAGACTGCTGACTTCGTGTCAATAATTGCAGGAAATCCTGCCTGCTGATCTTATTAACATAAATAAAAGACATTGGCGTTTTCCAACATCGCTCGGACGATCGATAAATCTTCTTTAATTAGAAGCGAAATTGGCATTGAAATATCAATCATTTCGGAAAAAGAGAATCCTGCAAGACCTGCTGTAAAGGCTTCTATAAACGGTTAAAAGAGCAGTGTTGAAACTCAAGTATAGTTCTTCCTCGTTAACGGGAATTCAATTTAGTTTTTGCTTTATTCTGAAGCTTGGTAAATGCAGTTATGTTTAGAATAAGGTATTATTCAAATGTCCATCACGGCTTTGTTTACACTGACGCACCACATTGCTTCAAGTTTTGATCGTTTTGCGGTTGTATGCTGGCCAAGTGGTCCAAAGTCTATGCTTTGTTGGCACAGGCGTGCTTTTACGTAGCTGCAAATAAAATAATCTACTATGTCAAATCACAAGATCGCGGTGACCGACTCGTAAATCCTGGTCGTGAGATGATCCAATCGTCACACTTAACCCTCAGCTCCGTGGCATAAAGCACGTTGTCTTGTTGGAACCACGTCTCTTCAATGTCGATGTTCTCCAGTTCTGGCCACGAAAATTCATGACACCAGTTTTCGTGTTTCGTGAGTTCTCGAGATGCAACGCCAATTTTTTACTTGCAAACAATAAGAATAGGTAGGAAGTGGAATTTGATACCGCTATAGACAAGGCGAAACCGTCGATTTCTTAAATGTTAAAACATTTGTTTACAAGTAAGCGCTTATTTTTCTCTTAGTTAATAATTATCGATTTCGTCAATAGAAAATTGGTATGAATCGCTCACAACTTCAATTCTAATTGACACAAATATCACATCGGTAAACTCCTCACCATGCTTGCCTCGAGCGAAACACGTGTCACCGATTTTATTATAAACAATTGTGTGGTGAGGAGTTTACCGATGTGATATTTGTGTCAATTAGAATTGAAGTTGTGAGCGATTCATACCAATTTTCTATTGACGAAATCGATAATTATTAACTAAGAGAAAAATAAGCGCTTACTTGTAAACAACCTTGTAATCCTTCCTTGTAATCACCTTTATTCAATCCTAATTAATAATAAAAGGAATGGAATTTGCAAAGTTTATATCTTATTATTTCTCAAGCAACTTACGTTTTTCTAATATTGAAAAATACTTTGGCGGTTACTTAAGAGAGAGAAACACATGTCATGTGCCATGGCCTAAAAGATTTAGCGCATATTTGGATTTAAGGTTATATTGCATTTTTCAAACCTGAATTCAAGAAGGACAAGTATCCTTCAAGACAACATTAAAGAAAAGTATCTGTTTGGTAGTCATTTTGGCGTTTCATCATCGTTTTACGTTTTTGATTTCTAGATTAGTATCTCAACAAAAATTCGGTCTAAAGATTTTAATAATTTTAATAATAAATTTTAATTAAACATGCCAGTACCTTATGTAAAATCCTGGTCTTCTCCACAACTTCTGTACGAAATGAAAATAGAAAAAAACTTCACACAAAATAAAATAAAATTTGTAAAAGACAATATTTTCCTAGTATCACAGGAAAGTCGAAAGGAATTTTTGAAGTTTCGGAAGGACATTTTCTTCCCATGCATGAGTAAAATAATGGGCTATGGTTAATGTTTATACACAGAAATGTAAACACTAGTAAAATTAAATCAATAAGTTAAGAAAGGTGAAGTGAATGTTTGCAGACGATGTGTATCAAAAGGGAATTATTTTCCCACCCATGGAGTAAAATAAAGGGCTGTGCTTACTGTTTAGACACAGAAATGTAAACACTAGTAAAATTAGGTCAATAAGTTAAGAAAGGTCAAATAGACGTTTCGAAACAACATCTATATTTACTTCCGTGATCAAGGCGATTAACGCCCGACTGTGTGTATTGGGATATACAGGCTGTCCCAGACTTCACTCCCCAGGCTTGTAACTTCGTTATTGTTAACAATACATAAAACAAAGTATATATATTCTTAAATGGGAGGAAGTTCTCTATACGATAGGAAAACCAATTTACAAAGAGTGCGTTAGTGTAATGACAACTATATTCAACTTTCTTTTTCAAATAGCACAATATACTTTTTTTTTTTTAATTCAGATGGTACCTTTTATTCTCTTTACAGCCATATAAATTAATATGGGCCTTAGATGGGAAAATTTTCGAAAAAAACTTCACCCAAAGTTTGCCATGCAAAAATTGTGGTTTATAGTGTTTATCTAGTAGGCGATGAAATCAACAGCTTTCTACAAACAAAAATGTGTTTTTATTCGAATAGCAATTAAATGTATGCTATCAACTACATCTAATAAATACAAAGGTTTATTTTTAATATATATAATATAATAATAATAATTTTAATAATAATCCACATTTATAAAAGGCATTTATTAAAAAAGCGCATCTTTGAATAAATTTTCACTTGAAGTTATATTCAGTTCAAATCAAATTATTTAACAATGGCACTTATAAAATTATCGAGATAAAAGCTATTAAATATTTTATCAACTGTCGTTAACAAAGAAAATATCAAGTAGGTAGGTACATGTGCTATTCGGACGAATAGCATGCTGATTTTCAATTGTTTTCTAAACAAAATTCTCTCACTTTATGTTGTTAAATTCATTGAAGTTATTATTATTCCTTGTATTTTGATAGAATATGAATGATTCGAATTCCGAAAAGTGTGATATGATGTTAGTGTATGGTTTGTGTGGAAGTAATTCGAGGGAGGCAGCTAGAAGGTATTGCGAGCAATATCCTGAGAGAAGACATCCTGATCATAAGACGTTTAAAAATTCGGAAAACAATCTTAGGGAGCATGGATTTTTGTAATAAATAAAAGTATACCGCTTCCTAGGAACATACATGCTGCTGATGAAGGACATACGGTAGCTCTTCTTGCTTATACGGAGGTCAATCCTACATCTTTCTTAAGAGAAATAGCCGCAAAGTGTAATATTTCAAAATCGTCAGTGTAACGCATTTTAAAACGAAATCATTATAAAGCATACAAATTTAAGCGCATACATAAGCTTCGCCCCGGAGATTCAGAGAGGAGACTTGAATTTATTGCATGGGTTCTAGTGCAGTATGATTACCAACCTGATTTTTGAGACAAATAATGTGGTCTGACGAAAGTAGATTCCATAACAATGCATTGGTTTCAACACAAAATTGCAGATACTGGTCCACAGAACAGCTACACTGGCTGAGAGAAACGAATTATCAATGCGTTTTTTCAATAAATGTTTGGTGTGGAATTCTTGATGGGCGTTTAATAGGGCCACATTTTTACGATGGGACACTAACTGGCAATCGCTATTTACATTTTCTAGAAGAGATATTGCCAGAACTTATGGCAAATGCACCTCTTCATATAAGACAAAATATGTTCTACCAACAAGATGGTGCTCCAGCACACAACAGTGCGATCGTACGAAATTATTTGGACACTAATTTTCCTCAACGATGGATGGGAACACATGGCCCGGTGGCATGGCCAGCTCGCTCTCCCGACCTCACGCCGTTGGACTATTTTCTGTGGCGTTACTTGAAGGAACCTGTTTATAAGGTAGCCGTCATAAATGTGGATGACCTAAAAGGCAGAATAAGAGAGGAGTGTACAAACATTTTCATGCACATTTTATTAGAAGCGACAAACAAACATTTTCTTCATCGTCTAGAGATATGCTCTAAAAATAATGGAAGTAATTTTGAACAATTTTTATAATAATTTGTCATTATTGCTCATTAGTTTTGTAATTATTACTTAATTAATTGCTATTCGAATAAAAACACGTTTTTGTTTGTAGAAAGCTGTTGATTTCATCGCCTACTAGATAAACACTATAAACCACAATTTTTTGCATGGGAAACTTTAGGTCAAGCTTTTCTCGAAAATTTTCCCATGTAAGACCCATATTAATTTATATGGCTGTAAAGAGAATAAAAGGTACCATCTGAATATTAAAAAAAAGTATAATGTGCTATTTGAAAAATAAGTTAAATATAGCTGTCATTACACTAACGCACTTTTTGTAAATTGGTTTTTCCTATCGTATAGAGAACTTCCTCCCATTTAAGAATATATATACTTTGTTTTATGTATTGTTAACAATAACGAAGTTACAAGCCTGGGGAGTGAAGTCTGGGACACCCTGTATACGTCAGCGGTCCCAAAACTAAACTTGTATGGCCATTTTTGCGTTTCATCCGTTTTTTTTTTTACAATTATTAACTTATATGATCCGACGCTGAAAGGCATAAGGATTAACGAGAAGAAGAAGAAGAACTTACACTAACACTAGCTTTCTGATAGCAGTATCAAACTCATTTTGTGGCCAAGTTACATGGGTTAATTGCTGATTCAATTTCCCACAATTCGATTGTATCTTTTAATATTTCCTCCACATTTTTACTAATCCTTATCCCCAATTCTTGGTTTATTGCCGCTGCATCGTCGTTGTACCATCAAAACTGTTATAATCCTTGAAATATCTAAAATACTTAATTACAAAGGTAGCGGATCTTAAACAGTAAACATATCGTTCCTTTGTATAATATTTACGTAAAATGTTTTTAAACCGAAACGCGGTTACTCTACTGCTACCTACGAAGCCGAGGTAGGAAAAATAAACAGCGTAATTTGTGCAAATTCTATTCCTTTATGACACCCATTCCGCGAACATAAATCAAAAACGTTATCGGTTTGATCCGAATAAATACACACGTAACCGCGTTACTACATCGGTAGCGTGTTACTCCAGACGACGACGCAACGTTCTACGTTTTCCGCGCGTCGTACGCACTAACAACACGGATCCGCCGTTCGAAAAAGAAAACGAAAAAAAAAGGAAAAAGAAGGAGAAAAATAATGCTCCGAATTCAGTCTGTTTACGCTCCTTACAAAGAGATTAAAATATTTACAGATCCCCTTTGACGCCTGCTATATTGCGCTGAGTGATCAAGTGAGTGTTTACCACGAAAAATAATCAGTCCTTTGCCTTTGGAGAGACGCGCTCTCGCCCGATGTTTATTTACACCGGGCCGAGATAAAAGCCTCAATCGGCCGATTAAAACAACCAAATAGACAATTTGTTAGGGCGCAACAAGTTTTCTCGGAAAAACAAATGTTCGGTGCCGTCGTTCGTTCATCATCATCACCGTCATCATCATTTCGTTCGTTCGTTCTTCTTCTTCTTCTCCTTGAATTCCCGATGCGTTTCGTTGCTTTCGCCTTTAGTCTTTGGATCCGTATACCCTGCAGAAATCGTAAAATAGTACGTTGTACCGTTTACTTACCAATTAGATTACTTGGAAATGAGAATGTGCGTGGAAAAATATTATCCTGTCCAAGTAATTCGAGCTTGGGAGCTTTGAAGACTTTCGATATCGTTTAAGTTGTCTCCAAATAGGAATGCGCATGAAACGATCTGTACCCATCAAAGTACGTACAAAGTAAAACCTAATGGCGGTTGTTGCTTTAAAAAACTACTATGGCCGAAAGTACCAACCAAGTTTAAGTTTGAAGTTTGAAGACGCTACTTTTTCGTATTTCTTTGGCAGCCATCAAGAGTGAACGATCCCAGTGAATTTGTAAACATGGACAAAGTTGGTCTTCGTTATGCGATACAATACTTGAATACTTGAAAGGCCTCAATCCAACTAAAATCAAAGCCAAGCTGGATTCTACCCTGGGAAAGTCCGCCCCCTCGTATACAACAATAAACTATTGGGGTGGCAGAGTTTAGACGAGCCCGAACGAGCTGCCAAGAAGAATATCGCAGTGTTCGACCAAGTAAGGTGTCCACGCCAAAAATCGTTAATATAATCCGCCAAATGGCATTGGATGACAGGGGACTGAGGGTGCGTGAGCTAGCAGCCATAATAGGCGCTTCAAAAAGTCACATCCCATATTGACTGAGAATTTGGACATGAGAAAGCTGTGCGTAAGATGGGTGCCGCGTTTGCTCACAATGGAACAAAAACAGCCTCGTGAGGATGTTTCAATCGAGTGTTTGCTGATGGTCGATTCATAACCATGGATGAAGCATGGGTACCTCACTTCATACCTAAGGCTGTACAGTACAGTCGAAGCAACAGACTGAAAGGGGCTCTAATAGAATCCGAAGAAGGTGAAGACAGGTCATGGTGTCAGTTTCTTGCAGTGTGCGTGGAATAATTTTCATTGATTATCTTTAAAATGGAAAACCCAATCAAAGGCGAGTAGGATACAAACTTATTGCAGCGTTAGGGTGATCAAATCAAAAAAGAAACAGCTGCATTTGGTGAAAGATTTATTCGTTATTGCGGTGGCCAGAATTAAGTAATCAGTTAAAGTTCGAATTGCTTCCTCACGCACCTTATTTCCCAGATTTAGTCTTCTCGGATTATTTTCTCTTTTCAAACTTGAAAAAATGACCCGGTGGTAAAAGATTTGCAACAACGACAATGAGGAGTACATATACTTATCTTATTTGATAGTTTTCTACCACAATTAGGTCAATTAAACAAGAATATAACTATTATTTCAATCACTTTTGTTTAATTGACCTAATTGTGGTAGAAAACTATCAAATAAGATAAAAATGAAAAGGTGAAGTCCGCGGTTGATGGCTATTTTGCGGTGCTCGACGGTTCTCACTATAAACAAGGTATGGAAGTTAGTGAACATGATTGAGAAAAGTGTACCGAGCTAAAAGGTGACTATGTTGAGAAATAAAAATATTTTCCCAATTTTTTGCGTCTTCTTTGTTAGGTCAGGTACTTCTTGGTGTACCCTTCTATATCCATGCTAACAATATACTCATTCACCGCAATAATTAAGTTAAACCGTCAACAAAATCTTGCTTCTTAATGGATTTTCGCGTGCTTCCTTTATTTTAAGCTCATTTTCGAGCTGACATTGGCCGAATTGTTGATTTGCTTCAACATCGGGGTAATATTTTCAATCGACTGAAGTCAACAACAACCGAACAGGAACTAAATCGGCATTCCTTCACGAGTCAATAAATAGTGTATGGATGATTCGATTAAGTCTTAAGCTTACATCGAAACTCGTCTTATAGTTAGCTATGGTGTGATCTTTTTGGGGTCTGTCGTTGGAGCTGCAAAAAGGAATAATTAAATGTATATTTTCTATTTCTTCGTCGATATCATGTCGTCATTTCTTTAGGGAAATGAATGTTTTACCTTTGCCCCCACTCTATGTATTAGAAGTTCTTCTGTTCTTTGAAACAAATGAAGAAACATCTGTTAAAAATAACGATTTCTACTGCAATATGGAAACTAGATAGCGAAATCATTTGAATATGCAGGACCTACACCATACAAAACTGTATGAATTATGTCCAATATATATAGCAATACTTTTACGTAATAAACTGCCTTCGTGTGTAAAAACCAATGCTCTGATTAAGCCGTTGGCACATCATATATATTATCTGATGGAAATTATTTCGACTGTTATAACAAAGATATATGATAAAATTGTAAAATATGATTTTTGTTGACCGATTCTTTTGAATCGGAGAATGTAAAGATACATGGCATACATGTGCATATGTCTGCTTTTTCATACTCTCTATGTCACGTAGATTGAAAGAAATCACTCTGTATATAAAAGTTATCCAAAAATAAAAAAGGGGAGCCACGTAAAATGACGTGAAACGGCTGTTGGCCGTGTTGATCTAGTTCTGTCTCGCCTCTGACTTTCTCCGCTTCTCCCTCTCTCTCCATTTCAAAACAAATATCACTTTAACCGTGTCAAGCCGCAAGCACACATGGATGATTTATAAACCTCCGATCTACGTATACGTGGACGGATGGATCGTGTTTGTGGAGTATTTTATTACGGTTTGGGATAGTCGAAAGTACCAATTTTTTCGTGGGCGCGTTCAATTCAAGCTAATTTTTACTTAATATGTATTTGCCGAATGAATCTTAGCCTTACAACCTTTTATCCCATTTAAAAAAGCTAATTGAGGAATAAAGGACACCTTTTTTCTTAAACTTTATTAACGAAACAACAATTCTTTATTTAGGGACTTGATGGTAGTCACATAACGATGATCAGTTTTTTGCATGTTTACAAATTCACTGACATGAGATCGTTTGCTACTGATGGCTGTCAAACAAATACACGCTATCCGCACTAATATTTGTAATACCATTCATTAATTGGTTGTTTAAGTCCAGACGCATGTGGCGCTAGTGTCTCCTTTTTTAAATTTAGCGCCGTTTCAATGGTCGCGAGGATACAAAAGCGTAAACACAACCACAAGCTTCCTTTCCAGGTCCAGTCATTTTAACTCGATTTACGAAATGTAGAGGTTTGTATTTGACGATCTTGAAAATATTGTGATAAATCCATCAAACATGGTGTTCTGTTGTGTACCTTTGTGCGAAAACACTTCTTAAGAGGCCATTTATATGTTTAACATGAAGGTTTTAGCATCGTGATTTGGCGCTTTAAGGAACTGTCGCTAAAGTGGAAGAGAGCCATCTATAACTACTTTATAATCTATGAACGAATACTAAATAACGTAGCATCTTTCGACTTCAAGCTTAAGCTTTATAATTATAAAAAATGGTTTTCACAGAAAAACCGCCATCTATACGCCAGCTCGGGTACTTCTGAGACTACCCTCGTATAGCAAGTTTCACCTCATCTAAAGTCTCAAATCGAATACCCCTAGTATTGCTTTCAAATTTGGTTCAAATTAGTTCTAATGATTAGAAACCAAGAAAGATAAAAGGGAAAGTGTTATAACCGTAATGGGTTCCAGTAAAATAGATCACACTTCGTATTCACTTTATTTTAAAACAGTTTCCATTACATTCTTAGAAGCTAGACATGCTTATACTTATTCCTACTCACACTGTTGCTTACTTCCCTCCATTCCGTTCAGATAGCAAGCAATGTGAGTAGGGCACGTTCCTAAACTCATATATGGTATTAAACATATCAGAGAGTTTAGGGTTTCTTCCTTTGTACTCTTTCATTTCGATACACCCAATCACTCCGCAAGATTACTAATCTTGCCAGTGCTCTATTGCAAAGGAACATCTCGTGAAACGAGAGCATTAGAAAAGAAAAGAAGGGAAGATACATTTCTCATTTTCGTTTCCAAGAAATTGTAGATACACCTAAATCTCAATTACGCTAACTTATTAATCCCACAAGACATATTTTCCATATATCCTGAATTTTTATCTAAATGGCGATAAAAATCTACACGTGCAATTGCTCATAATTTAAATTAAATTATCCATTCAACAGGACTAACCGACGCGACCTAACGAGATAACAAATAACATATTAGAAGTCGAGCCACCTTTAATTAAAAAGAGTGTACAATTTGTCGAATTTATAGTCCAATTTACTTAAAACTGCGATGAAACGTGTCGTAAGCACGTGTACGTACCGAGAATCATGTGTATACAAAACAAAAGACGATAGCGATCTAAATCTGCAATGGATTCACAACTCTTCCATCACGGCGTCGAAATTAAAACCATGCCCGTTCTGACACTCGGGTCAACGATGGTAATGTCCCCGGGAATCACCTAATGGTCCCACTGCGACTATTACTCAAGTAGGCGTGTCGCGTCGTTGCCGGATATACCACTGTGGCCAACAATGCGACGTCAACCCATTAGATATATTGACCGTGAAGATGGTACTAATGTCCTATCTAATCTTAACGCGAAAACTCTATTTCGTCTGACAACTGAATAATTTTTAGAAGATGTATGTGTATACCACGAACAAAACTCGGATTTTATTTTACAGTTTAAAAACGGGGGCAAAGCGTTTCAGCCTTCTGGTCCTAACGATCGTAGCGTGTACAATATCGACAAATGCGACACTGTGGTGCATCTATACGATCGATGAGTGCTCCTCGAAACGGCGTTGAATAAGCATCTTCCTGTGGCCTCAAACAATCGGTTACGTTTGACAAACAATGGTCTGAAAAGAACGTAAGCAAGTCGCGGATGTAACTGAAAATGAAATCAAGTGGTCTCTCGGCCGTGTCGGGAACAATGGATGGATTCGAGTGGTTATTTTACTTCAAACACCGTTCTTGGACACGGAAATACTTTTGGAGTGGTCGTGCGCGCCAAATCCTTCCGGATTTCTTATAAATAGAGCATACACGATACGCGCGTGTATATACGCGAAACATACATACGTCATTTGTATTGTTTGATTATTTTTGGAAATTGACACTATATCTAGTGGTGGGCCTCAAGACGCTTTGAATCAATTGGAATATATGGAAAAATATTCGAATCACTTCGAATATGATTCGAATTCGTACAATCTTGAAAGTCTTGGTCGGTCTCGAATGGTTCTGAAAAGTCTTTAAAGGCATCGAGTTCATCAACTTCTTTGATTCTGTCACACTTTTTTCATTTCTTCGCTTCACTTCTGTGAATAGGGAATAGGCTATTGAATAATTTAACGTAACATGATGAAGGAGAGCATGTTTATTATTTCTTGTGCAACAACAAAATTTTGTTGATAGTGCTGTCTTTCAGTCTATTTCTTCTTTTGCTAAGAACGGTCCCTATTGTCGGAACTGAAGGTGTTAGTAAACCTTTTTAGCTAATTTGAAGAGGAACTGTTATTTGGTGCCATTAGCTTTCCAATGTTCTAAAGCAGGCATGGGCAACCTTTTTTGTAGAAGTTTTATGCTGTGAGTAATCTTGAAAAATATACATTTTTGTAGTATCCATATGATTCATTATGAATTAAGTTTAGACGGGCCGTGCTAATAGGCAACGAAAGAATTCAGTAGCGGGCCGGGCAAATCTTACTCGAGGCCGCATGTGGCCCGCGGGCCGGAGGTTGCCCATCTATATTCTAAAGGATCGTTGTCTCTTCTAAGATACGCGTCAAAAATGTACAATTCTACTTCGTTCATAGATCTTGAATTCTTTGTACTCGATACCTTTTCAATAAATACATCGTCATCAAAAGAAGACCAGAATGACGAACTGTGATCCGTCTTATGCAATTCGTTATTGGCCGTGACTGATGTGTTCGTGTGCATCTCAATTAACTTCGTTGCATTTTTTTGAATCGAGGATCAATAACCGTTGCCAACGCGTAAGTAGGATGGTATCTTCGCTGGAGTTAAAAATATAATTATTTGTTTAACTGAAACCATTACTTTTGAAATCGTGACGTACGATTCAGAACTCAAATCGGCAGTGAGTTCAAAAAATGGCTTGATTGCTATTACAACATTCGACCATCATTTCCAATTTTACACCAGACCTCCAAGACCTATCGAGACTTTCAAGATGTATCAAGGCTTCCTAGATGTATCAAGACCTTCAAGACCCATCAAGACTGTCAAGACGTATTAAGACTATCAAGACCCATCAAGACTTTCAAGACGTATCAAGGCTATCAAGACCCATCAAGACTTTCAAGACGCATCAAGACTATCAAGACCCATCAAGACTTTCAAGGTTGTACGAATTCGAATAATATTGGAAGTGTTTCGAAACTCCATAGTTATTGAATCGATCAAATATTCGCAAGAACGAGGATTGAATGCCTATCACTAACTATATACAGTAAACTCCTCACCACCCAATTATTTAATAATAAATTCGGTGACACGTATTTTGCTAGCACGAAGCAAGCATGATCAAAATGTCCTTGCAATCGCTATCGTATTTTGGTAAAAGAATCGGTCAATTTGGGTGAATATTCAAACCGAAACTTCAAGGATGTTGCCTATCATTGTCCTTTAAAGCGCCTTTAAGAACCAAACTTATAACTATTCAGATTCATATATTCAAAGACAATAGTTTTACATGTTGATGTTTCAAAAGTAAAAGAAAATCGCTAAGAATGCCATATCTCTTTAATTTCTTTCGATTTAGGGGTGTGTTAAGACTGATGGACACTAACAAGTTTTCTCTCTCCCACAATTACACGCATTAAAGGGAGATAGTTGCAATGTAGAAGTCCGACTTTTAACCTGAAACTTTGCCAGTAAAACTGGTGCATGTTGTACACCGTAATTAAGGGCAAATGTTGTTGTGGCAACACTGAATTATTGGTGAACCTGGTTATAATTGAGCAAAGATACAATGCCGTTACAATGGGAAATTACTTTCTCAGTTCTCATATTGACAAAAGCAGTTTGTAAGTGAAAAGATACAAATTGCAATTATTTTTAAATTTGAGCACGTAGTGAAATTAAATAGTATAATATACGACAATTTGCATTTTTTGGGAGTATAGCTGTTTTGAGATAGAAATAAATAACGTAAAATATCAAATCTATTTAGGAATCAAATATAACCTATAAATCATAACTGGATCTCTCAACAAATTAGGGTTTGTTTCCTTAGAGAAGAGCATATTACGTCATGGAAATATGTGCGAAATGTGACGTTTCATTTTCTTTCGCTAGTCGATTGCCATGGTAACGTATACAGAACACCAAATTTGGTTCATTGCGCCGATGACGTAATGTGCTCTTCTCTAAGGAAACAAACCATAAAATAGGTAAAAACAACCGTGTTAAATAAATCAAGAAGCGATACCAGCAAAAACAAAAAAGTAATAAAATAACAATAAAAGACGGCACTGGTATAGATAATGAAGATAGATATACGTTTGCGGTACCACTACAAATTGTTAGTTAATTCCCGCCGAAATTTAACAGTTGACAGTTCCACTTGATCACCCGGTATTTTCTTTACAAGAATTTATAAAAGTTGCAAGTTGCACATGCGCATTTGAGAAAAGACAGGTTGGCAACTAAAAAGGATGTTGAAATAGTGGCTTGGTTCAGTCAAGTCTATTTCATGTAGCTTGATGGTTTTTTGAATGACAGTTTTGTATTTTGCATATTGAGGTTAAGTATCGCACCTTGAACATTGTACCTATTAATTTCGTTATCGGTATATCTTCAAATTTAAGTTCATTATGGACCGAAGGTAGTTCTGTCTCTACGTTCTATCCATTTCAGCACCCACAATTTCCTACGTTTTTTTCTTATTTCTATCATTTATAACTTTATTTGCTAATCCAACTATAGCTAAAACTATTACGAGTTTAAATATTTGAGAAAGCATAACAATCTACGCGTCTGCACAAGAATCGAGGATACAAAATTAATCTATAATGATAAAAAGCAGCACACAAATAGAATACACATTTTTAACTGTCAAACGATTTAAATGTCATAGATTTTAGAGGTTGGTTACACTGCGTGACTTTAGGAGGCAAGTTCAAATATAAGCAAGTTGGCAGTGTCAACGGACTTTGCAAGAATTGTTTACAAGGTACTCATAAAAAATTCTTGTTAGTGTCCATCGGAATTTAGTACTAGACCACCGAGGTGTCAATTTTTATCCTATTGAAAATTCACGTCGACATAAATTCCTCATTCTTATATGTATATCCAAGGGCTTCCATAACTTTTCACGAATCTTGCATAACTGTTTGCCCTTTCAGTCAGAACATTCTAAATGAAACTTAAGATTAGGAGATGAAACTGGTCACGTGACCCTTCCAACCGTTTATCCCCGTATCAGGGCTTTTGGCTTGCAATCCTATCGGCCACATATTTTTCTGTCAGTCACGGCTCAACACCGACTGCAAGGGATGTATGATGGCCACATCAGGATCAGACAAAGACGTGGGGAACGTCGTGATATTCAATTTTTCGTTGAATGAGATGTAAACCAAGCCGTGGTAGTTATGGTATGAGGTGCTATAACATATGGGAGTAGGTCTCAGTTGGTGTTTACTGAGGCAACATGAATGCCCAGCCTTACGTTGATGACGTGATGGAAGCCGCACATTCTTCAACTCGAAGAACCATCTGCTTCAGCACGTCTCAACATTGCCAGAATTTCTCTAAATCGGTTCGAAGAGGACCATGTCAATATATTGCCATGTACCTCTCGCTAATTGAACACGTGTGGGACATTATGGGAAGAAAACTGAGGCAACTTAGCCAATCCTCCGCAAAAACGGGAAGTCCGGTATGAATTGCAGGTTGCTTGGCGCACCATACCGAAAAGAGGACATCGACCATCTATCGGAATCAATGCCACGAAGAGTGAGGGAGTGCGAATCTAATAGGGAAAACCCAACATATTATTAATAAAGACCAAAAATGTGTTAATCTTTTGTCTTCTTTCTTTGAAATTTTAATCGATCATTACATTTGAATAGGTAAACGTTGATGCCAAGTTTTGTTAAAAAAGATCGCGCCCCTTCATGGTGTTCTAGCAATTTTCACGTCATCCAGCATATTTATTTCTATTTCGAAATCGCTAATCGTTTGTTTATAGTCGAGCACGTAATTCCTCCTTGTATACATTTATTTAAGGGACACCTCGCGTTAAATCGTAAACCCTCACCGCGCCCCATAGATTTCTTCCTATTGTCTAGTCACGTCTTCGCGCTCATCATCGCTGGCCGATCTCTTTCGAGGAGGCCCGGGGTTTCGTCCGACACGTGCTGCGTTTTAATAATAAACATTTAACGAGCGTCCTCTGGCCCACTCGGCGTCGATAGGAACGTGCGATAGCGAGGCTACTTTTTGCGAAATTAAAGGCGAGGGATGAGTTGAAAGAGAAAAAGGATGCACGTGTTACGTGTGATAGGAAGATGTGCCCGTTTGAAAATTGTGTAGCGATTCATGAACGGTGAGTGAACCGTTTTGCCATGACGAATTCAATTTATGTATATTCGATGAGATCATGCCCTTGTGCGATTAGGCAATCAAAAGTGCATCGGAAATACTTCCAAACCGTGTTCATATCAAAATATGTATTATCTTATTTTGTGAAGATCTGGAAAATTCCTATAAAAATGTGTATGTGGTTTTTATATTATATATTTGTTATTAATATGATACTTTATCGACGCAATATCACATCGTCACAACACAATTGTTTAAATAATTCTGTGATCTGAAATGGCTTTACGATTTTGGTAATGCTCGCCTCGTGCTAGCGGAACACGTGTCACCGAATTATTTAAACGATGATGTGATGAGTAGTTTGCCGATGTGATACATTGTCAGTAAATACGCCACAGCTCTTGCAATCACTATCATGCTACTTTATCAATAAAATAGTAATAATCTAGGTGATGTACTGTGTAATCCGCCATTTGTGATGCTTTCATAGTTTGTTGTTTTGCTTCCTCTTCTAAATCTCCGCAGCTTATTAACACCATTGGTTCTAAACGAATAATTTTACTTTTAACTGAGATGAAAGCATAAACATGTGGGGCAAAAATCAATTTTTACACTCCGTCGATAATAATGCCTCACTTGTCTTATGTGAAGTTGCGTTTCTAAAACGTAACAGGACAGTCCTCCGAGAAAAGGTCGTAAATTCCTTCGATATAATTATCCTTCTGCTTTACGGTATAACGCATTTCGACTGCTGCTCACAGCATCCGAACCAGCTTGCTACCGGTGCTCCCGCTACCGCCAACAATACCGGCAATAAAACGTTCATGACTTGCCCGCTATAAACTACTTAGTACTACTTAGTGATTGATGGACGTTCAAAGGAGATTTTTCTGTTTCTTTCGCTACGGCGTTGCTGGAATCCGTTGTTTTTCGTGATTTATGGATGTCGAAACTCGAGGAAATAGCACCGATACACAATGACGCGCGGAACACAGTGGAGAAAAGTAATGAACAATGCCAATATAGCTGAAATGAAAATCGCAAAAGGATAACTATTTTCTGTTTGACAATAACGAATAATAAAATCGAAATAAATTTGGGTAAATATTTTATCTGCAACTCCTGTATATTTTTAAGTGTTGTTGGGTGTGGATAATATACTCCTTCGTTGATGTTATCGACAGACGAGATAGAAAATCTTCGCGATGTATCTTTTGAAACATTGAGCAAGTAAACTAAACAATTTCATGAATTTATCACCATTTCTTATTTTATTATAAAGTAGAATAGAGTTTAAAATACAGTTATGAAATAGAATTTGTACTTTCATTCCACTTAATTACACAACTCATGCCGCTATCACAATTCAAAGAGTCGGGGAAGTTATAGAAGGCGTTGCTTATCAAAAAGTATTTAGTCCTCTGCACGACGGTTGTTTTTGATTTGCTTCTAATGCCTGAAAATCTCTGTAAAAGAGAACAGCGTTTTTACAGAGAGAAATTCGTTCTGTTTTATAGATTTCTAGACGCTAAAAACGAATTCGACAACAAATATTGTGTAGCGGGCCAGATTTTGCAGTAATTTTCGGTTAAATGGTCAAAAGATAACCATTATGTAAGTTGGAATTTATAATACTGGTCATATTGGATCCGCCATCTTAAATTTGAAAATCCTAACTGGAAACTGAATTCCAAGTCGTTTGGCGAGATTATTAAGAAATGTTGGAAAAATTTGGCTAGAAAAGTTGAAAACAGGACATTAGGCTATGATGCCTACTGCTAGCGAACTGCTATTATTAATTGAAATTGGTATATCTCGAAAAATAGAAGCAAAGACAAATAATGAATTTTGCAGAGAAAGAGTAGCACGATACGATGCCGTTTTCAGAAATATAAAACAGAGATCAATTTCCTCGCAATAAATTCACACATTTAACCTAAAGTTACTCCAAAACCTGACGCCCTAGACCATGGATGCACAGACCGCGGCCCGCCTGTCGAATACTGGTGGCCCGCCGACAGCAAAAATAATACTATCGTACATTCGAAGAATATTTAATTCTATTCCAGAATAAAACCAAAAAAAAATATGTTCGAAAAGTAATTTGAATCTCGCGCGCGCGCTATTTGAATCTAGCGCCCAAAAATGCTAAGTCAAGTAACATCGCTTGCTGCCTTTATATAAAGTTCAAAATAGTAGAGAAATCAAGAATTTTCTAGCGCGGTGTGAGCAAGCGAGATAGCAATAGTCCCGAATTCTCGATTGCTCGCGTAGGTACGAGTAGATACACGAAGCTTCCAGAGTCGTATGCGCGCTATAAAAGCCACGCTAACCGCAGCGACCGACAGTTCGGTTTTAATTTGAGTGAAATGTCAACAGGAAGAAATAAGCGCGAAAAATACAAAGCGAAGTAATAAGTGATTGAGAATAAGTGCAGTTTAATAGTGTTTTGGGGAGGCAATAGTTCTAGTGTAGATTTTAACTCGACTAGTCGGTGTCATATATTTTGATCCACATTCAACGTAGATTTCCTGTTAACCCGTCAAGTGCCGTGTATAATTGTGTTGTGAAATCGTAAGTAAAACTCAGTTATTAATAAGTGTTTCCCTACCTATTTAATCAATTTTAATCAAATTTAGCTTTAATGTTGGCCAAATATTAAAATAAAACAAAGAAATTACTATTTTTATCAGAATTTCTCTAACTGTAATAATTACGTCATTATTTCAGATATAAAATCTGTATAAAAATCTTAAAATTTCTGAGGAATTTAATCAATTATTTTTGATAATTTAACAAAGAATGGGTAATTTAAGTAGGTACTGTAATTGTTTTTAGGTGCTGTGTTAATCCTAGCCAGGATTAGAACGCAACATGGAGAAGCCAGGACCTTGTAAAAACGTAAGGTTAAAGGTGAAAATCGGCAGTTTCAAGAAATTTGGACTGAGAAATACTTTTTGTATGGTCGCATAACAAAGTCGTTTGTTTAATTTGCAAGAATTCTGTTGCGATTGCAAAGGAATATAATGCAAAAAGGCACTATGAAACGCAGCATCCTTCTTTTACCAAGTTTACAGGCGAATTAAGAAAGCAAAAAATGTTGTCTTTAAAACGGGAGCTTATTGGTCAGCAAGCTATGTTTACAAAACCCATTCAAGATTCAGAAACAGCTACAGAAGTTAGTTATGAAATTTCTCGAATGATAGCAAAGCGAAGTCGCCCCTTCAATGATGGCGATTTTGTAAAAGAATGCATAGAAATTGCCGCTAAGAAAATGTGTCCAGAAGCAGCAAAAAAGTTTGAGAAAATTCAACTGAATCGTATGACTATCCAAAGACGAATTATGTCTTTGTCAGGTAATATTGCGGAACAATTAATTGAAAAAACTAAGATCATTGAATATTTTTCATTAGCACTCGACGAATCCACTGATATTAGTTCCACAGCTCAACTTCTCATATTCATACGAGGTGTTACTCAAGATTTTGAAATCTTAGAAGAGTTATTCGGAATGTGTTCATTGAAAGGTCAAACCAAAGGAGTTGATATACTCAATGTACTTTTGGATGAGTGTTCAAAAACTGATTTGGACTTCTCAAAATTATCGGGAGTTGCGACTGACGGTGCTCCTTCGATGATTGGTGTCAATTCTGGGCTAGTTACTTTACTGAAAAAGCATCTGCAAGGAAAAAACATAAACGCTGAAGATCTCATGCAGTTTCACTGCATTATACACCAAGAAACCCTCTGTTCTAAAAAAATTGAATTTCAAAATGTCATGAAAGTGGTAGTTTCGACTGTAAATTTCATAAAATCACGAGGACTCAATCACAGACAATTCAAACAATTCCTTGATGACATCGAAAGCGAATACGGAGATTTACTGTATTATACAGAAGTAAGGTGGCTAAGCCGTGGATTGACACTGGAACGATTTCTAAATTTAATAGAAGAAATTGGAATATTTCTGGCGGAAAAGCAAAGGGATGTCCCGGAACTTAAAAATCCTGATTGGTTGTGTGATTTGGCTTTTTAGTTGACATTACAAATCATTTGAATGTCTTGAACACACGGCTTCAAGACAAAAATCAACTGATATCCCAGCTCTACGCTCATGTATCATCCTTTCAATGCAAGCTGACACTTTTCAGATCACAATTGAATTCTGGAAATTACAATAATTTTCCGAATTATAAGAAAATGGCTGAAAAATTCAACAAAACTGCGATTAATTTCAGTTATGTAAAAAAGCTAGATATTTTGATTCAATCTTTTCAAGACAGATTTTCGGAGTTTAAAAAAGTGAAACCTCTGTTGGACATATTCAGCAATCCTTTCACGATTTCAGTTGAAAATGCGCCAGAGTCAATGCAGTTAGAAATTATCGACATTCAAAACGATCAAGATTTACGCAACAAATTCAACGAAGGAGACTTGCTGAACTTTTACCGCTGCATTGATAAAAATATGTACGAAAAGTTGCGCATAAATGCTCTGAAATACACTACACCGATTACAGAAATTGTCTAGGGCCTAGACAATTTCTGTAGTCGGATTCGTTTTCAACATCGAAAGGTCAACAATTTTGGTTTTTGTGGAGCTTAAGGCAAAATGTTCTTCATAGCTCTTGCTCAAGCCGATTTTCTAATAACCGTCAGTTGAAATTGATGCCATTATCGTTAGTCGTTCTTTGCTCCTTTGCTGTCCAAAGACTGCAGAGAAGCTTCTTGCTCAGATGCGAATGGTTTAGCACGAAGCATTTTATAATTCAGTCCACTCTCATCCCAGATATATATTTGGTAACTTGTATGCCGACTGTCTTCAATTAAATTTCTAAAATTATCTCTAAATTTGTCAATTGCTGATACATTAGCAGATAGGTTTATCTTGCATTATTCAGCTGGCTTAAGGCGTGTCTTCTCTTCCATCTTTCAAGCAACATCTTCTTCTTTTTCTTTATTTTTCTTTTATTTTTGGATCTTACGACGATTTAATCCATTCTTTCCATCGTGTCCGGTCTGTACTCATTCTTCTCATTTCTGCTATGGTCTTCCCTCGCTTTCGTCCTAATTCGTTGACTCTGTCAATCCATTCTTCCTTGGTCTTCCCTTTTTTCTTCTCCCGTTATTTTTGCCTTCTATTATTTTCTTTGTTAAACTCTTTTGTTCCATTCTAATTATGTGGCCGTACCAATTCAGTTGACATTTTTCAATTCTTTTTAGTATATCTTCTTGATTTATCATATCCCTTATCTGTTCGTTTTCTATTCTGTCAATTTTGGTTTTCCCCACGATCTTTCTCAAAAATTTGATTTCCATAGCTGTTATTTTGTTTTCGTGTTTTTGCTGTATTG
Organism: Chrysina gloriosa; assembly: GCA_038088585.1. Taxonomy (NCBI): domain Eukaryota; kingdom Metazoa; phylum Arthropoda; class Insecta; order Coleoptera; family Scarabaeidae; genus Chrysina; species Chrysina gloriosa. Next base: position 68,512,870 of record CM076090.1, read on the forward strand.
TCCAGGACTCACTTGCGTACATTATTGTGGGGGCTACCACTGCATTGTATACTATCTGTTTGATCTTGGGTTCTATTTCTTTTTTCCAAAGATGGTTTGATTTAGAGCGTAGTATATGTTTGTGGCTTTCCGTCCTCTTTTGCTATGTCTAGATCAATTTTTCCATCCTTCGATATAATAGTACCTAAATATTCGTATGCGTCGACAATTTCTTCTTGTTTATCGTTTATTTTAATTATTAGATTACTGGCTGGCTCTTTATTATTTATCACCATTCGAGCAACATAACAACATAAATTGATCCAAATGAGGCCTGAAAGTCGCACGCTTTGCTGCGTAAACCACATAAATAACGCATCATTAATTTGTTCATATTACACTAGACACCATTCGTACAACCTGACGTGCCGCAAGCGAAAACGTTTCAAAATTTTCCTCTGACTGGCGGAACAAATTTTGAGTTTATTGAAAATTCAAGCATTCCTTCGGAAATACATATTACGGATTTCTATAATTCTTCTAGCCGAAACACTCTCAGTTCTGATATACATAAGTCTATTACATCCATAAATTCTAAGCTTTTCAGTTTGATCAAACACATTCCTAGAATGTCATGTTCGCAAATAACCATATATATATACCAAGAGGTACGTCTGTTATGCCAATTTTTCAATCGGAAGTGACCATTATTTATTATTTATGCTTCTTATTACTATAAAACGAAGATATGCGTTTATTAAAATCTTGTTCAGAAAATTAGATTAACAGACTACAGCGATGTAATTATATGTTCATACTGATGTATCAGTTTGTTAAACATTGCACATATGTACATCCAAGTCGCGGAAGTTATGAACGTTTGCGGGAGTGTTTCCTTAAACATGTCTTGGCACTTTAAACAACATACATATGTATGTAGTTGTCTGATTTATACATCATGCTTTATATATCTAGATTTTGGGATAGGACAATAAATAAATAAAGACTAAAAATTATAAAAGAAAGTTCTTTTATTTTATATCAGCTTTGCACAAGAAAGAAGACGACGCTTTTCTAGACGCACGCAAAACATACTTAAAGCATCAACATACGAAGACGAAGTTTTCTAAACGCTTTGATATATCTCATATCGACCCTTATCTTCAGATTAGTTTATGTGGCCGTTTTAAGTACATAATTTACGACGGGCCTATGTGTTTAGGTATCAAACCATTTTTTATGTGTGTTATCGGTATGGGATGTTGCTGACTCTCATTCTTTCTAAAATCGTGGGAATAGGGTAAACCGGCCTAATATCGGATACCTACCTAATATCGGATATGGAGTTTTTCAGCTGTAAAGTGCTGCTCCTAGCAGTAAACATCTGAATTAGGTCCTCTTTCATTTCCTTTCCGTCTCTTATCAGTCTTAGCTTAGTCAGTTAATTTGCATAACAAATCTATTTGAGACTCATTGTTTGTGAACTTTCGGAATATTTACAAGGCCTACTTAGAGATGTCGTACGACCCCTAAAAAGGTATGTTTATACACTTACTATGCATAACATAAGAAAGCTCTGATTCTGAAGAGTCCGATGGTACTGTTCAACTGGTTTCAACTGATGATGAAGACAGCGCTGATGAATGTGACTGTTTTTATTGTGGACGGCCTTACAAATCGGATGTGTGCAGACAGTGACAATTGGAAGTCTTTCGTGTGTGATCTTTACAAAGTTCTTTAATAGCGAGTCTATGTTTTTCTCTAGCAGAACTTCTCTGTAAAATTTGTACTTTTTAGTGATTAATAAAACTTCTTATTTTTCTATCTTTCTCTAAAATCCCATGTTAAAACCCTATCCGATATTAAGAAGGTATTTTTGAAAAGTTAAAAGGCGCATGCTTTTAGAAAAAGAAGGTTCATGTTTTTAATCTACATTTTGCATGTTTCTTAATAATAAAAGCATGTAACTAATAAGATTCTTAAAAGTTTGGGAAAGTTTGGTGATCTTGACTCAGCAAAAAGTGTTCGATATTATGTCGGTTTACCTTATAATTATTCAATTTAAGTTTTCCAATACCAGACATGATTCGAAATATCAATTCTGGATCGTTGGGATATAATTATTTTAGTTAATCAATATAAACGATGTCGTGACCGATTTCTTTCACAATTTAATATGTAGCTTATCTTCAAGACTTTTTTGCTTCGTGAACGAACAACTTTTGTGCGATTCAGTTCATCTTGGAACACCCAAATAGCGGATTGTTGCTTAGTTTCCGGTTCCTACGAATCTATCAAGTTTGAATACCCGTTACGATGTGTACGGATTTTGCAGTTCCTCGGTCGAAGTTTTTCGCGTTTCCTAGTACCAATTAACACGAGCCTCTTAGCGTTAGCACTACTACTTCATACTCCTACGGCCATCATTTCAAATGTGTTGACAAAAAAGTGGGAAAAACTGTGAGGGAACAATGACCCCTACGTGGCACGCTCAACTGTTTACTAATCAAGAAAAATTACCACCTCATCGTATTGAGTCGTCAGCTAACGAAGTATTCACGCATCCGAGCGTGTCTAACGTCTACGTCTATTGTACTGAACGGAAAACCTCTCACCATCACCGGACAAATGATTCGTGTAATACGTTCACGTACTACATGCACGCATACGCGCCGTCGATGGCCGAGAAATCAAAAGAACTTTTCGAATTTCAAAGAAGCGAGAACGCGTACGTACAACATACACACATCACACGCGTATAGCCGGAGAGATCGGTGAGCTTTCGCGGGGCGGCGAGCAGTCAGAACGGCGGCGCGGCGCTCCGGCGGCGTTGAAAACGACTTTTTGTGGATCGTAGAGATCAAAGGCTTCCGCCAGTGTGCCAGCGCTGCCACCATCGCGAACGTAAACAAACAATTATGAACAGTTTACGCTGCGGTACGCGGAACCCATACACGGCGGTCTCTATTCACGTTCTCTTGTACGCGCGTGTGTTACAAGAACGGACAGTGGCCGAGAATACAATGATAATATTTGTGTTCGGAACTAACGCCGCGCCGCCGGTTCCGTATGGTAGTATTGGACTCGGCTAGCGCGATGGAGAAGAAAATCGTGCAAGTAAGGATCGATTCATTAATCCTGAAGATGAGCGTTCGTTGAATCCGGACGTGTCCGAACCGAGAAGGGATTTTTTTTTGCTGGTCGAAGAGCTTTCGCATTAAGATATGTTGGTTGCTCCGATTATTATTGTTATCCAGTGGCGGCTCCTGACTTTTTGCGCAGGCGAAGCCATTGTAACCTAACCCTTCTCGGCCAATGAATTATATTTTTATATCTAACACCACAAGTGAGCTTCAACCACTTGATCAAGGCACCATAAAAGTTCTGAAACAAGGTTATATGAAAAGGATGGTCCAACGATATCTATCGATTATGGACAGCCCAAATTCGATTTCTTCAACAATGTCTGTTTTTGATGCTATCCACGTTTTATACGCTGCACGGATGGACATTACGAAAGAAGAGACCATTTCTAATTGTTTCAAAAAGCAGGTGTTGGTGACTTTACAAAGGAAGATGAAACCGAAGAGGTAAAAATTGATGAAAGCTGGCGAGACCTTTTACAAGTGGAAGACAGATTGACTGAATTGGAAAATTTTGATGATTTGGACAATGGGCTAGTGACCAATGAGGGTTTAAGCCTTGAGACACTAATCGCCGATTACAATGCACCATCAGAAGTGGACAATGAAGAGGAGGAAGATTCAGGTCAGAAATAATTACGCCAAAAATAAACGACGTTTTGGAGGCCTTGAAAACAATCAGAGCATTTTTTTCTTGTATGGAGGTAGTGGAGGAAACCTCCAACAATATCCATACAGTAGAAAATGCAGTTTTAAAAGAGAACATCTGTCACTATAAACAAACACAAATTAATGATTTTTAAAAAATAAAATTTGTGAAAATGTATACACAGTTTGTTTTATATTTCTTTTTCTAACGTACAAGTTTTATATAAAATAGTTATTGTTAACTTTTACTTTATTTAAAAGAAGTAAAATATATGTAGTAGTACATATGTAGTAGTAGTATTTATTGAAATTCGACCTTCCGGCCTTGAATTGGAAGTGTACGTATGTATATATAAAGACGTTTTAAAATAAATTTCCCGGTAATAGCGCTTTCCCGGTTATAGCGCTCTTTTTCTAGGGCCCTAGAAGAGCGTTATAACGAAGTTTTACTGTATTAAAAATTTGTCAAAATTAAATAAATCGAAGAAACATATGTAACTTGTATACTGTGTGTCTAGCTAAGTTCGCGACAAATGGAAAACTTTTTTATTCTTGGGTTTATGAAAAAAGTTATTCTTTATAAAAAGTCCTGCTTCATCCAAAACTTAAATTCAAATTGTCAGATTTTAATATTTGTTAGTCATATACGAGATATGACAAAAATATGAAATTAGTATAAGAGTAAAGTACCTTTATTTTCAATAATACTTAAAATGTTATAAGGAATAGTCGTTGAGAATTGGAAATTATACAATTTAAATACAGCATTTACACAAAAGAAAGCATTGAAAATGTTACACAAATGCTTCAACATATCCGCCTTCTCGTTTCATACATGTAACAGTTCTATCACAAAAATGCCTTAAAACCCTTCTAATTGTTTGTGGAGTTATTTTACGGATTTCTTCTCTAATAACACGTTCTAGATGGCCTACATCCGTAAACGGCGCTTGAATATAAACATGTTCTTTTAAATAACCCCACAAGAGAAACTCAAGTGGGGTCAGATCTGGAGACCGAGGTGGCCAACGTATTATGGAAAAGCGGTGTATAACCCTTTCGTTAAAACAATCTTCAACATATTGCCTTACGTCCAACCTGCTATGACAAGGTGCACCATCCTGTTAAAACCAAATATGTTGGCGTTCCAGCAATGGAAGATTGTCGATAAAATTACTAATTTCACTTTGCAAAAAATTTAGATATCGGTCGGCATTCAAAGATTGGTGAAAAAAGATTCGGTAGCTATAATTCTAAACAAAAACAAATTTCATCCCTACAAGCCTACATTTGTACACACTCTAAGACCAGGTGATAATGACAGACGATTGGAGTTTTGTGCCGACATTCAGGCAATATTAGCAGATAATCCTTTTGTGTCGAGACAAATTTTATTTTCCGATGAAGCAACATTTACATCGAACGGAACAGTAGCGAGTCAAAACTGCCGTTGGTGGACAGATGCCAACCCACATTTTACAATAAAAACTCGAAATCAATATGCGTTCAAAACAAATGTATGGTGCGGAATCTACAAAAGTTATGTAATTGGACCTTTCTTTTTCGCCAATCTTTGAATGCCGACCGGTATCTAAATTTTTTGCAAAGTGAAATTAGTAATTTTATCGACAATCTTCCATTGCTGGAACGCCAACATATTTGGTTTCAATAGGATGGTGCACCTTGTCATAGCAGGTTGGACGTAAGGCAATATGTTGAAGATTGTTTTAACGAAAGGGTTATACACCGCTTTTCCACAATACGTTGGCCACCTCGGTCTCCAGATCTGACCCCACTTGATTTGTTCTTGTGGGGTTATTTAAAAGAACATGTTTATATTCAAGCGCCGTTTATGGATGTAGGCCATTTAGAACGTGTTATTAGAGAAGAAATCCGTAAAATAACTCCACAAACAATTAGCAGGGTTTTAAGGCATTTTTGTGATAGAACCGTTACATGTATGGAACGAGAAGGCGGATATGTTGAAGCATTTGTATAACATTTTCAATGCTTTCTTTTGTGTAAATGCTGTATTTAAATTGTATAATTTCCAATTCTGAACGACTATTCCTTATAACATTTTAAGTATTATTGAAAATAAAGATACTTTACTCTTATACTAACTTCAGATTTTTTGTCATATCTCGTATATGACTAACAAATATTAAAATCTGACAATTTGAATTTAAGTTTTGGATGAGCAGGACTTTTTATAAAGAATAACTTTTTTCATAAACCCAAGAATAAAAAAGTTTTCCATTTGTCGCGAACTTAGCTATACACACAGTATATCTTGAAATCTAACTTCTATCTGAACGATTACCGTATCTAAAATTTCATTAAAAATTTGCTTATACTCTCGCATTTTCGATTCGTATTTATACCTTTTCCGACTGGGCTTCTGTATCAAAATGTTACAAGTTATTACGTTATTTCGATTAAAATCGATTTGATTGAAGTTACAGCGAAATTATTATTAGACCGTGCTTTAAGCGTTACAGATTTGAAACAAGACAGCTCGGAGTGTAATGGTCGAGTCTACCGAGAGCAGAGCTTCCTAGAAGATAATTTACGTTCTTGCCTCGAGATATCTGTTTTGAATATTAGGAATTTCCTGTATTTGTTTATGAATTACAAACTTGGTTTATAGAATTCGTTTGTTTTGCGAAGTCGGTTTAAATGGAATTCTTGTTATGCTTTTGAAGATCGTAACTTTAATTACAGAAATAACTGGGAACACATCACGATTTTCTGCAGCTATCAGCTATCAAATAGAAAACGAAAACCAAAATATTAATTCGAAGAAGAATCTAGATTATTCTCCACAAAATAATAATATCTTGTAGTAGACGAATAAAGCTTTAAGTTGACGACAGAAGTTGTTTCAATTCCAACCGTTTTGTTTGTACTTTTTTTCAATAAAAATATATATAGTCACAGTATCGTTCTAGTTCTAATTAGAAGTCGATTTGTGTTTTATATCAAATTCGCTAATAACTTAATCTTGTCGATCGTCAAGGTATAATTATAAGTGTTGTATACCTGTTATAGCAATGTAAGAGGCATACGTGTAAGAATTTTTGTAATAAATGTGATTATTATATTGTAAAACGTATATATGCAGGTACGTGATTATTTTATTTGTATCCTGTAGTACCCAATAATGATACAGTTATCATTCTTGCCGAAAAGTTCTTTAGAATTACTGCATACCCGTATTTTAGTCTTTTAAATTGAAATACCTAAATAAGGAGACGGTGAAATTTTCCCCTGCCCCGGGCGGCTGACACCCACGCCACGCCACGCCACGCCACGCCACGCCACGCCACGCCACGCCACGCCACGCCACGCCACGCCACGCCACGCCACGCCACGCCACGCCACGCCACTGCTTAGCAAGCAAAACTGCATTCGCTAATTATCACGAAGGTAATACCGATACATTGGTTTGGCAAGAAAGTAAGTTTAGTTTCGTAGTCTGAGATAAAGCTGGCTTGTTTTTATACGAAGAATAAACTTTAATCTATTATGTATTCTCCATCTTGTTCAATGGCCTATCGCCATATTTCTTGCAATTTTATGATTTCGCGCTCGTAGAAATGTTGGTCCCGATCATTAAAAAATTGAACCAAACGCGATTTAAGGCCAACGAAATTTGTGAAAGAGTTTTGAAAAACTTCGAAATAAATGGTAATCAGATGGTGCCAGATCAGGGGTGTATGGGGAATGCGACGTCAATTCCCAACTAAGTTCCAATCATTTCCCACGATTTACTAAAGATTTGCGGGGCCTTACATGATAGAACACAATTCCCTTGAGGTTTGCAAATTCTGGGGAATAAATCGTCTAGTTTCTTGGAAGCGGCTCAAAATACACAACACCTTTGTAATCCCACGCACTTGACAGCATGATCTTCCTTTTTAATGCAATGCCTCTTTCGATGTGATTTCTGCTGGTACATCACGCTTACGCCATGATCGTCTTCGAATGATGTTACTGTACATGACCCATTTTTCATCACCAGTGATGATTGTGCTAAGTGAATTTCCTTCAATGCATACGGAACCCAAATATCGAGCTTCTTGGCGAGTCCAAGACATTTTAAGCGAATTTCACTTGTCGTATGCGATACATTTAACCTCTCTGCCATATCTCAAACAGTTACATTACAATTCTTTTCAATTAAGGTACTGATTTGGTTATCGTCAACATAGTCAGCCAGAACGTCCTTAATTTTTGAGTGAAAAATCTCCAAAACAAAGTTTGTTAAACCAATTCTGACACGTTCATTCGGTTATGCAATCAACACCATAAACCTGATATATTTCTTTGTGAGTCTTAGCAGCTTCCTTCCCTTTATGGAAATAAAGGAGTAAAATATGTCGAAAATGTTAATTTCTGCACTCCATGTTAAGATTGGCCTTAAACTAACAACTACTAATAAAATTACGCACAATTTGCTCCTAAAGTAACCCAATAATTACTGATACACTGATAACACTGGCATAAGTCTCTCAAACCAGTTGCAACGCTCTCGATGTGTGGCAACCAAAATTACTTTTTTGGCAAGCTCAATATATTCCATATTCACGAATTGTAATAAGAACAACACTATGGTGTACGAATGCGGCCTGCGATTAATAAAAAGAAAAGGATTATAAAATAAATTTAAAAAATTAAACAACCGCCAACGTTAAAATTAGGATAGTTGTATAGATTTGAAGGTAACTTAGGTGATTAGTTTTGGTCGTTAAGGTGGAATTAATTTCTGGTTTTATCCGAATTGTCTTCTGGATGCTGACATCACGATCACACGCCAAGGAATTTGACGTTCCTACTATACCCCTGCCAAATTTCAAGTCGCCTTTAAAACTGGCACAGTATTGTGGGTTTGAAGATAATTTAGATGACTAGTTTAGATCATTAAGAGAGACTGGAGTTGTGGTTCGGTCCGAATTGTTTCATGGATGAGGAAATCCAGAAATATGCCAAGTAATTTGACCCTCCAACTACACCACTGTCAAACTTCAAGTCGTCATTTTTAAAATTAGGACAGTTGTGTAGGTTTCAAACCACAAACGTCCGTATTGGAGATTTCTGTTGAGCGCTAAATAAAGTATTATCATTAAATTTCAAGCCGTCATCTTTAAAATTAGGACAGCTGTGTCGATTTGGAAATACCTTAGATGAAGTAATTTGGGTCGTTAAAGGTAAGTCGAGTTCTGAACCGGCCTAAATCCCGATATACCCCAAGAAATTTGACCTTCCTCGAATACCCCGGTCAAATTCCAAGTCACCACCATTAATATTAGAACTGTTTTGTCTGTTTGAAGATAGTTTAGATGGGTAAGGGAGATTGGAGTTGTGGTGCGGTCCGAATTATTTTGTGAATGAGGAAATAACAATATACCCCAAGCGATTTGACCTTCTTTCTATACCCCTGTCAAATTTCAAGTCACCATCTTTCAAATTAGGAGAGTTGTGTAGGTTTGAAGGTAGCGTTGATAAATAGTTTGGATCGTTAAGGGGGAGTCGAGTTGTGGTCCGGATCGAATTGTTTCCTGGATGGGAAAATCCCGAGATACCTCAAGCGATTTGACCTGCCCAGTCAAATTTCAAGTCATCACTTTTAATATTAGAACTGTTGTGCCAGTTCGAAGATAGTTTAGATCAGGCATGGACGACCTTTTTTGTAGAAGTTTTATGCTGTGAGTAATCTTGAAAAATATACATTTTTGTAGTATCCTTATGATTCATTATGAATTAAGTTTATACGGGCCGTGCTAATATGCAACGAAAGAATTCAGTAGCGGGCCGGACAAACCTTACTCGAGGGCCGCATGTGGCCCGCGGGCCGGAGGTTGCCCATACCTGGTTTAGATGATTATTTTGTATCGGTAAGAAAGACTGGAGCTGTGGTGCTGTTTGAATTGTTTCGTGAATGGGGAAATCCCGATATACCCCAAGCGATTTGACCTTCTTTCTATACCCGTGTCAATCCGGTATATTACATTTGCGCGCAAAGCCCAGCAATTAAACCCTTATAATCTCTTTTCTATTTTAGGTATTCAAAAGGTACCTTCCACTTGCGCGCAACTCATTTAGTTGCACTAATCCCTTTAATTACCTAATTCATAAGTATGTATTTCTAAATGGTCGGAAATTACAAATTATAAACGTTTAAGGGTGATTAACTTAATTACATTAAAGCAGTGGTATATTCTAAGAAACTGGCAAAGATGGTTATGGAAATTAGAGATGCAGTAGATATAAATTGATACCACATTGAATATTTATTCAGTTCAACTTAGTGTTTGGAATTTGGAACTATGTTGAGTGCGCGTGGTAAAAAATTGATTATTGTCGACGGTTATAAATTCAGAAAAGATCGCGAAACGGCAGCGGGGGTGAGATATCGATGTACAAATAAAGCCTGTGTGGCTGGAGTTACAATGGATTTGACGGAAGCAATCTTGCTCAAGAAATGCAAGGAAGAAGACCATTGTCACTCTCGAAGTGCAAACGGGCTTGAAATTGAGGTAAGTTTATGAAGTTGTATTGTAATTTCTTAAAAGTCTCAAATTTTCAAAATCAGAAAATTAGCACTATTAGCCGTTACTTTGTGATAATCCATATTAACAAATAAATGAAAAACTAATGTTTTACTTCGCTTTGTTTCGACAATACTGTCATGTTTTTTTATTTATTTGTCTTCAAAATCAGCTTTATAAAATGATGTTTTATTGTTACAGAAATTAAAGAACAGCGTTAAAAGAAAAGCTACGGAAGATCTGAACGCGAAACCCAGTAAAATTATACACCGAGCCTTGGAATCCCAAGATTTGAAAATAACAACGAAGGACGTCGAGAATATACGTCTAAGTATGTACGGATCACGGAAAGCTGTTTTGCCACGCTTACCTCACAATTGGAGCGAGGTGCAAGAAGCACTGAATCAACTTATTTGCAATACTAGGAAAAACGAAGGGTTCTTATTGTCAAATGATAAAATAACAAATATTATAATATTTTCTTGCGAAACCAATATTCGATACTTATGTAGTCAAAGTATCATATATGTTGATGGAACATTTTCCTACTGCCCCAAACATTTTTACCAGTTTTTTACCATCCATAGTATTGAAAACGGCCATTACATGCCTTTGGCATTTTCGTTGCTTCCGGACAAAAGCAGTGACAGTTACACAGCTGTATTTGATACTATACGAAAAAAGTCCCACCAATTGGCTTTGGACTTTAGGCCCAAAAGAGTTGTTGAAGCGACTTTGAAGTGGCAATACATATGGGGTTGAAGAAGGTATGGCCGGAAGTTGAATTGGTGGGCTGTCGGTTTCATCTTGCGCAGTCATGGTGGAGAAGAATTCAGCAAATTGGACTCTCCAAAGCATATAAAGATAAAGAATCCGATGTTGCAAAATGGATAGGTTGGACATTTGGACTGCCATTTCTTAATGCGGAAGAAGTAAATGATTGCTTTGTAGAAGATTTTATGTCAGCTATGCCAAGCAGTTGTGAGAACCTTCGCAAATATGCTGACTATTTAGTTGAAAATTATATTTGCGAAGAAAGCGCTAAATTTCCACCAAGCATGTGGGCATCCTGTACGAGCAGTACCGAGAGAACCACAAACGCATGCGAGTTGTTTCATGCCAGATTTAATAAAGATTTCTATGTTCCTCATCCCGATATTTTTAAATTTTTAGAAGTGTTAAAAAACTTTCAAATAGATACTGATATTAAAATTAATAGTGTACATTTACCTGTGAAAATAAAGAATTCAAAATATAAAAAACGTAATGAATATATTACAAATATAATAACAGCATTCACAAGACATGAAATCAAACGATTTGAATTTGTTAAGTGTGTCAGTTATTACTACAACAAAAATTTTTGAATTATATATCTATATTTAAATAAATTGTAATGTATGAGTATATACATATAAGTAAATATACTATTTCCTTTAAAAAATTGACTATTATTTTTATAATAACAATAAACTTTGAGATGTAAGCGTGCATTATCATTACACCTACTGTACTATTGATAATACATAACCAGTGTCCGAAATGGCATATAGTGCATATTAAATATTTGCGCGCAATTGATAGGTAACTAAATTTCTAGCGTGCGCGCAATTGAAAGGTAGGATTAAATCATTAGTAGGCATTACCAGAGTTTTGCGCACAACTGCTATGTGCCCTGTCAATCATTTGTAGTAACTATATTCCCAATCATATTACAATTATATTTATATGAATCTTAAAGCTGGAAAATCGTAAAGCTAGAACTAGAAACTATATTCCCAATCATACTACAATTATCTGCAAATGAATCTTGAAGCTAGAAAATTTGTAAGCTAAAAGTAGAAAATCATTATTAAAAAATAATATATATTCACTGATCTCATTCAATCGTTGATTATTACAATTATATGTACATAAATCTTAAAACTAGAATTAGGAAGCTAAAAAGCGTCTAGTGACGATTTCAAGCGTCTCACATCGAGTCTCCGCTCTAAGAAAAATTACTATTTAGAAAGCGAGAGCGTATTTCTCCTAACCTCTTCTGTACGATTCATACGTGTCGTTCGACTGTTCCCCTACGTTTCGCTCATCAGATATGTGACCGTGCATTTCATAAATTGTAATTTTCTCAGCGGGCGCTTTTGCATAAACCACGACGCCCTGTCGGGGAATCATCTACGATCGATGTAACACACCATTGTTGTTTGTATGTATACATACATACATATGTAGCACTCGCCTCAGCAAGAATCCATTTTTCTCCGTCCCCGTAACGTTCTCTTTAACATTGACGTTGACGACACGTTACGTTACACGGCTTATATTCTTACAATGCACGCAAAACCGGGCGGTCAGACTAATTTATTACCGACTTTAGAAGAACGAAAGGTCTTTCTTTCAGTTTAAATCTAACGTCTTACTTTCTTTGACCGACGCCGCCCCGCATTGCTTACGGCCCCAAAATATTGTGGCTTCCGATATTTCCAATACGGACTGTCATTAATCAATGTTCTCAAACGACTTTTTTCCCTTTGCGCGCCGTGTTCTTATTTATTTTCGTTCGCCTTTCAAGGCGGCTCTCGTATTTTCGCCTTTTCCGGAAGGCGGTACGAGTGCCAGAATAAAGACAAAACAGCGGCGATGTCCCACTGAAAGGGACGTAGTAGAGGTCTAACAATAAGGTACGGTAGCCGATGACTTTTGTGTTTTTAGGAGAAAACGATGAGCGTTATTCATTGCGAGCGTATTGGAAATATGGAATGGTGAATTTTGGGAATGTTTTGTTGTAAAGGCAAGAAATCGACGACGACAAGAGTAATTGAGTTGTCACGTTAAATACGCAGAGATATACATAAGATTTCACGAAATCTTTGCAGTAAAAGTTGCAAATAAAATCAGGGGATTAATAAATCGGTTGGTAGAGCGATTAAAATTTGCTAAATCTCTATAAATACGTTTGGAACACTCCAACTTATGAAGATGCAAATTTTAACCCATCTTGGTCCGAATTATTTTTTCTAAACTTTTTCAAGCTGTTTGCTATTTTTCGTTCAAATGTGAAGAAACGATAGTAGGTACAATTCACAAAAGTTTTTGAATTATTTCTCTAGAGTTTTTGATGTTCCAAAAATGGAATACTGGGAAAATAAGAGTTCTTTACTTGAAAAAAGATATTTCTCTACAAAAATGTAAAATTCTAACTTAATATTCAATAAAATTTACAGTAAGTAGAATATTGTACTGAGAATTTACCAAAGTCTACATACACTTAATAAATTTAAGCACAAAACCTTTCTTAATATGTAGTATTGCCGCCTTTAGCGTCAATAACCGCTGTCAATCGTCGGGGCATAGAATTGACCAGCTTTTGTGTGTATTCAGCAGGTAATTTGTCCCACTCTTTTACAATTGCTTCTTTTAGCATAACTTTAGTTTTTATTCTTCTTTTACGCAGCTTTCGCTTCAATTCCTCCCACAGTTGCTCGATAGGGTTTAAATCTGGCGACTGGGGCGGAGAATGGAGTTGTCTAGGCACGTTGTACAGTAACCACTCCCTTGCTAACAATGATGAATGCTTGGGATCGTTGTCCTGTTGAAACACCCATGATGGACCAAGTTGTAGTTGTCGTACACTATCCTTTAGGTGGGTTTTTAAAATATCTACATACTTAAATCGGTCCATAATGCCCTCTATAAACGCCATATGACCCACCTCAGCCGCCGACATACAACCCCAAAGAACAGAATCACCACCATATTTTACAGTCGGTTTCAAATGCCGTTTATCGTATGCTGTACCACTTTTTCTCCAGACGTTACGGCGTCCATCTGACTGAAACAAATTTATTTTGGTCTCATCGGTAAATAGAACCTTCTCCCAAAACGCCAGATCCCGGTGTTCGTGCTTATGTGCAAAATCTAATCTTTTTTTCGTTGCATTCGCTTATGTAGGGCTTCTTGCGAATGATACGACCGCGATATCGTATTATATTGCGTATTTTTTCGCAAAATCCTTCGAATACATTCGGCGTGTACTGGTGTTCCAACGTCTGCTGTTACATCTTCTGCTATTTTTACAGCACTTGCTTTAGGTTCCGCTTTGATTTTATTGACGATAGCCCTTAGCTTTCGGTCTGTTAAATTGCTAGGGCGACCACAACGGGGTTTATCATCGACCGAACCAGTCCCAGCCCAATTGCGCAACACTGTTTGGATAGACGATCTTGGTCTCTTTACAGTTTTGGCTATTTCATTTAGAGATTTACCTTCTATTCTCAGGTTCACTATTAATGCTCGAATTTCGCGCGCAATTTTCTTTCTACTAACACTTTTTCCCGTCATTTTGAAATTGGCAATTTGCAATTAGACACTGACGTACTAAATGTCATGTACGCAATGCCTACTACACGGGTATTCACCTAAATCCACAAACTCATCGTTAACACCGTCATTTAACGGCATGTATGTAGACTTTCGTGAGATCGCGCTAAACATTTTTCGAAATTATCGCTTTCCTCTAAACACTATAGGTGTCAGACAATCCATTTTGTACTATTATTTTTTTAGTGCATTTTGATTAAGTTTGTGTTATTTGGTCCTTTTTTTGTTTATGTTTTCACTTTGGACCATCAACTTACCGAGGTGTATGTAGACTTTCGTGAGCAACTGTAGTTACCTAGTGTTGTGTGCGTGTGTAAGTATACTTTCGTTTATTCGATGATGATTCTTCTTATCTCTCCTCTCTTAAATTCCTTCTTCCTTTTCTTAAATTTTTTCCTCTCCGGTGTGGTGAGGTTCTTTTATTCACTGGTACTTCTTCTTAAAACCCTTTTATTCCAAATATATTTATAGACTTATCTGTTGACTTCTCAATCTTGTCAATTTTGCTTCTTTAATGTAAAAGTGTTGTATGTATGTATGTTAACAATGCTTTTCTGTTTATTAACCGATGCTTTTTATAATAATTAATAATTTTATTTCTAGTGACATTTGTTTCTCCCATTAAACGTCTCTGGCTGGAGTTAAAATAAGAAGCTAACACCCGTAGGTCGAATATTACTATACTAGAATATGCATACGGATGGTGAGAGTAGTTTTCTAATTGCAACTTTCTTGGTTAGTTCATCGGCAATCACGAGTTGAAATAAGTTCAAACCTTGCCAAAGGAAATCTTTATACTGTCTAAAGCGTGGTACCTGACAAAATTTCAAAAAATTATGTTAGATCTTCGAAGAAGCTGAAAGTGCATTAATCGAGGATAACATACTTTACCCTCCATTCATTTCTTTGAAAAAAAAATTTTTTTTAAACATTTCTCGCCACGAATGTTTTGCCACAAACTGCTTCCTCTCCACAGAATCGATTCATATGATTTCTTGGACTTTCAGAAAGGTCAAAGGCAGAAACTGTCATCGCCACACACAAAATCGAAACGCCTAAAACGGACCCGATGGTTGAGACGTAAAGGAAAAGATACCGCCGCTGCGTCATTAATAATAAAAGTTTAGTTTAGAGGGTATTATGTTGAACAAAATATTTGTAAAGCCCGACACCTATTCAGCGACAAAGTTGGTCAACAAAAGGTCAAAATTCTTTAAAATTTCCGACAAATACGCCGAAGCCGAGGGAATAACGTGTGTGTGTAGTGGGGCTCTGTGTCTGTGTGTGTGCTTGCGCTATACGTGAGAGACCGCCGTACCCTTGACTTGTTGTTATTCTTCTATTAGCGATTATAATAACACAGATGTTACGTAAATAGGAGCTTATGCGAGCTGGAGAAAGAAAAACAACATTCCCGTGTTGTTGGGCTTTCGAAGCTCCGAATACGATCGAAATAAAACAGAGATGATCAGAAACAAATAAAAAACGTATGTGCGTAAAAAGCTTAGTACCGAACGCTGAAAGATGGCGGTGGTAATAAGTAAGGATTATATCTACTTTAAGTTTCAATATTTTCAGGATTTATATACTACGCGTTCGTATGTACCGTCGGCGGATTTGTGTAAATAAAGAAAAGTTTTGTATAATCTTTTTCTAGTTTTTGTATACGCAATGTCGATCTTTAGCTTTGAGAGATTCGCTTTACGAAAGCTTTACGGAAAGGGCGCTAATTGAAACGCAATAGACGGAAACAACGTATTAATAATATTTAGAACAAGTCATACCTTGTGGTATTTTTGTATTTTCTTAAAAGTTAAATCAACTCAAATAAAATATGAAAATATTATTATATTCATAAGAATGATAAAATTATAAATATGTCCTAACGATCTTAGCCATCTGTCCTTCTACCTTTTCCTCATTTATGAGCTTGTGTGTGTAGGTTTTCTCTCAACGCAAAATACGTAGAAGTTTCATTGAAATACGATTCCTAAGAAAGATTGAGAAAAGAGCAAGAAGAGAACCCGAAACACAATATACATATTTCGTATTCTATCTCTGTCCTATTCTCAATCTTCCTTGAAAATCGCATTTCCAAGGAACTTTTATGCATTTTGCATTTCTCTGATATGGTCCATCTTTCACTCTAATGTATTATCATTTTTTGACTATTCCTTTTTTATCTGTTTTGCTCTTCCTTTCTTTCCTAAAAATGTTGATTTCGTCACGCTCCATGTATAATGTTTAATTCCACTTAATTCTGGGTCCTTTTACCGTGAGGCGTAGGACTATTGTGTCGAGTTCAGCTCATCATTTCTTTCCATGTTTTCCTATTTTGTGATAAGTTTTTAATATGCTCCCATCGTTATCCTCTTTCTATATTCATATCTTTAAATTAATTTTTTGTTGCTTAGAAAACGCATTTTACTTATTTACTTACTTAATCCTGAGTCGTCCCGCCGTGAGATGTAAGACTGTTGAGTCGAGTTGAGCTGACCATCACTTTCCATGTTTTCCTATTCCGTGATAAGCTTTTGATTTGCTCCCATTGTATTCCTCTTTCTTGTGCTTCTTGCTGCACAGAGTCTTACCATGTTCTTCTTCTGTTAGAACCCTGTATTCGTACCTCGTATAGAGTCTTGATGAACCTACTGTTTGGTATGCTGTGAATATGTCCCTATCATCCTACTTGTCTTACCTCTATTTTCGTTAATATCGGTTTTATATTAAATTTTGTCCCGAATGTGTCGTTCGTGATTTTGTCCAGTCTTGTTTTTCTTTCTTCGATTTTCTTCAGGAACATCATTTTTATTGCATTTGTTTTACTTTTTGCTCTTATTGGGCTTAGTTTTTATGTACTTTATTTTCTCTGGATATCATCATATGTTTGGCTTTATCTAAATTTATCTTTATACTTATTTTGGGACCAAATCAAAAAACTGATCACAGAATAAGAAGACATAGAAAAGAATGGTCAGCTCAATTTGACTCAACACTCTTACACCGCACGGCAGGAAGACTCAGGATTAATTAAGTATAATGTATAATAAGTATAATGCGCTTTCTAAGCAACAAACAAGTTAATTTCAAAATACGCTAGCTAATGTAGGCAAAACCTGCGGTGAGTTTGTTAATCCGTTGACTTACTGTCATTTCGCGTTGAAATCTCGCTCTCTCGAGCTGGAATTTCTTCTTGCACATCGTAATTCGTTAGTTGGCATCCTCTAGCCGAAAAATGATTTTCCTTCCCCTGTAAGAAATGGTTCAATTCGTTCTGAATGCTACCCACTACTTAAGGAGATAAGTCTCATAAAATAGTAAAAACCACTACGTAAAAGAACGAAAACTAAGCAAAAACTGGGACTTAAAAAGAACTAACAAAGTTGTTACAAAAACTAGGAAAGCAAAAATTTCTAGAATTTAGGAAATATCCCTCGTAATTGTATTTCTTTAAACTGCCAGGATTGAGTACCAAAATGTGTGTAGATTTTGTATGTTGTCTGTAAGTTAGTACGTTTATGTTGACCAGGTCTTTGTCGAGCACTTCTAGGTTATATTGAAGACCTCCCTCTGGGTCAGTTACTATTGCCATATCATCTGAGTATATCACTTCTGTCAACTCAGTCTGTTTCATTTTCCAGTATTCCAAGTTTAGTGTCTTCATGTTTTGGTTTGTTTCTTTTATAGCTTCACCCAATACAGTTGAAAATAGCAATGGGTTCCAGCATACACAGTTGTTTTACTCCCATTTCTGTTTCGAGTGATATTCCCCCAATTTTTCATTTTTTTGTTCTTTCTGTACATGCCTTTTATTATATCTTTCATTTTTCTATCTATGGAAATCTGTCATCATCTAGACCTTTCAAGTCTTTTAGCCCCTCAGTCTGCATGCGCCTAAGGTTTGGTCGTGGGAAGGTGAATAAGGGGTAGATATCAAGTCTTGAGTGCCTCGTCCCTTTCTAGAACTACACTGAGTATCTTCTATTGCCCATTCAACTTTATTTATTATTCTTTTCTCCATAATTCTAGCCGTAATCTTCCCCGATATGCTTGCCGTAGTTGTAATTGCAATTGCTCTTATCTTCTTTTTATAGATCAGCAGAACAATTCCCTGTATTCCATTTTTCCGGTACTTTTGCCCTCTTTGCTACTTCATTTATTACCACTGTTAGCTATTTCGTTCCTTCCTCTCTCTCTTTGACTTTCTTTCCCGTTACAGGTTCCAATATTCTTTGTCTGCCCAATCATTCTCGCTTAATTCTTTATCTTCCATTGTTTTTGTTATGTGTTTTCCATTTTACGCCCGGACGCCTTCTTCGGCTCTTTCTTCTCGGTGACCAGTTTCGGATCTTCTTTGGCCATCTCTATTTCGCTCCTTCCTTGCCCAAATATTTAATCATTTCTTGTATTATCTCGTGTATTTCCGCCGCTTTTCCTAATTTAATCTTCTTGATAACTTCAATTATGTACTTCTGCTTCCGTTTTCTGTTCTATATTTCTTGTATATCTTTTATTTCTCATTTTCTCTCGTATATATAGATTGCGTTAGAGCTTCAAAATATTGCCCCCGCTTTTTCATTTGTTTCGTCTTCTTCTGTGAGTATGGTTCCATCTTTAACTTTTCTGTCCATCGTATTGTATTCTCTCTTCCGCCTTAATTGCTTACATATTCCACAGAATAACTTTTGACTTTCTCTATAGTTTTTAGTCGTCCCTTTCCCAAATTATCTCCGACATTCTTGCTTAGCTTTCTTGACTTCTGCCTTTACTTCGTTTCGTTTCTCTTTATATTTTTCATAGTCCTCAATCCCTTTTGTGGTCAGATATATGTCTCCTTTATCTTCCTGGTTTTTAATTTGTACTCTTAATTCTTTAGTCCACCACTCTGTCATTTCCATATTTCTTTTTGGTAGTTTGGTTATCCCACAGCTCGCTTTGCCTGCTTCAACTATGCTGTTTTTAAATCTTTTCAATTTTCCTTCAACTTCACTCGGTCGTCTTTTGTTCCTTGTATAATATTTCCTGTCTACAATCCCTTGGAATTTCCTTTGATTTGTAATTTTTTACCTTCGTTTATCTTCTTGCTGTTTCTTCCTTCTCAATATGTCCGTGTTTACTTAGTAATGGTCGCTTTCAATCTTAGCTTCCCTTGTTGTTCCCTATGCTTACTGACTATAGTGCAATTTATCATCCCTACATTCTGATTTCCTACTCATCCGTTTAGGTATGCCATAATTATTGAATTTCTGCACCTTTTGTATTTTTCAAAAAGAAATCCGTTTGTTCTTTCTTTGAATCCTCATTCTCTTCGTATCCCACTATTATTGCCCATTTGGGCTTTGCTCTTATCATAGATGCTGTATCGTTTTCTCCTTGCTTTTTCCCGCCGGCCAGATATACTGCAAAGCTTTTCTTTTCTATTTTGTCTTCTCCGTTCCATCAAACTTCTTGGAAAGTTAGAACGTCCAGATTGCATTCTCGCAATTTCCCTGCTATTTCCTGCATTTTCCCCGCTGTTAGTATTGTTCTAATATTTAATAATAATGATAATAATAATTTTATTTATCTAAGATCAAAAAATATAGACATCGCCAAAACACACAAGAAATACAAGGTATAAATATAATGGTACAAAGAAGATATTGTACTGTAATATATACATACACACAATATCACAATACTGAAAATACAAGACACATATACGTAGTGCATACTAACCAATTTTTATCTGTGGGCATATTCCTCAAAACTATAAAATCAATCTTTCAAATACGAACGCTTCAAGGGGTCCGGCAATGCATTGAACGCCTTGATTGCTGTATAATGCGGACTTTCAAAAAGCTTAGTTTTATGTCGTGGAATTACTAAATTATGCTAATTCTGTGTTACCATATTATAAGCTGATATATGATATTTCATCTTTCAATTCTTGTCGTGTTGCCCCTTTCCCTTTGTTTCCTTTTTCCCCTGTTGTCTTTTCTCAATCTATATATTTATGCAAGTAGAAGTTATCATGATTTTAATATTAATAATACAAGCCCACAGTTGCCCACCTTTTGTAACGCTTACGTATTCGTCCCGTGTTAGCCAATTCCATTCATTAGTATTAATGTATGCGATAATTTGCCGCTGTTTCTTGTGTTCATATATCGGGACTGTACTTCCAACACCTTTCCTATTCCCAAAAAACAAATTTCGCTTAGCTCACCGTAACATAATGATTTGTTTAGTCATTAATTTAGTAATTATTTAGTAACGGATTCACGTTAACAAAACCTGTTTCTTCCAACTCCAATTATTTCACATTAAACACGTAGCAGGTAATGATAACAATCCTATTGTTGCGTCCATTGTTTTCGTTCTTTTCCTTTTCCGCGCATTCACGCGTTCTTTTTCACTTCTCTCCGGTATAAAACTCGAAACCGTGATAATTATAGGGTGCGTACGATGGCCGGGCTAGAAGTCACATTGTGGCTGATGACTGGGCGAAAACGGAACCTTCACAATGGACCCGTCGGATTAGCATAGCCCTCCAATATGATTGTTATTAACACCCGATCAAAGAGTCCGCCGCGGCGTTCAACCAGCCCGTATCTACAGCGGCGAAGCAACGTGAAGAGAGCGAAGAGAAGTGGGGCGAAGGAGGAGACGCATCGTCGAGGAGGTAACTCTCGGGGAAAGTGGAATATCGGCGGAAGTTCACATAACGTGCACGCATTTATGTATACGCGTCTAACCGGTGGTTATCTCGACTTAGAGGCTAAGGCGAACGAGCGTGTTGCTGTAGCAACGTTTAATTAGCACTTCGATCGCTCGGGTCGGCAACGGCATACGGTAATTTTAATTTAATTAAAAGCAAATAACCGCGATGTAGTCGATCTTGATATGTCTGACACGTATACTTGTTACGAGTTAGGATACAGATCGAAGAAACCAGTACGGGAGCCAACGACGAGCTATTTGTTTCGTTTTGTCAAGTATATGGGTGTCTGTAGATGTTAGAGATCTTTCATCTTGGGTTCGTTAAGAAAAACTACTGTTTAATGTGAAGTTGAATACCTAGAGATGCGTATTTCGACATCTAACTTACCATTTTCTGTAAAAGCGCAGCGCATGGCATAACATTTACTCTACCAACACACACTTCACTATTTTGCAATTAACATTTTCACAGTCATTTATGATGGTGGTTCCAGATTATTTGCCAGTCAAGGACGTCCGAAGACGATTTTTTATATTAGAAATGATAGAAAAGCATCCTTCTCCCCACATTATTGATTCATGTTAGAATAGACGCAAACCTACGAGTTTGACAGAGTAAACTCGAAAGTTTCCAATTTCTTATATTACGACGGCAAGTCAATAAATAAGTCGCAAAACTAGATCCAGGCAATAATAATCAAAGTAACTTCCTGACATTTATTTCACTTTTCCACATATTCACTCTGTACATTCAGACACTTATCCCGTCACTTGACAAGTCCTTGAAAGCCGGTGGTAAAAGTCTTTTGGTTGCTGCCGCAGCCAACCAGTAACCTCTTGGTTTACGGCATCATCAGTTTCAAAATGACATCCGCTCAAATGATTTTTCAGGGGACCAAACAGATGAAAATCACCGGGGGTTAAGTGGGGACTGTTGACACTTCCGCAGGACGACAAGAAATCTCCACATCCTTTGTTAAACTTCTGGATCCAATTGCATACAGCTATCGGTGAGAAACAGTTGTCACCATACACGAAATGCACCCATGCTGCCATCTGCTGGCAAAATATGCTCGTAATTTAAAACGGTATTAGATAAACTGACGTTTGCGACTTATATATTGACTAACCCTCGTATATTAAATATGTAACTTGTACACTCTTAATTTTATTCTTAGGAATATGGCTCCTGTAGCTTTCGCTTCAATATCACTTTTCTTATTTTGCCTTTCCTCCTTTCTACTTCGGTGATGCTGGATTCTTGTGTCTCTGTCAGAATCCATGACTTGCTGCTGTACATGAGGGTGGGCCTAGCCATCTTTTTCTGTACTTTTGTTTTCTCCAGAAATGTTGTTCTTCCCACACTTTCATTTAATTCTCTTTCCATTTTCTCATTCTCTCGTATATTTGCATCCGAGTGCTTGGAAGTGGTGCATCTGCTCAATTCTCTCTCCATCGGACCTTATTTCAAGTGATGTGTTTCTTGGATTCTGATATTATCATAGTTTTTGTTTTTTTGTAAATTAATTTTTTTACTTATTCCTGCTAGTTCTTCTTATATGACTTCTGCTATCAACTTCATGTCATCTGCGAGCATAAATTCATTCAGTTGTGTTATTCTCATTTGCCAGTAACATCTTCATACTATAAGAATAATGGAAGATTCTATTAGGTCTGTGTGAAGGAAAAGGATACTTCGCAAAATATCATTCGTTAATGCTAAATACTTTCATTAGCAAAGTAGTAGACGTAACTGAGGACACCGATTTCATCACTTAGACATCCAAGAGGCGCAATAAGAAGAACAACAAGGAATGGTTTCATGAAACTTGTCGAAATATAACTAACATAAAAGCCGGTGGAAGATTAAAGTAGATCAATACTAACAACGAGCAAGACAAGAGGGAAATTGGGGGAAGAAAGAAACAATGAGACAAGTCAAGGGAAGATGGACAAAAGATAAAATGTCGGAAATCCAAAATGCAGGTTAGAATAGAAATATGAAATTTTTCTATAAAAAACAGCGAGGAAAATAAGGTATAATAAAGGATACGTTGGTGGAATAAAAAACAAAGATGGAAGAATAGTGTCAAGTAACGAGGAATATAAAGAAGTATGAGTAAATCATTTAAAAAAGAAACTGCTCACGAAGGTGGAAATTTGATTGGATGATGACGAAGGGATAGATGAAGAAAACACATTATTACAACCAACAAGAAAGGAAGCGATAAAAATAGTAAATAATGGTCGTAATGGAAAAGTACCCGGAGAACATGGTATAAATTTGGAGCTAATAAATTCCGGTGGGGAAGGGCTGCAGGAGAAACTATACTTACTCAAGTATCCCAAAGGGATAGAGGAAAAGATGCTGAAAGAATGGAAGAGCGGCCAAATTATCACTAGATAAAAAATAATAAAAGAGCGACTACGGATGCTATCATTCGTAATCGATCTTTCTTGTGTAAATCCACATTGGTGCTGTGTCATCAAATGTTTCCTCCTTGTTCTTGGTCTTCTCTGTATCATAGTTGATATTATTTTATAGGCCATATTTAATAGTGTGATACCTCTGCAATTCTTACAGCTTTGTTGATCTTCTTGCTTTTTACGTTATACGTCATGAAGCAAATAATGGGAGAAGCCCATGGATATTAAACGAGAATTGAAATTTAGTATATGGATTTCCACTAAACTTTAATACCATTAAAGGAAAGAAATTTATGGATGCTTTAAAGGAACTGGGGGTAACTGTAAAATTAAGACGATTGATATAATAGACTAAGAAACAGACAACAGTTAGCATAAACATGCGGAAGGGATAAACAGAGGAAATTGAAATCAACAGAAGAGTAAGACAGGGTGGTGTTATATCCGCAATACAATCTTGCACTGAAATACGTATTCAGAAGAATTGATAAGGGCACACACAAAAAGACAAAGAAAGGACAAACAATTACATATCCTGATGACATAGTGATCATAAGGAACAAATAAAAATGCAAAATGCTCGAAGAAATTGTTCTGCCCAGAGACTAAAATGGGACTAGAATAGATTTGATCAACAAATGAAAACAGGAAACGAGAAAATTCAAGTTTGAGATTATGCATTTGATAAGGTAAACAAATTTACGTCTTTAGAAGTATGGTTAGCAAACGATGGAGATAGGTCAGCACAAATAAATGAAAGAACAATCACAACAAACGAAGCCTTGTATGGAAATAAGAATGTAATGTGCAATGTAATGTAATGGAGTGGGGCCTGGCCCAAAGTGGCCCTTTGCACTGCGACCACGTTGATCTATTGTACTTCTCCTTGTTTTTTATTTATTTAATACGTCTAGGAACAGGATCAGCTCCTTCAAAGGGAGTGTTAATAGGTCCTCCTCACTCAGCGTGTATGCATGTAGTATTCTGTATCTCCTGTGGCCTAGTGCCCCACAATTAGTGATCAAGTGTTCCATTGACTCCTCTTCTTCACCGCAGGATCTGCAAGTGTCCGTGTTGGATAAGCCCATTTTGTGTAGGTGCTTGTTGCCGATATAGTGGCCTGTGAGTGCCCCCGTCAGTGTCTTTAAGCTCCTCCTGTCCAGTTTTAGAGCGAGGTCCGCCCTCCTAACGTCGTACCTCAGAAACTTTTTGGAATGTTCCAGCCCACTGGTGTCATTCCAGTGGTTTGTTGTGATGGATGCTGTCCATTTCTTTATCTCCCCTTTAAGGACACCTTTATTAAACCCAAAAGATGGGGTAGGTCCAGTAAACTTCCTCTCAGTCCCTGTCTTGGCGTGGATGTCTGCCATCTCATTTTTTCCGTGTCCCTCATGTCCTGGCACCCAGACCAGAGTAATCTGGTTCTGAGTAGCCAGATCGTTAAGCATGTTGTGACATTCCAATAATATTTTGGACGTAATTGTACAACTGCTCAGGGCCCTAAGAACTGATTGGCTATTCGAGAATATGGAAATAAGAAACTATTAGGATACAAATATCGAAAATACGAAAATGAAGATATACGAGACTGTTATAAGATCAGTTAGGTATATTCCAGACAGAGAACGCGGTGAATCGACAAAATCGGAGAGGAGACAAAGAAGGGGAATACCACGGAATGAAATACGTAAAATAACACAGGATAGGAAACAGTGGAGACAAAATTCTAAACCTCAGCTCCCCAAGTAGAATGGCTTAGGACTAAGTAAAGTAAAGAAGATGTTATATTGTGGGGAAAGTGACAATAACCAAAGAAAAAACAAGAAGAAGATTTAAGGATTTTACAATGAAAGATATTAAGAACAGAACGCGCATGAACTTTAAATTTTTACGAAAAATTGACGAAGGTATAGCGACATAAATTAAAAACAACATCTAAGATGGTTTGGGCATATTTGGAGTACAGGAGAGAAGACGATGAGATAATGACGGAATGGACGCCAGGACGTAAAAAAAGAAGAGGTAGGCCGAGGCTAACATGATTACAACAAATCAAAGATCACAACAGGGTATCCACGACTAGAAAGTGCAAAACTAGATATGTGAAAACAGTATATGTAAAAGAATTTGAAGCAGAAGAGAATAGGGAATGATCTTCCCTGTAATAAAGATCTAAAAAGCTCTTCTGGGTGGTGTTACCCCTCATGGGGTGTTAACCATTTTATATTATATACGAGTGGTAGAAAGGACTTCATTGAAGACACGGATCTGATCAGCTCGACATCCAAGGGACACAATAACCCAATGGACTCCAATGCAGGATGCCATAGACTATGCTCCCAAGGAAATAAAAAATCCATGCTTATAAGTTTACGTACATACACATTTTGAACTCAAAATCGGGGAAAAACTTCAATATTTGGCAATTTGGATAGTCACAGTGCGGCGCCCAAAATTATAGAGAAGCTCGATGAAGAAGAACAAGAATAATTCCCTTTCTTCCCGGGGAGTTTTGGGAAAGTGGAAGGTAGGTGATTTTCATCTAACAAGGAAGCAAAACCAATTCGATATCTTTTAATAAACTGGGAGATTCCTAATCAATAAATCACAACATGATTGTAATAGCAATTTGTGTATATTACTGGAAATCTGAAACACAATCGATGGAGTATTCTGTTTACGTCATTATTTATTCATCATTCATCGAAATATCTTTAGAATTTTTCAGATTCTTATTCATGAACTGAAGTATTAATAGATATTACAAAGGCGAAACATATTTTATCGTACGAATAATTAGCGCGAGTATTGATGAATTCTTAAAGAAAAACATTCACTTAACGGTATGAATCAGAACGGGTATCATTTGTTTAGTAAATACTCGCTTTATCTTCTTGTTCGGAACGAACACAACGATAAGCGAGGAAAAAATAAAATTGTCGAGCAACAATTCACGAGGTTTTGCTTATTATTATTTGCCGTACGAAAGATGTATGGTAAGTAGGACAATAACAGATTTCTAAATCTTAATTTCCAAGATTTCTAACGAAAAAACTAGGAAGATATCAATCAGTTTTTACTGCTATCCGCGACGTAAGTTTCTACAACGGTCAGATACACACAATTTTATCGCATATAAGGAGGATAATCCGTCTTAATTTCTTTAAGTATAGTTTTGGGATACCATAACGGTATTTTATTGAAAACATTAGGTGATTAACGATGTTTATATTTCTCATCGTTCGGGCTCGGAAGCCGTGGACCACATGAGTGTGAAAATTACAAGTTAATGAAGATAAACAGCAAATTAACATTGTTGGGTGAAATACAATTTAGAGCCATCGTTAGCTCTAAGTGAGATTTATGATTGTTAGGAACGGTCGAGTATGCTAGAATTATTTCTACTGTCAATTTACATTCTGTTCTTAATAGAAACATTGAATAACAACTGTCTAACTACGTGTAATTACATTTTTTTAAACGGGAGACAAAGGAAAGCAAACTGAAGACGAAGACTTTGGGAATGAAAAGAAGACAAGAACAAGGCGGAACGGTATTAATTGGAATTTTAGGTTTTCGAAGAAAAAGCCCCACTGAGTGCCTCTTGCTCCCTTAGAATGGGAAGGTTTTTGGCGACAGTTGCTTAACGCAGAAGTGTGTTACGATGGCAAATGATAAAAACCCGAACTAAAATATTAGTGGCGAGTAAATACGTATTTAATAACGTACAGTGCGGGTCTCTTGTTGTTGCAAAAACCACTCAAAATATCCATAAGTCGTGTGTAATAACCTTAGAAAAAATCGATTTAATCCGGATTTTTTTCAAAAACTTAATTTTAGAGTTGAGAGTTCAACTGAACTGAACTCTCATATGTACGAACATCTAGCACCCGGGCTTATATAGAGCTTCTATAGAAACGAAAACTACTTCACACAGTCGCACTGATGAGCGATATGACCGCGAAACGCGCGTCTGCGAATAGTGAAAGTAGTTTTCTAATTAAGCACAACTTAATTTTACGCCGAAATTTCCTAAATTGTGCTAATTTCGTGTGATTTTATTGAAAGCTGATATATCAGCACTGGTTTTAAAAATTTAAGTTGTCAAAAACTGTCATAATGTTTAGTTCTCTGAAGTAGTCTCCACAGGATGCTGTACTGGAAAGAAATTTGTGTGATTGTATCATTTTTTTCTTGTAAAGCAAAAACCCATTTCGATCGAACTTTGCTTTGTCTCCATGCCGGAATGTCACATGTCTTTTCAATAACGAGATTTTATTTCAAAAATATATGTAACATGCAGCACCAACTAGGAGTGAATATCATGTGAAGGATACATCTTTCCTCTTTCAAACGCACCCAATTTCATGCCGTTTGTCGTAAAAGTAATCATGGAACAAAGAGCTAATATAAAATGTTGTGTTAAATTTGGAAAAAACTTATAATTTATTACAAAAAGTTTATGGTGTATGAGTGGAGCAAAAGTTTTTGTGTGATATAGAAGATTTAAAGATAATCGTGAGGACTTGGAAGACGATGAAAGGCTTGGGCGTGAAATTATTGCTGTGGATGGAAGTTTCATTGTTAGAATATTGGCAAGTAAAGAGACGATTTGGAAAATTTCACGCGATGATTTTGGAAAAAAGGCAATCAAAAAGACACTCGTTTAACACATCCGAAAGACATGATTAAAACCGCCAAAACGAATAAAAGCTGTTTAGGACTCCATTGTAACTGGTGATGAAACGTGGCACGATCCCCAAACAAAGCATCGAAGTACGGAATGGAAATCGGAAGGGGAACCGAAAGCCAAAAAATGCGTCAAGAGTCAAAACAATGTTGATCATTTTTGTATGATTCGAAGGGTTTAATCCAGAAAGAATTCGTCCCTGAAGGTCAGGCGGTCATCAAAGAATACTATTTACAAGTTCTGAAACGATTATGGGCAAGAATTGTACGAGTACGACCTGAATAGGCGAATGACAAGCAGATGTTTACAGAACCGTTGCAGTTACGGAGTTTTTGACTAAAAAATCCATTTGTGTCATTGACCACCCTCCATATGCGCCTGATCTACCACCACGTGAATATTTTCTCTTCCCTAAGGTGAAATTGGCCATGAAGGGATCATTTTATAATGTTGTTCCGAAGATTCAAGCTCCGTGGCACAGGTGCCAAAGAATATTTCTACCGATGACTATAAAAAATTAATGGAGATATTAATTGACCGCTCCATACGTTGTATTGAGTTAAATAGAAACTATTCTGAACAAAAATATCTTTCAAAAGAATTTCTAATTTGTTTTATTGAAGATAGGAAGAAAATCTCGTTATTCAAAAGACATCCGGGAAAAAATATTCGCAAAATAAAATAATTGCAGATAAACAGATAAATCCACACAGTCCCCCAAATGATACAGGGCGTAAAAGATACTACTTAATTCTTAACACAAGCCAAAGATATGATCTTTCCAAGTTAAGATGGCATCAAGCATAATACCTTGGGCCCTAGAACTTGTAGATTGTGGAAATGACTCACCATCATAGTCAATATGTAATGATTAATTAATTAATTTAAAATTAAAAGATTGTTATCAAGATAATATCTCCCACTACTGTTCTTGTTATTCTCGACGGATCATCAAAAGATCAATTGATTGTCGAAGAGTATAAGTTGCAGGGCATCTAGTACATCCCAGAATATTGATCATATTTTGCACTCGTTGTTATTTATTTAACGTCCATTCAGAGTGATTGCTGGTTTATTTTTGAGATATTATTCCAGCACAAAAAATAACGGCGAATATGAGCAATACGTCGCCAGCTCAGCCTTCAAATATATTTCGATATCACTGCCTCAGCATTTACAACAAGATCAATTGCAACAACGATTCGTCCCGTGCCGTGTCATAAACCAGCATTCAACAGTCAACAACCGGTAGTCCCGATTGAAGATTTGTAATCTTTGTAAGTCCTGGCATTCATATTTTAATATTTTTTAGACAAGCTCCATTGTCAACTTTTTCACAAAGTATCTCAAAAAGGAATACTTATCTTTGGATTAGCTCTAGCACTCTAGGTCAATTAGAAATTTCTTATATTTTACCTATTATGGAAGAAACTTGTTATATTCTAAATGACCTATTGTACGAGATTTGCTTTTTCGTTTTTACAAACGACCATCGCCATCACAACAACAATACTGAAAGTGCCTTTGAAAATATAACATTCACTTCCACTCTCTAAAAGGGATTGCAGTACTACGTGCATACCACCAAATTGCTCCCAAATCATGAAAAATATTGTACAGTTTTCCGTAGTTACACTCATTTTTCAGGTAAATCGGGAAATTGAAACAAGAAATATAAATCAAACGATACGACTAAAACCACAATTGGTATATATCATCAGGGAAATTCCATTTCTTTGCTATTGTCTACTACGAGGAGCACATTTTATGTTTTTACAAACGATCAGCAGGTGGAGCCATTGAGTGGGATCATTACCATTTAGTTAATAATAATATAGTTAACGCTGGATGATGTAATAACAATTTGCTCTCCAGAAGTCATCGACGAAATCAGGGAAAACAATCGAACATGTGGCAAAATTCTGCATCACGACAATGCCCAACTCTCACACGGCGCGTCAAACAATTGATTATTTGGAGGAGAAACACATGGAATTAATGTCTCATTACCCGTGTATTAACCTGATTTAGCGCTTAACAATTTCTTTCCCAATTGTAAAAAATCTCAAGAAACCTGAAATCTCTCGAAACCGTCAAAAACCACACAGATAGCAACTTCAAAATGGAAAAATTGTTTTGAGCATTGGTTTTAACGCATGCTTTCTCATTGCCCGTTTATTCACCTGATTTATCGCCTAACAATTTCTTTCCCAATTGTAAAAGAAAATTACTCTTACCATTTTCCTTTGCTCGGAGTCTTCATCCTTTCCGTCATTTCGTCATCATCTGCTTCTATCCGCTTTTTGGCTTCGTTTTTGTAGTATTTCTTTCTTGTTCCGTCCGTTTGTAGTTCCATTATCATACTTTTTTATCTACTATAATCTTGTGATAACCAATCTATATGTTTCTTTCCTTGCATTTATCGTCCTCTGCTATCTGTTTGAGTTTTCTGTATTTCGCATAATTCCTTTGTTTCTCTTACCGGTTTTTTATTCTGCATCTCCCCATCACCTGCTGTTATCGGCTTTTTGGATTTATTTTTGTGGAATTTCCTTTTTCTTCTGGCGGCTTTTCGGGTTTAAATTCTAATTTTCACACTTTCCTATCAATTATAATTTTTTGATATCCAATCTTTATGTCACTTCGCTTGCCTTTCTCATCCTCTGCCATTTGCTTAAGTTCTTTGTGTATTTCGAATTATTCCTTCCTACACTTACGGTCAATGTACTCAAGAAACCTGAAATCTCTCGAAACCGTCAAAAATTACATTTTTAAGATGGCTTTCAACTTCAAAATGAAAAAATTGTTTTGAGAATTGGTTTGAACGCATGGAAAAGTGTATAAATTTCAAAGGTGAATAGTTTGAAAAAGCAATGGTCATAGAAGTTTTTTCCAAAAAGAATTTTTGCTTTTCTAGTTCTTATAACAACTTAAAAGGCGTCCTTCGTGGGACTAGGAGGATCTACTCTATACACATATCAAGTATTTGTTATTTGGGTCACGAAATTTATCTTACATTTAGAAAGGAAAAATAAAATTCCTGAAAGAAAAATATGCACGGCTTACGTTTGTTAAAATCTGCAATTACTTTTGATGGGCTACTGATCATATTTAAACGTTTTCGTTTATAATAAAAACTGGATATACTTTGGTGGAAATGTCATTTGTATGACATGAGAAACTGTGTACCTTCCTATTTAGAAGCACTCATACATACTTGTTTGTAGTCCTCTGAAAAAAAAATGTACACATTGTTGCTCTTTTATGTAACGAAACTACGGTCACAATGCGAAAATAAGGGCGACCATCTTATCTATTGCAGACATCTAGCATCTAACATTTACTACAGTTCTCAAACCATTTTCTCTAAAACGTTGGTCCGTTGTATGTAATTCGATACTTTACCAGTAATTGTGCTGAATGGAGAGGGCTGATTATTTATCTAACGGGCTCCGGTTACTTATTACACCGTAAATAAAAACCCCATTCATGGCTACCGCGATACGCTCCTTCGCTAAGGGCCAATCTATTAAGACGACCGAATTTTTACATTTAAAATTATTTATCCGTAGCCTAACGTGGTACGACAGCAGAAAGAAAGAGGTTAATAGCGTCTTAAAGACGTCTTTTCGAGTAAATCGGTAACGAAAAATGCGCGCGCCGGACTACTAAACAATTACAATGAAGGAACCGATTAATTGCTTCCTTTTATAGAAGGATATTTTATACTTCTTTACGAATATCGTATTCGTGATAATCCAGTACGCGCACAGTAAACGAATTATCGCATATTCTAGGAAGCGCCTCTTTTTCTTTTGCGAAGTAGCCTATTTGAAGGACCGCAACCGGTTTATTTCTGAGCTTTCATCGTATTGAATTCGTTACCGGAAGCTTCATAATCCTTCCGTGATGTGTTTATACAGCGGTACTTCTGTACCCGTGTTTACCAAAACAGTAGATACCTACCGAGTGGTCCGCAATTCTTTTCTGACGAAATCCGTGCTTAGACGAAGCCTTCGGAAATCTCGTAAAATATTTACAAAAGGAAAAATGTGTTTCGTGTTCGCGTCGATGACAATAAATCGAATTAACCGTTCCAGTTAGGATGATGACATCGAAGACGTAACCTTTGTGTATTGTTTTTATATTTTTCTACATTTCTACGGAATTACGAGTTGGCTAACGCGCAACGAATGCGTGAGCGTTACAAAAGGGAACAACTGTGGGCTTGTGCTGATAATATTTTTGTTACTTTTACTCACATAAATATGTAGGTTACTTACTTTCGCCGGAAATTAGTACCATTAAATTAAATAATAAATACTCAAACAACCACGGCAACGAATTCCCCCACAAACGAAACCAATGGAAATTGGGCTAGAACAGGTCGAGAAAAAGCAGAACCCTTTAGAAGAAAGGGCCTTCCAAACAGTACCGTCAGATTACATTATTGAAGAAGACAGACAAAGAACATTTCTTAAAGAAGCGGGAAAATCTGGAGATAATATACGCCCAGTAACATGAAAAGAAGTGCAAAATATCATTAAGAATTATCTAAATCTCAAAGAGGTTATGACCTCATTACTGGGGAGATAATAATATAATAATACAAACCTACCCCGAAGAGTTAGTTATGATAACGCAACTCCTTAATGCTGTACTCAGCCTGAAACATTTCCCTGTTCAGTTGAAAGTCGCTGAAGTAATTCTTATTATATAAATCTTATAAATTCACATCACTTTCAGATTGCAGAGTGTAAATAACGATAATATCGATGCTCCGAACTTAAGCCCGTTTTACATTATCCTATTAAATTGTACCAAACAATCGAATACTATTTGATAGTGCAATGTAAAACGCTTTACCAGTCCTTTGTACAAGATTATTATATGAATTTAGACTCCATCATTCGTCAGGGCTATTACACATGTGTTACGAACTTGTACGAAAATTCTGTTTATGATTCTGTGCGATGCTACATCCTCGTTTCAAATTGTACACCAGTATCACACAGTATTTACAAATATGTCTCATAACCTCCAAAAAGATCAATTTTATGCTTAGCCAATAACACTAATACTTTTAGTAAAATCCTCAATAAAAACATTTGCTGACACGATCACAGCATAATGTATAAATCCACGTTTATTTTATACTGTAACAGGACTGAATAAGACGTAAACATAAGAAATTGAGGTTAGATTGGAATACGTGCAATGCAGACTAGTGAGCAGGCGCAAATCAAAACATTTACAGTATGAAAATAGGACAGGTTCTAATTTCATACAATGATTTTGTACGGAAAAATAGTACCGTGTTTTATATTGTATTATAAAATAGTATTCAATGTTTACGTACAATTTAATATGATAATGTAAAACGCGCTTCACTCTCTGTTCTAAACATTTTGCATCTAAATACGGGACTATATCTAACGATACGTTTCTAGAGGCCATAACCAGAACAAATATCTTCGTTAAAGCATTTATTAACCACATGGCCAGGAACGCAAATAGGATTGTCCGAGATCCTTTGTGCACCTCTGGAAACTAGGCTCACCTAACCCTTTCCATACCCTCTATCCTTTTCACATAATTAATTGTCAACAAACTCTTATCTGAGACCTTTTTGCTTAAAATTGTTACTGCTTTTTATGTTTATTACCTTTTGTAGTATTTTGTAGTATATTACTGGAAGCACTGTACTCTATTATTGTATTGTCCTTTTAATGGAATTATAATAAAGATATTATTATTATTATTATTCAGGAACCTCGTAAACCATCGAACCAGCCGTCGTCATATAAACCTATTAGTCTTCATTGGTCATCACTAGTTTATCATGTAAAAAATCACTGAAAAGTTATTATGCAAGAGACTATTGAACATATTAACGGAGAAAAACGTGATCCCAGGCCACCAGTTTGGCTTTAAGCGACATCATTTCACCTTAGAGCAAGTACACAAAGTACTTGAGTATAATCATAAATAAAAGCTAACAAAATTATTGCGCAGCTGTTTCTCTTGATCATCATCAGACATATAAATTCAAGAAAAGTCTGAAGCAGTGTACAATCTCCTAAAATCATACCTAACAGAAAGATATTTTCCGGATGAAATATGAAAGCGAACACACAACCTTACACCCGATAAGATCTGGCGTACCATAAGGCAGTGTGCTGGGCCCTATTTTATATTTTATATACAGCCCCAACTTACCCACCTAACCTTAGTGATTATTAAGGTTTGATAAAAGAGTGGATGATGATCATTAAGTAGTGTAAACCTATCTTTGTTTCCACATACGTGCAAGGCGCGACATTAAAATTCGGAGAAGTAAGGACGTCAGTCTGGTTTACACTAGTTAATGATAAGACGTCATCCACTCTTTTATCAAACTTTAATAATCACTAAGAGTCGACAAACGCGCGTCACGTTCACTGAAAGAACAGCCAATAAACGCGTTTGTCAAAAGAAAGCGATAGACCTATAAGAGTTTGATGTATGTGACGGGGCAGACATATATCACACTGGTATAGGTCTATCGCCTTCTTTCGACAAACGCGTCTCTTATTCACTGTATATGGAGTATTCTTTCAGCGAACAAGACACGCGTTTGTCGAACCTTAATAATCACATCAAACTTTGCAGATGATATGGCAATTTTGGCGTTACATCAACTTCGTGTAAAAGCAGCTGCAACAATGCTATACGAACAATATCCAATGGAAAAATGGGCTCACAACCAGACATGGCATATTAAAATAAACGACACAAAATTTAATCACGTAATATTTGCAAAATGCCGCGTACTATTGCCTACAGTTCTATTGAATAATAAACAAATTCCTACAATAGAGCTGGTAAAATATTTGGGCACCTTAGATCTGGGACTAACATGGAGAAATCATATATGGAACAAGCTTAAATAATTCGGCCTAATTTCCAAAACGTTACTATCTCCCCGGTCGTAATTAAAAACTTCCCATCACAAACAAAGTTTTAATATAGAATGTAATTTTCAAACCGGTTTGCAGCTGTGGACTGCAACTTTGGAGTACAATGCCAAAATCAAATGGTTCCATCATCGAAAGGTTCCAATCAAAGGTACTAGGTGCACAAACAGATGGATTTGGAAGTGCCGACAGGGAATGAAGTGATTGTAGAGTCTAGTGAAAGGTATATCCAGATATTAGAAAGACATCGATGAAGAAACTGAACGTTTAAAAAGAAAAATGCCACTAGATTTACCTTTCATTAATAAGTAACTCATAATCAAACTGTGATATGTTATACAGCAACTAATATTAGCTAATTTCAATGTAAATTCTGTAAGGATTTTGTGGACACAATTTCCGCATGCCATATTATCGATTAGCAAACTTATTACATTTTTTTACCTTATTATATATCATTATTATTACAGTAGTGGACAAGTATAAAAAAATAATTAAATATGAAGTGAAAAGCCGTTACCCGTTATGGAATCAGTACAAACGTGCAATCCCCATATCTATTGTAAAGCCGGATCAAATAATTTGCATCAAATTTTGTGTATAAAATTGAATTAACCACCAAAGCCCAGTCGTCCCAATGGAAGAGCCAAGACCGAAGAAAAGCACGGCAAGTTCGATTCGAAATGTCAAGGTTTTGCTCACTGTTTTCTTCGTTTACCGTGGCATAGTGCATCGGGAGTTCTTACCACAAGGTCGTACGATCAATAAGGAGTATTACCTTGAAGTTATGCGCCGCTTGCGAGAAGCAATACGAAGAAAACGCCCGGAATTGTGGGAAAGCAATTCACGACATTTACATCACTATAATGCATCTGCTCAGTTATCATTGCTTGTGAGTGATTTTTTGGCCAAAAACAACACCACAATAATGCCTCAGCCACCATATTCATCGGATTCCCCCTTCCCCGACTTTTTCCTGTTCCCAAAACTGAAGAGACCCATGAAAGGGCGGAGATTTGCAACGATTGAGGAGATAAAGACTGCATCGCTGCAAGAGCTCAAGGCTATACCAAAAAGTGCTTATCTGAAATGCTTCGAGGATTGAAGAAAGAGTTGGCACAAGTGTATTATATCTGAGGGGATTACTTTGAAGGGGACAACATGAATATTGATAAATAAATAAATATTGTTTGATAGAAATACTTTTTGAACACACCTCGTACTACAACATGCTATTTGTGCTATTATGTTGGTACATAATCTAAGCTTATATTTCTTGTGTGTTTTTGACGGATCAATAAATTATTATTATTATTATCATTGCCAATAATAAAGGTTACTAGGTTGAATCATTATGAAAATGTTTCGACCTTAGAAAGTGTAATAGGAAAGGAATATGAAACTTGGGGAGTTCTGGACTTTGGAACTAGTAATTGGCATATAACGTAAGTAAACTTTGGTGGAATAGAAGATGCGTTATTCAACACCACATTTTTAAAAAAAAACATGCCCATTTTACTTGCAAAATACAGTTGGGTGGTAATCGTATATCCTAATAGATAGTTTAAGATAATGTTTTGTGTCAATACAGTTGCAAACAAGAACGAACAATGAACGAAATACAAAGTATTAGGTTGCGATTTGCCGATCGAATAGATAACATTATGTATACCGGCGGAGGTCCCATCCAAGCACCCTATTTGTACACTAGCTGTAACGCACGTATCCTACCTATACATATTCAATTACGGCGTTTGCGTTGTCCGTTTGTCCGCGACCTGAAAGGAACTTCTTTCTGATACTTCGAGCGTGTGATTGGGCGCTTTTGTCGTCAGGCTGACTGGCGAAGTCGAGGATTTGCGTATTCTGGAGGTTAAATGACGCGAAAATGGCTTCGCTAATTATGGTTGATGCCTTTATGGGAATGTCTTGAATTACGCAATAGGACTCTTTTATTGTTGTTGGCTTTACCGCGCGCGGTCCGTTGAACTTATCCGAGAAAGATTCACTACAATAATAACCGGGATTGTATTCGCGTGAACGCGAATTGTTAAATAAAATGGAGAAATTCAGAATGATCATTTTGACTAAAAGAAAAATTCCTTGAGGCGCGTTTTACATTATCGTATTAAATCGTACGTAAAAATCGAATACTATTTTATAGTAGAATATAAAATACTGTACTATTTTTCTGTGCAAAATCATTGTATGAAATTAGAACCTGCCCTATTTTTATTCTAAATGTTTTGACTTGCGCCTGCTCACTAGTCTGCATTGCACGTATTCCAATCTAACCTCATTTTCTTATGTCTTGTCTTACGTCTTGTCCAGTCCTGTTAACAGTATAAACTAATCGTGGGTTTATACAGTATACTGTGGTCATGTCAGCAAATGTTTTTCTTGAGCGTTTTACTAAAAGTATTAGTGTTATTAGTTAAGCATAAAATTAAACTTTTTTAGGTTATGAGAAATATTTGTAAATACTGTGTGATACTGGTGTACAATTTGGAAACTAGGATGTAGCATGGCACAAAATCGTAAACAGAATTTTTGTACAAGTTCGTAACACATATGTAATAGGCCTGACGAATGATGGAGTCCAAATTCCTACAATAATCGTGTACAAAAGACTGGTAAAGCGTTTTACATTGTACTATAGAATAGTATTTAATCGTTTGGTACAATTTAATATGATAATGTAAAACGGGCTTTAGTTTCTTGCCCATTTACTTCTTCTGCAGGCGAATTCACCCATCATAATATTAGGAAACAAGATTTTTTTAAAGGACGACTTTTATTTGAATGTAAACCGATACCCGTTCTAATGCTTCGTCTGTGCTTTAAGCGATAATATGCGGTCTTGTTAACTGTCAATTATGTCTAGGAACCCTACGTATGTTAGTTAGAGAGAGGGCAAAAGCGAAAACAAGGGATCCCTTGTTGTGATTGATACGCTTAAAAACTACTGAAATTCTATATATTTTTCGGGTTGGATGTGCCTAAATGGCATACGTATACGCACATGTACAACGCGTAGAAAAAGCTAACTCCAGGAGTGGACTTGAGAAGAAATGTCTGTGATTCTATACAGGTACGGAGCTATAGTAATCCAGAATTATACCGAGTCGTCCAATATGTTGAGAAGACACCTGACGAAATAATATACATGTATGCAAGTAAGATTGCATAGTTGCCTGTTTTAGTAAAAGTCCCAATCATTTTGATTTCGTTCATAACTTCAAAATATGACATTTTGTACATAGTAAGTTTTGAAGTGTTACCAATCTATAAGTTATGCAACCAATTTGACAGGAGTTACGATTTTTTCAAATATTTCATAGAACGAATGAATGCAACGTCTGACGATCGGTAAAGTATGAAACGACACGGTTTATGACTGTCCAGATCCTTCTCAAAAGTTTTTGAAAAGGAGATATTGTATAGCTAAACGAGAGAATGTATCGCGCACGTTATATATGACAACGTCCAAAAAAATTACTCTCGGGTATTCCCGTACCAGAATTTACAGCTGTAGACACGTGTTTCGAACTCGTTGATTCTCATCAACCAATCCATCAATTCCACTAAAAACCGGAACTATATTCTGCGGTTACGAGTCGTAGATAGTAAATGTAATTTTCTATCCTTAATTTATGCTAACTTCACGACCGGCTGCAGAGCTTGTTTAGAAAGCTACCAGGTAATAAACCTAATTTTAATAGAACATTAGTAGACTGGGATATTACATTGTGAAAAGGACAGATGACCTATCATACCGCATATTTGCCCAGTTTAATCATTTAGGGAACCATTTCCCTTCAGAATAATTATCGATCAATCGGATATTGATGTTAAGCCCAATTAAGAGCGAACCTGTCGAAATTTTCGTCTGAAAGATGCAGATTTCAAGGGAACAACTAACGGAAAACGAATCCGCAAAATTTTACAAAGCTAATTCAAGAAAATTAACAACGGAGTCAGCAATAATTCCAGGAGCCCCAAGTAAAAATTGATTTTGGTATAATTTTCCAAAATTTTGTAGTTTCAATAGAATTTATTGCAAAATTATAGAAAAAATTGTGTGTGACATAGAACTGCTCAACACTTCAATTACTTTTACGAAAAAACTCTGACAAAATCGCGATTACTAATTAATATCATAAATCTTGATGTGTATGTAATCCAATCAATGACGGTGCGTTTGTACGGTTAGTTAGGATTTTTGGCATTACAATTTCACACATTTCTGGACTTACAATTAGTTCACGAACGTCTGCTCTGATGTTGTCTTTTGACTGTTTGCTGTACTGTTTCCGTAAACCTATCCTTTACGTAGCCCCAAAGGAAGTAGTCGGACTCAAACCACGGGATCTTGAAAATCTCCATTTCGAGAAAACACACGTCGTCGTGTAAATTTTGATTACAGTAACGTGTTTATTTGATGATCTGTGTGGCATCTAGGGCCGTCCTATTAAAAATAAAAGTCATCCATATTAAAAGCATCAACTTCTAGCCCAAAAAGTCGTTTGATAACGTATTTCAGTAACTGAAATGGTCGCTCCAGCGTCAATGATGCCACCAACTCAAAATACCGCACCAAATTGTTAGTCGTTTTGGACAGGGTGATTTTTTCACTATTTTTCGAAGGTTTCCGGAGTCCCAAATGCGACCATTTTGTTTGTTTACATAGGTGAAAATGGGCCTCGTCGCTCAGAATGATTTCTTTTGTAAAAGTCGGAGTGGTTTTTTTTTGCAATTCTAACACCCAGATTACGAATGTATAGCCTTGTTCATGGTCTGCTGACTGTAATTTTTGTGCTAGTTGGATTTTGTAAGCCCTCACACTTTCAGATCTTTGTGTAAAATACGGTACAAATTGGTTTGTGATATGCCCAATTGCTGTAAACGTCTTGGAATGAAGAAACTAAGGTTTTCTGCCACACTTGCAGCTACACAGGTTATGTTTTCAATTGACCTTGCTGAGCCCGAGGTCGGAGTTCGAGTCTTCACATCGCCAACTTCTCTGAGGCGCTCGAAATTATTGTTTAAATCTACGATAGTTTAGCGAGCAGGTGCCTTATTACGTCCGATCTTTACGAACTGTTTGTGCAAAATTTTGACAATTGTGACCGACCATTTTTGTTAACCATATAGGGCTTTATTACTAAAATATTAAAGAATTACTGTTGCTAATTTCACACATGAAAGATAGCGCCAAATTTAAAATGGCGGCTCTTACCCTTCCTATACTCACGTCAAAATGAAAAACCTATACTATACTATATAAGTCGGTCTCACAGACCGTATGCGTGAGTATAGGAAGGTTAATGAAAAACCCCTTGAATGTAATATATACAGTTGTTCAGTAATTACTGAGATGATAGCATAGGCAACCAAACGTACACTATTGGTATCTATTCAACACAAGTTCCCAAAGCTTATTTATTACAACGCCGTCTTATTAATGATTAAAAATGCAACAGTCAGCATTAAATTCCAATATATATTTTTATTACATTGGTACTTAAAAGATGTGTAGGTACATGTGCTGAAAATGTTAGTCCTTGTTATATAAGCATGCATTCACCCTTCCTCTCATATTTTCGAAAACTCTACGAAGTTCCTCCACTGCTATTTGCTGAATTTCATTTGTTATAGCTTCTTGAAGTTCTTGCAGAGTATAAGGCCTGTTCCTGAGTATATTACTTTTAAGTGCTTGTGACGATTAAACTTCACATCAGGAAACTGCTGTATAAATTGCTGAACGCAACACTCAAAGTCATACGTTCAAAATCCATCTGCATTTCAATTGGCACTACGATAATGGGCTATTAAAGTATGTATTACACTAAAACAAGGTAATAGGAAGCAATCCAAGGCGAGAATACAAAAATTTGTCGGCTGTAGATTATAGGGATATTTTCTTTTCTATCAACTCACATAAATTTAGAATTTGTCGTCGTTAATTTGACCTTGACCTCGAGCATTTTTTAACATACGATATGTAGTTGGTTACTTTGTACAGTAACAAATAGAACTTACTGATAATTTCGGTTGTTTAATATCCTTTAAGGTTATGTCTCCAATAAATTTGCTAAAACAAATACATTTCCCACTACTTTTCCCTAGATAATTATATGCTAACTTGAGCTTAGATATGTACTTGGTATCATACAATACTTATCCGAAGTTAAATACCAATGATGGATTTAAAATGAAATTATAAAGTTTTCCCACGTGTTATTTCTTACGGCGGAACGGTTTGTTTAGAAACACGATTCTGACCAGCATCAAGAAAAATGGCGGCGTGACGTAAGCACTAATATACCACATTACTGCTAAGTCCATGTAAAGCCACACTTTTACAAGTACACATTGCGTCATGTCAATTTGTGGGAACACAAATGACAAATGAACAAAGAAATATGCAATTTGGTCTATAGTGGCGATGACGTAGTGTGTATACTTCTCCAATAAAGGATTTTCTGCAACGATGATGACATTCCATCTTCGGTTTTCATTCTCCATATGCATAAAACACGACTCAAGCTCGACATCAGGAATATATTTTACACGCAAGCTAAAAAATGATAACTAAAACGATGATATATAAATGGCAAAGTTGCCATTAGCAATGAATTGACTCGTGGGGATACCTAGCAGCCTTTGAGGGCGCGTAAAACATAACACGAATTCTCGATTTCCTACATCTGCTTTACAGATGCCACTATAACACTAAATTTAGCGTTTCTCAAAAATGATTTCCCCCATAAAATCATATCACCAAAAATCGATATCTACATAACTAACGGAACGGGTGCTTCTTCGAATCCGTCCCTGATAAATTCTCGCACTTCCCAAACAGTGTATTTAGTTCGGCGCTAGATCAAACGCCCTTTCATTTCCATTGGTCTTCTTTTTTCGCTCGCTGCCATATACCTAACAGTAAACACATGGCCATGTCAAAACATTCAACACTGTTGTGTTTCTCCGATGCCACCCTGCGTGATAGTCGGTCAGATCAAAGGCCTCCTCGAACGTATGCGTGCGTGTGTATATACGTTGAGGTTTCGTGTGGGTGCACCGCGTACGTACGAATGCGTGCCGTCGCTGGTGTGCGCCACTTATGCAGAAATTTTTGGGAATCTCGATTAGGCGGAACGCGAATGGTTCCTACTACGATCGACGTGTGAGGCCCGGAATGTTTTTGTCGCGCTTATCTAACATACCACAATCTCTCTGTCTGTAGTATTGCTCCCTTGTAAGCGGATCGTTGAAGAACTTGCACCCTTCACGTTGGTCTTCTCAGTACTTGGGGATAACTACATCCAGACCGTAAAAATGGCGATTTATCATCTTTACCGTTTTAAGACGAAACACGGAAAGTGATTTAAGGTGTTCAGTTTCACAATCGGATAGACTTTTTCGGTTAGTGTTGTGGGAGTATGTTCATCAGAGAAGGGGATGGGAACAGTGGAACACGTAAATCTGAATATATGCGTGTGTGGTTTCTGGTAGGTAAAATTTTGACCAGATTCCACATTGTTTATGCCAGCCACATGAGGAAGTGGCTGACAGGAGGAGATTGTACAGATTCTGTTGGCGAATATTTTCGCAAAACAAGTAAATGGGAAGTTACATTTTACACACAACTTACGGACATCTTAAGTGGTTGTTGTGGTAGAACGAGACCTACACTGTATATTATTCAGAGAGTTGGCTAAGACGGGATTAGAGTGCCCAGATACCTAAGTAAAAGTAGCATTTTTCAAAATAACGTTTATTACTGCTATAATGAAACATCAAATTTACACGTATTTACTGTTAGACGATATCTGATCCAGCAAATTTTAGTCGGCCAAAACCTTTTATACATTTCACAACACGATAAAAAATGATTTATTTTAATTTGAAGCAAGCATTTCACGATTTTAACATTCAATAGATTTCGATCGTCCGTGCACTTTTTGCACGAGAAAATACTCGTCCCCACGGCCGCGTTTGATGTAGGAATCGAAAAAATTACGTTAACTAGAGTTTTCAAATCAACCAATTTTTTGCTCCAAAACAAAGTGGACCATTCTTTATCAACCGGCAAATTTGATTAAATTCATCAGAAGAAGCTTCCAGTAATGAGTTTAACTCATTTATTTCATGAAATAACGAATCTGAAGCGGTACATTGAAAAAATTAAAAAGATAGGGACAAACGGGAGCCCGAATTTCAGGACAAAATCAGGACACTTTCAGAATCAGGACGAGCTTCTAAAAATCAGGATAATCCTGATAAAATCAGGACATTTGGGCACCCTAGGCGGGACGAATACGTGAACTTTACGAAAAGGAGAAAATTGCTCCTTCCATCATTCGTCAGGGCTATTACATATGTATTATAAACTTGTACAAAAATTCTGTTTATGATTCTGTGCCATGCTACATCGTCGTTTCAAATTGTACACCAGCATCACACAATACTTACAAATATTTATCATAACCTCCAAAAAGATTAATTTTATGCTTAGCTAATAACACTATATAACTTCGAAGCCAATTTTATCGAAGCTGATTTGGAATTTTCAGTGCAGTACTTAACATAGGCATTGTATACCATAAGTCTCTGCCCGCTTCGGATATGCTTGCCTTGAGGATTTTTCGAGGTACCCGCTTCCTCTCTGGGGTCCATATTGGCGCTAGAATGTATCGTATAATGTAGCATGAAAACAAACATTATCGACTGAAGATTACCTGTTATAATTGGAACTGTAGCTGTATAGCTCTTAAAAGATCTGTTTTTAAATTTTTAGGTTGAAAGATTTGAAGTAAAAAAGTAAACGAACGAGAACACAAAATGACACAGCAAGAATGACGTGTGACATTTAAAAATTTTAGTGATATTTTCATTTTAGCCAACATAAATTTTGTATGCGGAAATCGGAATTTTACTCTAATGTAAACTTGCCTCGCATTTCAACTAGTGACAAGCCCATAAATATTTTCCTATCCTTTTCAACGCTTCGTTCTTAACGTGAATGAAGTATAGTACTTTTAGTACAACGCTCAACAAAACCATTTGCTGACACGACCACAGTATAATGTATAAACTCACGTTTATTTTATACTGTAACAGAACTGGACAAGACGTAAACATAAGAAAATGAGGTCAGATTGGAATACGTGCAATGCAGACTAAT
Source organism: Chrysina gloriosa (assembly GCA_038088585.1). Classification (NCBI taxonomy): domain Eukaryota; kingdom Metazoa; phylum Arthropoda; class Insecta; order Coleoptera; family Scarabaeidae; genus Chrysina; species Chrysina gloriosa. The sequence goes on from CM076090.1 coordinate 68,557,536, forward strand.
GAGCAGGTGCAAGTCAAAACATTTAATATGAAAATAGGATATAGGTTATAATTTCATACAACGATTTTGCACAGAAAAATAGTAGAGTATTTTATATTGTGCTATAGAATAGTATTCAATTTTTACGTACAATTTAATATGATAATGTAAAACGGGCTTAAAAAAGAAAATAAGTCTGTTTTGTCAATGTATTGTGGATTACTTTGCTATGCTTAACAGAAGGAGAGCAGCCCTTGTAACATACAATACAGAGAGGAATACAAAATGTATCGTACTGTAACATCGATGGGGGTTCTTGGTGTAATACGTTGTTTTTCTACGGGGTGCACGGTGCTCCCACGCCACGGGAGCTTAGGGAACAACTAAAGAAAGTCACAACAAGCATGCAGCCTGGTGATTCTGTGCTGATCAAGGAGCGTAATTGTCTGTAGAATCGGTCGTTTGGGGTTTGTTGAGTGTAACAATTGAAGGAGAAAAGAGATATTCCTGGAAGTATCCAGCATCCATCCGTTCTTACATATTGCGTGTTTAAGTGAAATCCTCTTGTTACTAAAATATTACATTAATAAGCTAGCTTCTGTAATTTCACTTATAACCTGGTACTTTCTGTCTGTATGTATAACGATATAAATCACAGTTGGTTGTGTCGCTTAAGAAGAAACACATATCATAAATACGCTGCTGTTATACGGCTTTACGCTTAAATTCGTTACCAACTGGGGCATTTACACGCTACTGGATGCCAGCGCTGCCAACAATACGGCAATAAACCGTTCATGATATGGGCGCAGCAAGACCATAAGGAAACTAAGAACTATAGAAAAGCATTTCTTTGATGGGCATTGCTTAATGTTTGAAATACTTCGTCGTTTAGTTTCGGATGTAAGAAAAAGATTATGTTTGTATTATTTGATGTATGGATCCGTTGAAAATCGATTGTATTCGAATTGAAGCTTTAAGTAGTTAGCTTTCCTAATTTTGCACACAGTTGCGTGTAACACAAATCTTCTTATCAATAATGGTAACCATCAAGTAATCTAAAGAAAGAAACTATTCGTATGAGAATTGAAAACGATGACTATGAAACAAAGGATCTGCAGAACTGGCTGGGAATTTATCCACGAAAAGCTTGATGGCGAATCACCGACTTTAAAAACCAACCAAAACCAGAAGATGAAATCCTTTATTGCCGAAAAAAGGATAAAGAAAAATGTTATGAATTTCTTCATCTTCTCCCTCTAAATCTCAATTCGACATACGAGGGTTGCTATCTTTCTGCCAAGACTACACGCAATATAGTGACAAATCACATCCCTCTCGCATTTCTAAAATAATTTCTTTTACAGTCAAAACGTTTGTGCATTGCTCAACAGCAATCTGCAAGACATTTCTTTTAATCTTCGCGCTTTTGGTTGATGAGGAGCGAATTTCAACTTGCTACAAAGGCTTGGAGAGAATTTTTATTTGTTTGGAACCAACTGTTTTATCGCTTTTTAAACTATTCGCCTTTAACCTCTTAAGACCTGAACATGAATCTTTGCTTTTGTATATTTTTTATACACTAATTTTTTAATTTTTTGTTGTAAAAATAAAATATTCATTTGAGGTTTCACTTTTATTTTTTATTTCAAATCATAGAAAAGAGTGGTGCACAAATGTGTACCTCAGATGTTAAAATATTGTTAAATAATTGCTAAATACCATCTAGGAGGCAAAACAAGTAAAACAAATTAACCCAAGATGGTACTACCTGTTGAAACTAGGTATAATTCAAGGTACACATATGTGCACCTATGGTCTCAAGAGGTCAAGTGTATATATTTTTAGATGCGCTCAAACCAATTCTCGAAATACCTTTTCCACTGTGAATTTGGTATCTCAACAACCTGGTTTTCTTTGAAGGTTTCGGCAGCTTCTCGAGGCACAGAAAATCGCTGTTTACGCAATTTTTAACATTCGGGAATAGAAACAAACCGTTTGGCGATAAATCAAGCGAATTGGCGATCAATCGGACATCAATTCATGGCTTTTCTCCTTTCAAATAATCAATTGTTTGACGTGTTCTGTGAGAGCTGGGGCATTATCACGATGCAGGATTCTGTGACGTTTTCGGTTGTTTTTCCTGATCTCGTCGATGACTTCCGACAAACAAACTGTTGTATACCATTCGGTATTAACTGTTCTTCGATCTTCTAAATGAATGGTTGAGACGTCTCCAGTACAAAAGTGTCCAAAAATGAAAATCTTAAGATTTTTACGGTTCACCTGGTATAACCTAATTACCACTCCAAACAAAATGGCATGGCACAGGAACATTAAGATAAAATACATTCTTAAAATAAAAGCTAGCCTACGATAGAAACTTGAAATGCCAACTCAGAGGTTTTTTTGCCTACCGAACTAGGAGACATGAAAATATATGTGCTGTCAAGTGGTTAGACAATAAACCAGTTTATTTGGTATCAGCAGCTTATGGGTGTCTCGATGTAGTCATCTGAAAACAACGTAATATGTTTGCTATGTTGGTGGAGTGGACCTCTGTAGAACGAAAATAGAAACAAAGAAATATTATCTTGTTTGTGTTGTAAATGCGTGGCTGTTGTATACAAGACTTGTAACCGAAAGCTGGTATCAGTTAAGAAATAGTTGTTGGTTTCTTCATCTGAAGTTACTAATGGCATGATAAATGCTGGCTTCATTATCAATGAAAGGAAGAGAGGAAGACCATCAGAGCGACAGAGCAACAGTCCAGTTCCGCTAAAACCGAAGAAAACTTGTCCAAAAAGACCAATTTCCGACGTACAATATGACCCTCTAAGTCATTGGCCTATAGCCTGTTAAAAAAAAGAAAGATGCAAATCGGCAGGGCCGTATTTTTCAGAACAAAATGGAAAAAGTATATACCTTATTTCAAAAATAGAGAGACGAATTTCTGAACACACCACTTCTATAGTAAATTCTGATTGGTCGAAAGCAGCACCAAATTACACTGCACCAATCCTGCTATAATCGCATTGTGTACGTAATTCTGTCGAATGTATCGACATTTGTTTATTACCGCTAGGTATTGTGGTGTTTATTATATTTTTCTGTTTTCTCTGCCTCTTTCGAACTATCGCTTTAATTTGCCGCGTAAATTTTATTCCAGATTTTGTAGTGTGCAATTTGGGCTTGTGGTTCGTTCAGAAATTCGTCTCTCTATTTCTGAAACAAGGTATAATGTTACTCTATGTTTGACAAAAGGATAAAAATTGTTTCTATATGTTTCATAACAAGAAAACTTAAAAGAGTGTAAGTAAACGAAGAATTTCTTGATACAAAATTTGTTTCGATTTTGCTTCATAATACCTCAATATAGCCATACGGCTACCATCTCCCATCACGCGCTGGAAAATCGAAATCACAATACATTTTGATACGGAATCGTTTTAAATAATCTTCTCACTCAAAATAACCTCAATTCGAATTTTATTTCTAAGACTGCTTCATAATTTGAGAAGGAAAGACCCGAAATATCTTATCTCAAATTATTATTATACTGCATCGGTCCTCTTCAATCATGACATTAAGAGCAATATTTTGTAAACTTATGACCGTTTTTTTGGGTTAGGAGGCCGAGAACTATGATTTTAACAAAACGTCGACCAACTTGAAATTCATTGTACCACCGTTTCATGGTAGCTAAGGAATACGACAGGATTGATTTCCCCAAAACATTGCTTACGGCCTAGGCTCAAACGTGGTCACACCTCGATTATGCTTTTTTCGTTCAATTCCACCATATCGTTTGCAAATGGCGTACAATGTCAAAATTGTTCTGGTATATTTCCTAACTGTCGCAGTCATTAAAACATGGAAACAAGTAGCTTAATATGTCAGAAAAGAAATTGTTGAGAAATATTTTATGACCTGCCAGAGAGGTTCAGTGGAACAGGAACATCGCTCGTATAAAATATGTACACAGTGATCGAGAATGATTGACGGTCACGTAACACCTGTATTTTCATTTTATTATCAAACCTACTTTCCAAGGGAAAATTGATAGTACAATTATGATTCGTTTCGATGATCAGCCCCCTCATCATAGGCGTGCAGATAACATTCTCAGTTGTCATTTTAGTGGTCATTTTATTAGCGCTTTCGTGCAAATTTTAGAGATTATTCCGATCGTTTTCACTTATTTTATCACAAACATTCTTCTTCAATACTAAAACGGCTAATATATTATATTTTGGTAGGTTTACTAACTGAGAATGTTAATTAGTATTAATTCTTAACTTTTAGGTTATAATGATTTTAACCACCGATTACTTGAAATTCAGCTTAATGCTGTATTTGGGCAAATAAAGTAATAATCTCCCTTCCTTTTTTTTTCTTTCGTCGTTTTAATTTGCAGTTTTTACAAATTTGATTTAAATTTTGTTTTAAACAGTGACAAAAGGAATGGATTTTTGGCGCGCCTATGGAATTTATAGTTAAACGCATGCATATGGAGCGGCAAATATCATAGTAGTATAGAGCGACACACGTCAATCATTGTGAATCACTGTGTATATGGCTTTGCCAGTTTTCAATTAAATATTTCTAAAAATCATCACGAAACGTCATTGCAACCTTACTTCTATTCTATTCTATTATTATTATTTTAGTTGGTGTTTGAGCTATCCGTAGCTCTTTTCATTCACCATACACCATTATAAAGGGCACCGTTACCCTGTGATGAGAAATTTAAGGGAAATACATATATAGGAGAGACTTTTCTCGGGCCGGAGCTCCAGCGACCCTAAAGACAACCCGAAATGGAGCCTCGGAAAAAACATATACCACCACCTAAAGGAACGCATAAGAAAAAAAGAAAAGGAATGAGTTACAAAAGGATTTTACAATTTACTAGGAAAACAATGCAACCTTACTTCGACTTTAATTATTTTCTACTAACACAACTGTCGATAAGAAATTCAGTTTGCACACCGGCTAACAGGTGTTGTATTCTTCATTAGAAACGGAGCTTGCAATCAAAAAACGTACCTACATATGTAACTATCCTTTACCGTTGACAAAATACAAGTCGAAACGGTTATTATAAGCTTGTATATCTTTTTATGTAGTCAATATTGTTAATGCAGGAAATCATTTAGTATTTTGTACACGCATATAAGGAGTACAAAAACAGGCGGACGCTTGTCTACCATAGGCATTCACCAAACCAGAAATGTTTACGTAGTAACTGAATATGTAATTAGTCGTGCTAGAAGCGGCACCATCATCGAGACATATTTGTACAATATCCTGAATAAGCATTACACAACACCTCGACTATACAAGCAATTATGTACGAAATGGTCTTCGAAATGAAGCGGTTTTTTATTGCATATTACGGTATAGGACAACACTACAGCAAAAAGAGGAGTCGAGGAAAAAATAACTATTGGGATAAAATGCCTCTACGATAAAATAAGAAGCTTGGTCAGAATGCATCATGAAAAATCAGAACCCTTTGAGACAGCACAAGGAGTGAGAGAAGGGTGAAACCTGAGCTCCCTGTTATTACAGTAGTCTTAGATCAGGTATGGGCAACCTCCGGCCCGCGGGCCACATGCGGCCCTCGAGTAAGATTTGCACGGCCCGCTACTGAATTCTTTCGTTGCATATTAGCACGGCCCGTCTAAACTTAATTCATAATGAATCATAAGGATACCACAAAAATGTATATTTCTCAAGATTACTCACAGCATAAAACTTCTACAAAAAAGGTTGCCCATGCCTGTCTTAGATTAATAAAAGAAGCAGAACGACAGGTAAAGCGGTACCACATCGGATATTGGAATGTGATCAGAAATAACATATATTGACGATGTGGTTCTAATCGCCAAAAATGAAGAACTTTTAAATGAAAATGTAAAAATATACAATCAATGTCTGGAAAAAGTAAACATCAAATTAGCGAGGGAAAAGCTATTGCACAGCTACTTTGCAAGCTGCCCAATAAACGCACTTTTTAAGATCGTTTTTGTAGAAAGTCATGTGGATTCTTCTTCGAATTAAAATAATAGAAGTTGTGCTAAAATTGCATATCCTCCTCAGCGAAATGATAGGAGCAGATAAACAGGACAAGTTCCTAGTTATAAGAAGAACCAGAAGAAAAAGAAGAAGGAGAAGGAGAAGAAGAAGAAGAAGAAAAAGAAGAAGGAGAAGGAGAAGAAGAAGAAGAAGAAAAAAGAAGAAGAAGGAAAAGGAGAGAGGAATTCAATTTCCTTTTTAATTTTCTTCTTTGTTAAATACGTGGCTCAGATACTTCGGAATAGCAACCACATTGTCACACACAGAAACTAAAACGCAAGCAGTATAAGAAAGAATTGTTGACCTTAAGCTTGCCAAAGAATTTTCGATTTTCGATTCTAAATATTATATCTTACATACATTCTGCGTTCGAAACCCCTTCTAATTCCTGTCGGCTCCCTACACATCTATCAGATTAAACGTTTACATGTGACCGATAAAATATCGAAATACGAATTACGGGTTAAACCGAGATTGGACCTAAGCGATAACTCGACCGCTATGTTTAGCTGTCAGTCGGTCGGTACGAGATCGCTTGTTCTACACGTCATAACTGTCAGGCGCTGGTCGATTCGCTCCCTACCGAAAAGCTCTAATTAACTCGGAGATAATCTGAAAATTTCTACGCTATCTTTTTAATACTCGCTCATAATGGATTAATTGACGTTAGGGGACGATACGAGGTCAAGATTTTTGTGTTATACAAAATGTACGGTAATGAATTGACACGATTTATATACAGTATGTTCGAATATAAACTTTACACCATCGGGTAATATGCGGATGTGGTTATATATACAGAATGGACCAAGATTTTAAAGCCGGATGATTAGGGAGTTACTACTAGAAATAGACAAGACCATTTTTAATAACCAGAGACCGGATTATATGTCTTTTACATATCGATAACTATCAGCGTTCCTACTGAACGCTTTAAGATCTACACGAATTAGGGTACCTAAATAAAAGCGTTTAGCACTAATTTAATTTTACATATTTAGAATAGTTTGGCTTCTTTCCACATATCTCGAATATTTTATCATATTCGAAATTATCCGACATATTTTTTCCGTTTGAAGATCGCGTTATTTTTATAAAAATATAGTAGACGATTTTCAGGGAAATTTACGTTGTACGATTACCGATATTTCGTTAAATATAATAAAATAAATATTACTTAAATAGGGGATTAATACTTTTGCCAAGATATTTATGTCTCTACATTTTTCTAAGAAATTGTTAATTGCTTTACAACTTCCAAAACGAAATATCATGTTCAATACCGAAGAGCAAAGTTTATTTTCTTACGATTTCTGAGAATAAAAATCGGAAATTAAACTAATATAGGTCGGTTCTGATTGGTTAAAAATAATTAGGTAGGGGGCTGTATAGGTTTCAGCATTCATCATTTAAAAATTTTCATCATTTACAAACACCGAATAAGGTGAAGTGATACCGAGCGTTATCCAAAAATTCCAAAAGTGAAAAGCGATTTACTTGCCTCCTGGATCAAGAGCGTTCCAGAATTACTGTTGAACGATGAAAATCTGCAAAGCGCGTGGTATAATAGTAAGTGGAAAATTTTACAAAACAATTTCATTTTATTTATTTAATTCAAATTACATGTTTATTTTCCAAAATAGAACGAACTGTTAGTAATAACGTGTGAGGTAAATTTGTAAATAGATTAGCTTACTGCCAAGAAATTTTGAACATTTAATTTAATAGTCCTAATTTTATTTGCTTCATTTTCATTTTTCAGTTTAGAATTTTTTGTTTATTATGCACTTTATTATTTATTATTATTAAGCGTTTTTGAATATTGTAATATTAATGTACTTTCATTTGCTAAATAATCTATCATTAATTACAATTAAAAATACATCAAAATTAACAGTAAATATTGAGTTGAGAGTCATGGTCGTCGCATGTTCGAATGACATCTTGGTTAATTTTGGGTTCTATGTATACTTTTCCAATACCACGAACGCCACCTATTAAAGACTTAGTTACCCTGGGGGTGTTAGTTCCTTTTCTCAAATGCAGCCAGAGACGTTTAATGGGAGAAAAAAGTAACTAGAAATAAAAATATCGATCATTATAAAAGGCATCGATTAAAAGATAAAATTTAAACACATACATGCAACACTTTCACGTTACAAGAAGTCCTAATTAACAGAAGAATTGCATTGTCGAGTGAGTGTCCATCTCAAGGACAGGTGCAGCAACAATCTAGACCTCTATGATGAATTGCGCTATCCATGGAAAAATAGTAAACATCCTGGTTACCTAGACAACAGGCGAAACGTAGTGGCTTTCGGGAAGCCTCCTGATTTTTAAAAAAATGAATGAATGTTTGGTTGACCGCCGAAAAGCAACAACACGCAAAATCATCGAAATACGATTTTACTAAGTTAAAATTAAATTAAAATAGAAATTTAAAATATATTTAAAACCAAAGGTTTTCTAATAGAAGTAACCATTAAATATACAGAGCTTCACCTCACGGAAGAAAGAATTTATGAGGAAATCCATAGCAACAAATTTATCGAACACACACACACACACACACACGCACACACACACGCACACACACATACACAACACACATTAGGTAACTACTTCCAATTTATGTAAAATATTTCAAAAGAAATCTTGTAAATACAATTTGTTGTAATTCATGTTTTTTATGATATCGTTAATTAAGAACTAAGTCGGTGCAATATTGTTTATTACATTATCTAAATTCTCAGTACAAGACTCCATGTTTTAATTCCACACTATGTACGTTCTTCAAATACTTCCTTTGAACCCTTGCGGAGAATTCTTGAAAATATTTGCAAAATTATGCTCCTCCACCATTTCATCTCTTGCTTAGTTCCTACGACGATTGCTACATCATCTTAGAGATGATAGTTGACCGAACTCGGCTCAACCCCATCTGTAACTCATCCGTACGGACTTCGGGTGGCAGCGCCTAGCATATATGTTGTCGGTACGAAACTCTCTATTCTAGTTCTAACAGGGTATTAGTGTTGTGCACTTCGCATTTCGTAAACGTACCTATATCGCGTGAAAAACGTGTGCCACCTATTGAAAACTTACAAAAATAAAACACAAAACAGTTTTTCTGACATCTCCTAAGCCAATTCGGAAATTTGACATGTCGAGTCCAGGAATTCCGATACCAGCACAGACTGTAACATAAAAGGCATCCCTCGTACAAGCACACATTTGCTTCCTTTTCTAACGCTCATGTATTCGTCACCTACAGAGAGAATACTTTGCATAGAGTTTTTACGTGTATTGCCGTCCATCCATTTTCATACATATAAAAAAACAAACATTTTTCCTAGGTAACAGCAAGAACTATTTTAATAAGAAGGTTTTGTATGTAAATCCATCCTCTCCTAATACAGCTCAAATTTTAGAAATACACTGAAAATGTTCTGATATGCTTATAGTTAGATTGGTACTTTAACATCTACAATTACACGTCTTCGTCCAGTATCGTTCATCTTTTCCTTAAATATTCGTAAATACACCCGATACACCTAGCGTTGCGATTTTTCTATCACGTTATTTACGATGGCTATTTATACACATCCTGCATAAAATATGTTCAATTCGGGCGCGATACCGGTACCCTTTTTTAATAAAATAATCGATCGCCGGTCATTTATTTTGCGCAATAACCTTTGGTACCGCCGGCAATTCAACTTGCAATATCTCGTACGTTGTGTGTCGTGTGTGAAATGTAATACCTTACATTATACTTGGACGTACATACGTACATGTGTATAGATATACATATGTTACTTTATGCATGCATATATATCTTAGCCGTGTGATTATTCGATTATTCGAGCGGTCGAGCGACTACGCGAATTGATAGAGCATGCGTTCGCCGCGATAAATTGATGCTCGTTTGGCACGATAGCTTTTGCTACGAGAATCGCACTAGCGGAAATCGAATCGAGACAATCTGCACGTTGTTTCATGTTTCGTCCTTACGCCTTCGATTAAAAAGTAAAATCCCGTCCTCGAATTCCCACATGTCTTATGTTAGTTTCACAAAAAATTGTTGCACCACTCTAATATAATTCTAATAATTGTGGGTTTCTCTAAAACGGGGTTTCCAAACCTCTCTTAAGTTAATGAAGTGAAGGGACACCTTACCGGCTCGAGCGTAACTGCAACCGTAACCCTAAACGTAAACGTAAGAGCGTTAACCGAACCTTGAACGACCCTTCGCTTCGTTTGAAAAACCAAGAAAAGGAAACACAGAGTATGATGTGCTAGTGAGAGGCGATGAGCTAGAAAAGGACACAGATCCTCAGTGCGGCTTTGCATGCCAATTTTTTCTGAAGTTTCAAAGGGGTGCTCCTTGAAACATTGGAGAAAATCGAAATGGTCGGAAGTACAACTTATTATACATCAAATTAAAGCCCTTCTACTGCAGATTAAGGATAAAATAATTTCGGGATCGGAGGACGGTTCATTGAGGAAATATTCAATGAGAAAGTGAAAAGCGGTTCTGGACGAATCGCTCTGGCACCCTCTAACACCCAAGCGAAGCAAATATCACGAGTTTTGACGTGAAAATCATATTCTACACCGTCGAAAACATCTGTACACAGAATTTCGTCTAATTTAGAACATATTAATTTTTTCTGAAATTTCAAAGGGGTACCCCTTGGAATTTTGGAGAAAATCGAAATATTCGGAAGTACGACTTATCACACATCAAATTAAAGCTCTTCTCGTGCAGATTACGGATAAAATAATTTCGAGTACTAGAGACGGTTCACTGAAGAAATATTCAATGAGAAAGTGAAAGGCGGTTCTGGACGAATCGCTCTGGCACCCTCTAACACCCAAGCGAAGCAAATATCACGAGTTTTGACGTCAAAATCGTATTCTACACCGTCGAAAACATCTGCACACAGAATTTCGTCTAATTTAGAACATATTAATTTTTTCTGAAATTTCAAAGGGGTACCCCTTGGAATTCTGGAGAAAATCGAAATGTTCGGAAGTAGGACTTATTACAGATCAAATGAAAGCTCTTCTCGTGCAGATTACGGATAAAATAATTTAGAGTACGAGAGACGGTTCATTGAAGAAATATTCAATGATAAAGTGAAAAGCGATTCTGGACGAATCGCTCTGGCACCCTCTAACACCCAAGCGAAGCAAATATCACGAGTTTTGACGTCAAAATCGTATTCTACACATTCGAAAACATCTGTACACAGAATTTCGTCTAATTTAGAACATATGAATTTTTTCTGAAATTTCAAAGGGGTACCCCTTGGAATTTTGGAGAAAATCGAAATGTTCGGAAGTACGACTTATTACACATCAAATTAAAGCTCTTCTCGTGCAGATTACGGATAAAATAATGTCAGGTACTAGAGGCGGTTCATTGAAGAAATATTCAATGAGAAAGTGAAAAGCGGTTCTGGACGAATCGCTCTGGCACCCTCAAACATCCAAGCGAAGCAAACATCACGAGTTTTGACGTCAAAATCGTATTCTACACCTTCGAAAACATCTGTACACAGAATTTCGTCTAATTTAAAACAGATTAATTTTTTCTGAAATTTCAAAGGGGTACCCCTTGGAATTTTGGAGAAAATCGAAATGTTCGGAAGTACGACTTATTACACATCAAATTAAAGCTTTTCTCGTGTAGATTAGGGATAAAATAATGTCAGGTACGAGAGACGGTTCATTGAAGAAATATTCAATGAGGAAGGCGGTTCTTGACGAATTGTTTCATGGTCGAATCGGCGGCCATTTCTAGAAATTCTTCCTGAACTTCTTCTCGAGCAGAAATGGATTTATAGTCAGGTGCAATATTAATGATTCCGAACTAATGTCTCTATGTCTAATAGCTCTAATAACTCTATTGGTACAGTCGAGAAAGGATAATACATTCTCAGCAGTCACCTTTTGACTCAAAACTTGAAGCTTCGATATGAAATCCTGAAGGTGATCGTAGATACTAATTCAAGTTGGTTTTGAAAAATGCTCACCTTTAAGATTTACATATATACTTTTGTATACATTTAAGTCAATTCTCGTAACATTTGTTCCATTCTGAAGTTAGTACCTGAAAAGCATGGTTTGTTAAGGCTTCGTCAGCTTCTTGAGGTGCTGAAAATCGCCATCCACGAATTGTTTGCTCGACATTCGGGAACAGACATTAATTCAATGTTTTTTCTTTCTAAAGAAGTAATTGTTGGACGTTCCGGGTGAGAACTGGCATTATCATGATATAGAATGCTGCGACCTTCTCGATTATTTTTCGTCGATAACAGATTTTTCTAGGCCATTCATCATTAACTGCTGTTTGGTCCTCTAAAGGAATGGTTGCGACTTGTCCAGGACAACCAAAGAAACCAGCGAATATTTTCTTGGAAGTGTTTCGTGAACGAACAGTTTTTATGGGATTCAGTTTATGTTGGAAAGCCCAAGCAGTTGATTGTTGCTTAGTTTCCGGTTTCATCACCTGTTACGATATGGTATACAGATTTTACAGTTCCTCGGTCGATTTTTTGAGTAATTGATACGACCTTTTCAATTGAGCCTGGGTCAAATTATGCTGAATCCGTCGGGGACAGATCTTTTTCACAGCTAAATACGCATGTATTGCAATCCTCAATATGCGTAAGAATCTCTCGATCTTACTGTAAGTCACATGCCAATCTTCTGCAATCATCCAACCTTGAAAATAAGAAACACATCCGAATACAATGCTTTTGATTGATAAATTAATCAAGAAACAAAATTTCAAAACCTTAATTAGGGAATCAACAAGCCTAACTTTGGATAAATCAGCTAGGAAATTTGTAAAATTATCATTCCATCATAAAACTAAGGCCCTTTCAAAAGTTTTGAATCAGTTTAATTTACAGGTCGTATTTAAATCAGCTAATTCATTAGGTAATCTTTTAGGAAATGCCTAGGATAAAATTGAAATTAATCAAAAATCAGGTATGTAGGAAATCGTTTGTCAGGAATGTGGCATAAAATACATTGGACAAACTAGGCGATCAATCCTAAGACGGTACAAGGAGCACATTGCTCATTTACGGTTCAACAGGCCCGAAAAGTCAAGTGTGGCCCGACATATTTTAGACGAAAAACACGCTAATTGCCAGTTGAAAGTTTAAAATTAATTAAGACGGTAGAAAACAACAGGAAACTGGATAGCTACAAAAGCATATATATTTATAAGAATAGAGAGAGAATTATGAATGCAGATGGAGGACCTATTCCAAATTCCAAATTGTACGAGCTATTGAATTAAATTTTAAATTCTTTCAACGGTATTGACCCGCTTCATAGAGCATGAAATTTAGGTATTAATACACTTTCCCCTTAATATGAGTTCAGTCTCAAGAGTGTTTTGGTGTGTTTCGCGCGTTCATTGTATGATGTTCATTGTGCAGAGTTTTGGTGTTGTACAGTGTTCGTTGTGTGATGTTTGTCTTGGGCATTAGCCGAATTCGCTAGTGATACTGAATTCCCCAGTTTTCCACTGAGGATGGCAACTTAGTTTCCGCAATAGGTATCTGGATTTTTCAGAAAGGTGTGGTAAGAGTAATTTTATTTATTTTATATATCCAACCTTGACATCAAATTTCCATTCTTAAACAATATTGCTTTTTCTAAATGTGCACTGTAAACAAACTCGTCGGATAATTTATAAGCTGGCACTGTTTCCACCATAATAAATATCAAATTTTACGACAATAGTAATGACACATCTCGATAGCGTCAATTATAATTAGTGATCGCGTGAAGCCACAAATGTGGCTCCTCGTAGCAACAGGCAGAATGAAAGTCATGCAAATTCAAGTTTTCGTGATTTGCGCAAGTTATATTGACGCAAACCATGAAAACTGGAACACTAGGCGAGCCATTCAAATCGGCGCTCTTTAAGTTTGAAAAATTAATGCAAGTTTTATTTGCTGTACAGCAGTAGCTGTTTCATTACGAACATAAATTTTACATGTTTGCAATAGTACCTAGCCATAATGAGATGAAAATTAGATTTGTTGCTTACTGATGCCAATTACGTAGGTACGATTCATTTATTTTCAGATCATTGAACAAGTCGATAATTGCTCGTACCTACTATGTACTAATGTGCTGGTATATAAATTATGACGAAATATTTTCACTCCGTATACATTTGGTAAGCTAGTTAACCTTCATCCACGTGAAAAAACCGAAATCTTATCGAATTAGGCTCGTATTCGTATCAAACGCCGTAATAAGCTCGGCTGTCTTAATAGCGCTTAACGAAGCGAAATTGCGAGAAATCCATTCACGATCTGGACGAAGACGACGACGACGACGACGACAACGACGGAGGCGCTTGATTCTATTGTCTTCTTCTACGTATTTCGTATTTCTTACTTACCAGTTGTCATCATCATCATCATCATTACGGGACTCGTAGTTTTGTTCATTTTCTGACTCACATCCGGCGTGCGTGTGTGCGTGTAAATCATTGATGAAAAAAGGCGCAGATCAAATGTCACATGTCCACTGACTGAATGAATCCAGTCAACGTTTGACTAATTGCCGTCATCGTCGTCGTTGTGGCCGTTCGTTCCGTGCAACGTCGAACGCGAACCAGAATTACGCTCATCCAGAGGTCGAAAGTTGGACGCTGCACTGCTAGAGCGTCAGCTGCTACCGTTCCGTTTAAGTACGTACAGAGTGCATCTTCACAATCAATTATCCAGTTAACGGGGTTGAGTTCAAACGTTTACTCATTCATTCATCTGTTCGTGATTAAATTTACCCGTCAATGAATTTCGTAGGTATTCGTACGTTTGATCTGCATCATTTCCTGGTGGATTTACCACAGAAGAAGAAATGTAAGAAAAATTCCTCTAATTAAGAACTTCACCAACTACCTCCACCTCCATCAAATCGGAGAAAACCGAACGAACGTTGTTCTTTTTCTTCTCCTTTTCCGCGATAAAGTAATTGTATGCTGAAGAGTTTATCGATGTAATATATGTACTTCTTCTGTAACCAATTTCTTCCATTTCTTCTCGTCCTTTGCCACTACTTTTATCGCTCCCATGCTCTTCGAGGTCTTCGATTCACGATCTCCTCCATTCTCTCGAGATAGGTCTACTATCTCTTCTTTCTCCTATTCTTCCAGATTCTGTTTTCCTGTACCACTACTTTTATTGCTCCTATACTCTAAAAGGTTTTCGATTCACGATCTCCTCCATTCTTCCCAGATACGTCTACTATCTCTTCTTTCTCCTATTCTTCCAGATTCAGTTTTCCTGTACCACTACTTTTATTGCTCCTATACTCTTAGAGGTTTTCGATTCACGATCTCCTCCATTCTTTCCAGATACGTCTACTATCTCTTCTTTCTCCTATTCTTTCAGATTCAGTTTTCCTGTACCACTACTTTTATTGCTCCCATACTCTAAGAGGTCTTCGATTCACGATCTCTTCCATTCCTTCCAGATACGTCTACTATCTCTTCTTTCTCCTATTCTTCCAGATTCTGTTTTCCTGTACCACTACCTTTATTGCTCCTGTACTCTAAGAGGTTTTCGATTCACGATCTCCTCCATTCTTCCCAGATACGTCTACTATCTCTTCTTTCTCCTATTCTTTCAGATTCTGTTTTCCTGTACCACTACTTTTATTACTCCCATACTCTTCGAGGTCTTCGATTCACGATCTCTTCCATTCCTTCCAGATACGTCTACTATCTCTTCTTTCTCCTATTCTTCCAGATTCTGTTTTCCTGTACCACTACTTTTATTGCTCTTATACTCTTAGAGGTTTTCGATTCACGATCTCCTCCATTCTTTCAGATACGTCTACTATCTCTTCTTTCTCCTATTCTTTCAGATTCAGTTTTCCTGTACCACTACTTTTATTGCTCCCATACTCTTCGAGGTCTTCGATTCACGATCTCTTCCATTCCTTCCAGATACGTCTACTATCTCTTCTTTCTCCTATTCTTCCAGATTCTGTTTTCCTGTACCACTACTTTTATTGCTCCCATACTCTTCGCGGTCTTCGATTCACGATCTCTTCCATTCTTTCCAGATAGGTCTACCATTTCTTTTTTCTCCTATTCTTTCAGATTCTGTTCTCCTGTTTTAACGAGCGAATTGTAATTCATCCTTAAGCTGTGACCATACCAATCAAGTCGTTTCTTCTCTATTTCTTCCATAAACGACTCTTATATCATTATTCCTTATTCTGTCCTGTTTCGTTTTTCCTGGTATTTTCCGCAAATATTCCAATTGGCCTTCTACACCGTCCATGAAAAAGAGCCGCATTTGTCGAGGTGCTGTTCTGTCGAAGAATTCCATGAATTCCAACTTTAGTGATAGACTCTAGAATTCTGAAATTTAATTTCCTGTTAGGTTCACCTAAACATTACGAAGAAATGTAAATAAACAGAATTCCTCAAACCGCTTCTGTGTACTGGAAGGCTGAGAATCTAGAATTGTTGTCTGTATCTTTACTGACGCTGTATCATATCGGTAAACTCCTCACCAGTCTAGCAATTATAGTGAGGAACGAAGAAGAACTTAAAGTAACAGCAAAGAAATTGATGGAAAAGGGGGTATCAACTGGGACTGCAAATAAATGAGGAAATAAAAATAAAATTATGAAGGTGGGAAGAATTAAGGAGGAAAACACCAAACTTGGGATAATTTTACAGTGGGAGAATTTAGGTTTGAAGAAGTGAATGAATTTATTTATCTAGGGGCAAGAATATTCAGCAAATGCGAAGAAATAAAAGAAGTTGATGCAAGATAAGGCTAACCGATCCAGCTGGAGTCATGAACCACCTATTGAGATCAAAGTGCTTGTCATGTAATACGAAATTGAGAATTCACAAGGCAATAAAAAGACCGATGGCGTTATATAGATGCAAGAGATAGGTGTTGAATGAATATATAAAAGAGACATTGAAGAGAAAATGAAAAAGAGAAATGCTCCGGATTTTGGATTTTGGGTGGGGAAAAACAGACGAAAGATATTTAAGAAGGACGAATAAATCTACGACAAGGAGCCACAATTGGATGCTGTAGTCAAGTCGAGAAGGCTGCACTGGCTGGGATAGATAGAAGAAACGGAGTAAAATTGAACAGCAAAGAACATGCCCTTTTCATTCACTATCTCTTCCATTCTCTCAAGACATCTTCTTCGGAGTCTCTCCCTTCTTATTTCTGATATTCTTCCAGATTCCATTGGTTTTTAACGTTTCGTCTTTCCTAGTGTTTTCCGCAAATACTTTAATTGGCCTTTTTCACCATCCAGAAAAGGAGACCGCATTTGCCGAAACATTCTTCATAAATGCGAAAGAAAAGTAAAATTATGAGGACGGAAAGAATTAAGGAAGGAAACACCGAACTTAGGATAATTTCACAACTGAAAGAATTTAAGTTTGAAGAAGTTGATGAATGAAAAAAGAACAAGGAGCCACAATGCTGTAGTCAAGTCGAAGAGGCTGAAGTGGCTGGGACAGATAGAAGAAAGGGAGCAAACCGGAACAGTAAAGAAAACGCTTCCATTCACTATCTCCTCTATTCTCTCAAGACATCTTCTTCGGGGTCTCCCCTTTCTTAATTCCAATATTCCTCCAGATTCTATTACTTTTTTAACGTTTAGTCTTACTTCGTATTTTCTGTTAATACTTTAATCGGCCTTGTTCACCATCCAGAAAAAGAGATCGTATTTTCCCAGATGCTCCTCTGTCCATGAATTCCACCTACCGCTCGAACTCTTTCCAAACCTGTCCATTCTTTACAAACACCTTCTAGGTTTCCTCTTTCTTCTATCTCCTATTCTTCCAGATTCTATTTTATTTCTTAACGAGTGAAGTGAAGTTGATGAATGAAAAAAGAACTTAAAGTAACAACAAAGAAATTGATGGAAGAGGCGCATCAACTAGGACTGCAAATAAATGCGAAGAAAAGTAAAATTATGGGGATGGAAGGAATTAAGGAAGAAAACATCAAACTTAGGATAATTTCGCAACTGGGATAATTTAAGTTTGAAGAAGTGGATGAATCCACTCACTGCTCACCACACAATTCCAAGGTTACCATTCGGCAAGGTACGGTTTGAAGATGCTGCCCTCGTTTCTAGCGATACACATGTGGTCATGGTCTCATGTGGTCTCATGTCACCTGATTTAGTTAAATAATTATGTGAAGGGAAGTTTACCCTGTTTACCGATATTAATGATGATGATAGACACAGTTGCAGATCTCCGATGTATTTCAACCTTACTTAGGGATACATCTTCTTTCCATATGGTTCCCTGTTCAATCCAAAGAAACCTCTTCCCCTCAACATAGTTTCCATTGCTCTGGTGGTTTTCCTCGTTCCTTTCTTCCCACTGGTGTGTTGTCGCTTGCGCTTTGGGCTAATCGATTGTCTTCCATGTTATCCACATGTTTACTCCAGAACTTTATCTTTGTTTTTGTCTAGTGCACTTGGCTACATCGTGTATTTGACTCCATTTCCTAAGATCTTCCTTTCTGATTCTGTCATATAGTATTTCCCCTTGCATGGTTTTTATGATTTTCATTTCTACCATACGCATCATTCGCATGGTCTCGATGGTGTGTGCTTTTCTTTCAATTGCATATGTCAATATACATAGGCCTAACTGATGTTTTTTAAACTTTGAATTTAGAGTTACATAAAAGACCAACATTTTTGAGATTTTCGGGCGTGTGTTCCATGTCTTCTTAACAATAACCACCACTATATTTCTTTCTTATTGGATTATCGATTATTTCAAAGATCAATGGATGAGCGAGCTAACCTAAAATCTCCTTGTTGGATCTTGCGGCTGGGTTTAATTTTTGATTGTGTTTTAGCTTCAATAAAACACTTTCTTAGTGGGGGCTTTATCTTTTTATATAATTGAAACTTTTAAATTGACTAGAATGATATTTGTAAGGCGATTGAACCTAGAACTGGTCTTGTGTATATAAATTTTTGACACATGTGTTATGTTGTTACCTGGCAACTTATAAAAAAAGAAACAAAAACAAAAAACATGAAAAAATCATGGCAACCTGATTGACAATGGCTACATCAAAAATATAAATCTAAAAACTGGACAAACCGGCAACGCCAACTTAAAATCTAACGACAAATGTTGGAGGTCGGAACACTCCTCGACGCAGGATCAAAAGAATTACTTACTACTAAGCAACAGCTGATTCATTCAACATTTCAGAAAGAATTTCATTCATACCCTGCATTCGGTCAATTCTACATTAATTGCTCGGAATATGACCTTTTTAAATAACAACGCGTCAGGCGACCAATTTAAATGATGAAAAAATGGCACATGTCTGGGGTGATCGCGAGGTCAATCGGGACTCGTGCCATCGTCATAAAACGGGGAAAAGAAAAACAGAGAGAGAGAGACAGCTGTTTCGATGCGTTTCTTCCGCTTTCTTTTATGGTTGAGCGTCGTCGAAAACGTTTCTCCAAATTAGAGAAACGCAGTTAGGACGTCCGAGAGGCAGCTGAAGAGTAACAGGCGACTTGTGGACGCGACGACGACGTCTTCGCTGCCGCATGGATTGAAGTTTTGACCGTAAAGTCTGGCAACGTAACAGAAATTATTAATTCGCCCGAATTAGACGCGCACGGCATTTGCTGTTGTTAATACTCCTGCTATTCCTGATGCTGTCGTCGTGCACTCCGTAATGTGTTATTACGATAATACATGTACATGTACGACTTCTTTTTTCTCCTCTCATTTAATGAATGGAACGAGCACGAGTTTAGAAGAATAAATATTATGACCCTACTTCCTTTCGGTAATGGGACAATTGCTTTAAGTGAAATAATCAACTGTAAAAATATAGTGTGTGTGCGTGCAACTATGCGCTTCTATGAACCGGGGATGGGTAGCTAGGGGGAGGTATTTTTCGATTAATTGTACCTACAAATTGCATTGAAGTGGCGATTAGCGACAATAAACAAGTTTATAGCGCTTTACAACTTTCAACCCCCGTTTTCCAAAGCCGCACGGTCGAATAAGTGATTCACTTATCGGGGTGGATTCCGCCGTTAATAACATCATTTAATAAGGGCCTCGCAATGTCTACGTCATATAAATATTCATCCACATGCTGCCTTATTCCATATTTATAGAATCTACGTGTATAAAAAGAGTTCCCGGGATTGCTATTATTATTTAATAATAAGGCGACGACTTGCATGTCTTTCCGTAGCGTTGCATGTGTTTTGGGGTCAGAGATCACCAACAAAGAGGTCTGAAATATTCAAAGGGATGTACCTATCCGCGTCAATTATTCACGGCGCATATGATCTTTTCTCATGGTCATTCCACTTGTTTATGGTTTATGGATAATAACCGTATTGTGTACATACAGTATAACCCCTAGCATCGGACGTTAATTTTTAATCGCCCCCTCAACAATTGCCCGTACTTTGCTCGGGGATGGAACGCTTCTAATTATTCCTCCTAATAGAATGAATCATTAACGAATCGAAATGCATCTTCGACGATGTGTTGCTACTGACGTTTCATCGTTAGTACTTCTACTCCACGCACATAATCGGCTTCTTCTTTTATTCAAAAGGGCATTGCCCGTTTATGAATGTATTAATACGTATCATTTCGCTGATTGTTCCCAAACAAATCGGAAGTTCTTTATGTGTACGATTGCTTTCTATTTCTGGATTGACGATCGTTATCCTTTTTCTTTTTGGGTGGGGGTCGAAGTACGTAACAAACTGAATTAAATAGCTTTAGTAATATTAGAGTAGTTACCCTCTATTAAAATTAATTCTCTCGAAAATATGGCTCGCTTCTTTGATCTTCCAGAAACACTAAAATTCTGTAAATTTCCGTTTAGAAATATTTAAGTCAGTAATTCAATTTTCCATCTTCAAGGAGTATGCTCAGTCGGGGCGCAGAAATGGGGAAATACAACCGATAAACCGAATGAAAGGGGAACGTCGAGAATTTATGAAATTTCATGATAAATAGAATATGGGTAAACCACACACCGACATTACATTAAATCAGGAGTCTCCAAACTACGGCCCGCGGTCCAAATCCGGCCCGCCAGTGTCATGAATCCGGCGTGCGACAGCTAATAGCTTATTGTTGTTGTGATAAGTTGGATAAAAAACACAGAATGATAATAACTCGGATTTATTTACTTGCTAGGTAAAGCTTAGTGACAAGTATAATACGCAGAAAACTCACTGAAGTAATCAGTATTGCCCCAAGGCTGAAAAGTTTGGGGACCCCTGCATTAAATGAATAAGCGGACGAGATTCAAGAAATGTGTAGCATATGTTCGCTATGGAAAAGTTGAATCTTCGAGTGTTGCACGCGGTATTTATCAATAATTCGTGGAATATCGCGTGACCTTGAGAAAATTCCTATAAAACATCTGTGCTGAAAGCGTGTTTCGCAGAAGTCTGGCGTTAGGGGAATCAACCGGAATATGTTGGCAAAAGTTGGTTTCTCAGAAGGAAACTCATGGAAAAAATAGCTTTCTAGAAAACCAAAATAATCCCTTGACTTAATCCCATTCTTTTAATTGGTCTCACCTTACGTGTCAATGGGCAGGGTTAGTCGGGAAATCAGACATTACTCGTCGTGATTGAAGGTTTTCGATATCTCTTTGTGGAAACTGTGATTTTAATTTATCATAACTCTTTCTTTGGTGAAAAAACGATATTTTTATGAACTAGTGGAGAAGGGGGAACCATACTGAACGAAAGAAAAACAGACCCAAGATAAAGATTGGAATATACCCACAGTAACGGTTGAAGAACTGAATGATGCCATTGGTAAATTAAACCTACGGATTGATGAAATAACACTAGAAATTATCAAATATTTTTACAATCTGTAGTATATTAATATTCACATAGTTTATTGCCACTAATTAATATATCACTAATTACAATTCAATATATCAAAATTCATAGTAAATGTTGGGGCTATGGATGTTTGTGTTCAAATGACATTCGGGTTATTTTTGGACTCCATTTATATTCGTTCGATACCACGCACGCCACCTTTTAAGCATTTTATTACCCTGCGGGTGCTAGCTTCTTGTTTCAAGTCCAGCCGTTTACGCGACGTTTAATGCGAGAAAAAAATCTAACTAGAAATAAAATTATCAATCATTATAAAAAGCACCGATTAAAAGATAGAAAGCAATGTAGCCATTTAAACACACATATTCAACACTTTCACATCACAAAAATTCCTAATAACCATTGAATATGAACAACCAAAGATACCTGGGCATCAACAATATAGATTTCTATAACTACGTCACGCCATGATGAAATGTTTTCCATGGTAAGTGAAAACAGCTAGTTATTTGGAGAACGGAGAAATAATGTAGCGTAGTCGTGGTTTCCGGAAAAAAATGAAATGAAGGAATGTTTGGTTAACGACGGTGAATTACAAGATAGAAAAGTCATCGAAGTACGTCTTTACTGCGTTGGAGGTGAATTATTTATATATTTGGACCAAAAGGGTTGTAAAGGAAGCAACATTAAATAAAAGAGCTTCACCACACCGAAGAAGAAAGAATTTCAGAGGTGGAATCCATAGAAAATAGAGCTGCACTGAAGAAAGAATTTAAGAGGGGATCCAATTACACAGTGACACACACACAACACAATAGGTATTTATCTTCAATTTATGTTAAATATTTCTAAAATTTTGTATATATAATTCGTTGTAATTCATGCTTTTATGATATCGTTAAGTAAGAGGTACGACGGTACAATCTTGGTAATATAATTAACTAAATTCTCAGTACAATTCACAGACTTGTTAAATGACCATATCAGAAATAACAAAGTACCGAGAGAATGAAATACGGGAATCATCTTACCCCTATACTAAGAAGGGAATGTTTGAGAATGTTCGAGGCATAACCTTAATGAGTGTCCTAGCAAAAGTTTTAGCCAAAATAATAGAAGGGAGAATAAAAGATGATATTGACAGATCACTGGAAGAAGCCCAATATGGCTTTAGAAAAGGTAGAAGTACTTCAGATCCAGTTTTTATAATGGGACAAGTAAGGAAAAGAGCATAATTAAAAACAAGGAAATATATGACCACTGAAAGGGGATAAGAACTAAAAAATTATACTGAAAGTTTATACGAAGTGAGAACTAAATCCCATGCTTCCAGCACCTAACACTAAAGTCATGTGACAACAACAACATTGACAACCAGTGTTATCGAGGTTGTTTTGTTTACCAGTGTAAACAAAATTTAACTTTTTGCGGATTTCTTTGATCAAATTGGGTCATTCTTATAGTAATCCCCCTACCGATTCTGAATCTTCTTTCTAAATTGGTGTGTCATACATAATTTTTGAGTAGCACTCGTTTAAAATTTTAAAATAGCTTAAATTCTTAATGGCGGTTCAAGAGGTATTTTTATATGATTTTCTTCTCTATTTTGCAGCAGAAATACCTCTGTTTAATGCCCAACAGCAATCGGCCAGCGTTTCTCTTGAACTTGTCTTGATAACGAGATTCCATGATGGATATGTCGTGGTGAAATCATTCAACGTGCTCGTCGCTGGCGTCATCTAGGTTTTTCGAGGAAAAACTAAATGTAAATGAAGAAACTATATCTTCAGTGACCTACAAGGTCCTTATAGTTGTCCGCCTTGGTATTTCCAAGAAAGTGCTGGACTACCTTCTTGAATCATTCCCAGGCTGGTGTCTCTTGCTCATTTATGGTGGGATCGAACTCAGGATCGTTCATTAATTCCCGAATTTGAAGGCCAACGAATATGAGATTTTTCGTCGCTAACCAGCGGAAATTTCTTTTTCTAGAAAGCTAAAACCGTCGCGGTTCTATCCATTCCCTTAGCCACAATCCGAGTTTAATGTGTAGAGGTGGCAGCTGGGCTTTCTGATGATCCAACAGGGACTAACTGACGAAATATTTTGTTCCTTGATGGTCATTTTCTTTCTTACATAATGGTTTCGTCTATTCCTGCTGTCCCACTCGCACAAAAAAGAACAGAAATGTTTGGTATATCCTAGTTAAAAAGCGCGTACAAGGGCAATGACTTTCAAATCTCCGCAAAAAGTTGCCGGGCATGTCTTTCATACTGCACCATCCGTAATGGTCGAAGAGCAAAGCCTAACCCGCAACGATGGAAAATGCAACTGCGGAAAACTGGTCCCTGTTGTACGATTTCTGACGACGGCTTTAAAATCAGCGTCGTAAAATATACAACGAACAGTAGTCG
This sequence comes from Chrysina gloriosa, assembly GCA_038088585.1. Lineage (NCBI taxonomy): Eukaryota > Metazoa > Arthropoda > Insecta > Coleoptera > Scarabaeidae > Chrysina > Chrysina gloriosa. Next base: position 68,581,916 of record CM076090.1, read on the forward strand.
GCGTCCAAGAAACAAAAACGTTGTTTATCAGCGTAATTGACCAAGGTGACGTAGTCCCGAAAGAGCAAAATACGTCCATTAGATACGTTATGCGCGTCAACAAATACGGACGCGCACGTAAGTCAGATGTACATATGTATATACGCGCAGAGAAGCCGTCCTAAGTGGTAAGTAATTGGAAGCAATCATCTTGTAAAACGTGCTCAGTGTCGCAAGTGACCGTCTAATTGTCTCACAATTGCACTGTTGACTTCACATTGCCATTCGTGCATCCTGTTCATCTCCCACAATGGCATTACCATCACTTGCTTGCCACCAAACAACGCACTCGCTTGAATTAAATAAAAACATTGAGCTTAGTTTAGCTCGCGAAGAAGATGCAGAAGAAGAATCGCGCTGCCGCCGCCGCCGCCACCGACACCGTCACCGCCGCAGCCGCCGGGCAACAAGACCTAATCGTTCCCTCCTTGTTGATGGATGCCTTTTTATTTGGGGCGACTACAATTCGTACGCTTCTCATCGACGAGATTAATACTATTACGGCTGTTTATATTTGAATGCCCCCTTAATTCGCTTGTAGGTGATATTTTACTGTTTCAATTGGTTAATGGCGGTGGGTATTGTGTGCTGTTCTCTGTAGATTAGTTTAGAAGGTAGTCTTTAAACAATTATCGAAAGGACTTATCGTCGCAATAAAAGCCTTCGCATATTTATGAGGTCAAATCAATGAGTAAAATGGGCGAGTATTACCTGAAGAAGGAATGCTCCAGCTTCAATGGAAAATATTGTTACAAAAAGTACTTTTCAGCATATTTGACGTAAACTACTTTCTCTGACTAATCTCTCCACAAGTGTTTGATTTTCTTATTCTAACAATTCTTCCTTGTTTTGTAGATACTTTGTAGTAATTGCCTTCAAATCCATATCGGCCAGCAGAAAACCTCGGTGATGGCCTGATGGCTGAGGTCAATTGTGTCGACTTGTGCAAATTAATTTCTAAACAAGAAATGGACTGTTATTTTAAGTTTCTTTTTATAAAAAGGTGTGTATAAATTGATTTTTGATAGAATCGTTCACCCTTTTTCGGGCCTAAACCATTCAATGGCATTATAAACAGCAATAGAATGGGAAGGATGAAGGATTATTTCGGGATTTATTCAGGCTAAAAGATACATTACCTTTTCTGCCGAAAAAGCCAAGAAATTCCTTCAGCTATATAAAGAAAACCTGAAATGATTCATTGGTCTTCCATTGGTCCTCAAGATCATATGAGAGACTACAGCGAATAACAGTAGGTTTTGGAATATTACAACCGAAATTTTGGAACACGTATGCAAATATGTGAGTGCGCTTCGCTCAAGGATAAAATATCTAGGAAAGACTACAATAGAACAGCGGTATGTGGCCAGTGCCATTGCTCGAAAAAAGTCCAGGAATTCAGCGCCGAAAGCTATGATAGCTTCCAATCACAATATCACACAGTTCTTGTGAAATTTGTTTCATACTTCTCGATGCGAGCGTTGTGCGGATGCAAAATCGTCCGTGGGGACATATTTGGACCAGTCATGTCTTCTCCTAATGCATCTCGTACCTGTTTGATTGATTGACCCGATTCAACCGGTTATCAACAATGCATTGTCGTCCATAACAATAAACGCTCCCCCTATTGGTCTAGCAACAGAAAGAACGATTTGGCTGCAGGATTTCATTGAGGTATTTTTGGGGATTAAGAGGACAATCTGGAGCGTGTGATCTCCATCACTAATTGACAGATCCACGTTCATATTGCAGTTTCTTCCAAACAATTTCTGCAGACCCAAATCGAAACCTGCTTATTGTCTGGCAAAGGACTTAATGAAGAATTTAATGCGCGATGGTCGCTTCTGAACGCAAAGTGCCAGGAACAATCCTTTACCTTTTTGCCATCCTATAAAGGGATGAGATCTGAGCTTCTAGCTATTTCATCCATCATCCGCTCACATGGAACTTCGTCGTTCTTTCGACTCTGGCGAAAGGGGAGTGAAGCCCCATCAGAGGCTTCGAATTTTCGTATTAAAACATAAACTCGTGGTTGTTGAGTCCACCCTTGACGTGTTTGACAAAGCAGAGGGTTTTGAAAACAAAATAATACGAATTCAAGGTGTATTTTATTTTTCAATATAATGGCGTCGAAGCTCAACACACTAGGTCCAACGTTTCTCTAGCTTCTCGACTCCCTGACTGTCTTCGAGGCTTCGAAAATAATCGTTTACATCCTCTCTATCAGTTATTTATTTGACCAAATTCTCTTTCCGCCCAGAAATGTTTTAGAAACAGGTGGAACCAAATCGGGGAATACGACGGGAGTGGAAACATTTCGAACTTTAATTCTGTCAATTTTTGTTGAACAATTGCACTTCAATGAACGGGCGCATTGTCGTGGTAAAACAACACTTTCTTCTTAACCATTTCTGGGCGTTCTTTCCGTTCAGTTTGTCTCAAAAGTATTGTGTAATATTGGTCACTTTTTCAAGACAACTAATTAGCAAAATTCCTTTTGCATACAAAGAAGCCGATGCCGATCACCTTCCCCATTTCGAGTGAATGGTCTTTGCCTTCTTCGAAACCGATTTATCGCGTGCAATCCACTATTTTGATTGCATTTTTGTTTTTGGTGTGTAGTGATGAATCCAGGTCTCCTCCATGGTCGCGAATTGCCTTTTGAAATTCGTTGGATTCCTCGTAAACACTTCCAAACAATCGATCGAGATTCGAGTTCTAATGCGTTTTCGCCCCGAAATGAGCAAATGCGGCACCCATCTTCCAGAAAGTATTTTTAAACCCAATTCGTTATATAAAATACGAACTACTGGGTCAAAAGAGATGCCCGCGGCTTCCTCAATTTCACGCACTTTCATTCGACGATCTGCCAAAACCATGCCATGGATTTTGGGATTTTCTGATGAATAGTGAAGAATACCAATCCCCTAGCAGCGATTCCGGAAACTTGCCAATCTGTTCTCGTACATAAATGCAGTTTCACAATACTTTCTTGAACATGATAATAATAATGATTATTATCATGACATTATGACAAAACATTGTCCGGTCCGATTAATAAAACCAACATAAACAGTTTAATATTTTAATTCACGTAACTTTCACATAATATTAACATAACCTCAACTTATCCTTTCCCTCTAAACCGTTATCATTCGACTAACGTCACAAAATAGACAGAAGCGACAAGGCGTGTCGACAGCTTTGATGTTCATCTGGTCGATTTGAATGTCCTCGAAATAGCTCAGAAGTTAGATAACGCCATTTTGAAAATACGAAAGGTGCACATTTGTTCGTATTAATTGAAAAATATTAGAGTTTTGGATATGTTAAAAGAATAGTATTTGCTAAAAAGTTAAATTAGTGATACACAACAATAATCATATATTTTAATTTTTATATGCACACACCATCCCAGAGTAGTAACATTAATGAAGTTAGCCAAATATAACAGTGTCGTCGTATTTAGAACATGGTTCCCGGCCATGCGCATACAGAATTTACCACAAGATTTTCTAACTTTTTCCTTTCTGCCTATTCTATGCTAACGTTCATTCTGTTTCTCGTTTTAGAATAAATCCACGCTACCAACCTTCAGCGAGGTAGGATATTCAAAATTCAAATTATTGACCCAAAATTATAATAATAATAATAACTTTATTGCCCAATAGCAGGACACTAACAGGACAATAAACTTAGTATAATACAAATAAGTCCAGTAGTAACAGGGATAGTCAAAAGAAGAAAATAAACACAAAACAAAAGAAATTGCTAGATTTATAAGCAACGCAAAATAACAAAAGTCTGTCTACGCAAAAGTAATTACGATAAAAAACAAAAGAATTACGTTTTTAACATGAAAATTTACCAGAAATTTGAAAAAAGGACGATAATTATCACAGTGACCACTTCGATTTTGAGTGCATTTACAAGCTGCATTTTTGATCATCGAAAAGATAAAAACGATCACTTTCTTCTTATAGACCTACTCCTCCCATATTACTTAAATTCCTCATTTGGGGCTGAACCTAAGTTCGTTGCTGTGAGCGTTTTGTTGCCTGTCGCCCATCTTCTTCGGTGTCTTCTTCCCCTCTGGTTTTCTCCATGCTATCCTTTTGGCCGCTATTCGGTTGTATCCTTCACACGTTCGAGATGCCCTAACCCTAACCATTGTAGTCATTTGTTTCTGTACTACTTCATATAGTTTGATTCGTCGGTGATAAGCTCATCATTTATTCGTTTTTATACATCCAAAATTTTCCTCTCCCATATGTCAATTTTATTCCATGCTTCACTTCTATGTATGTATGTAGTACGGTTGGCCTCATTATTGTTTTGTACATTCCCTTCATCGCTGCTTCTGATAGATGTTTTTATTCTATTAACCCTGTTTAAAAAAAATAATAGAATCAAATTAGGTAGTTGCGTTGAAAATCATTAATTAAAGACAGACATGCGCATACAAATGAAATGATAGCAACGTACACGTGGTAATGATAGTATTCTACGAGAATTAACAAATACTCCTAAACCGTATTTTATAAATAAATAGCGGCTATTATTACAGAGCTACCATTACACCTGTTCCCGTTTAATAAGGCGATAACACCGGTTCGCGCAGCGCTAATTACAGGACGACAACGAAGCGGTTCTCCCTCTTCTTCTTCTTCTTCGTCGATGAAGAAGAAGAAGAAGACGAGAGAAAAGAGAAAAGAACGAGCAGTAAAAACGACGGCGCGGATAAATAATCGAGCCACCGGTAATCACGATTGAACCGATCGAGTTCGAACGTCATAAATTTTATACATCATAATTCCACCGTTTTTACATTAACAATGACTCTCTATTTCATATCTCCCGGCCGCGCCAGCGGTATGTAGATAAACTAATAAATTGTAGAACCACTGGTTATACGAAATTGAATGTCAGCGTCACGCTGCGTCTTATACGAATGTTCCGAGAGAGAGGTGCACGCCGAGAAGGTGTAGAAAAACGAGAATATTCAACACTCACTGTGAACACGTATGTATACCGGGAGACTACGAAACGTTCCCCGGACAAAACCTGATCCGTTACCCCAAAAATTTCATTTTAACCCTTCCCAAAATGGAAAAAAAACAATAAACTCAACGATCGTGCAATTCCTCATCATCAAGATTTTATCGCAATTCTATAATCGCGTAGATTCCATCTGGTTCTAGTCGTTCGGAAACTTTTCTCGCTCCCTGTACTTTTATACCGTACATGGTGGTATAACACACAGAAACACGTGACCCGATCGGCGTCTCTTCTAACATCTTAATATATTGTTGTACACCTTTTCCTTTCGTGCGGAGCATCGTCATCATCATCATCATCATCATCACTTCATGCAAATTTTATTTAATAAATTCGCTATAATGAAGCCGTCAGATAGGGAGGTCATCGTCGGATTCGCGCCGTTGTTTTCGTGATCTTATTAAGGCGAAAGTCGTAACTTACGTATTGAATACCTACTCGTGAAATTTATACCATATTTATTCCTCTCCCGATGCGATTCTCAGGCGAAAGTCTCGTCGAATTACTCCCACTACGTCGTGGTACCTTTGAAAGCAAAAGAATAAAGACGAAGGAAGAACGGCAAAGGAAAGACTAACAATAAGGGTATATGGGGCAAGACCAGCAGGAAAGAAAAGTTGACCTAGACCGCGAAGAACATAACAAAATTAAGTGGAAGAGACAGTGAAACAATGGGCCAAGAAAATAGTGTAGATCACATGAGCCGGATTGGAGTCGCAGGGGGAATGGTCAATTTCAAAATCATATAAAATGTCAATTAAGTACATAATAATAAAAACTGGCTCCTTTTTAGAAGGAAAATCCTAGTTTAATCGATTAATCCAGCTTTGTTTCTCTAGCAACCATGGTTGCTTTCTTCCTCCCATTTATGAGTCTTTCCTATACAGAATCCCTCTCACATGTACAAACATCAATGTTCAGACCATATATACATAAAATTTGTATACGAAATTTCAGCTCTTGCAAAGCCGTACTGACGAGCGGTATAACCGCGAAACGTACGTCTACGGATGGCAAGAGAAGATCAAAATTTTGTAATTTGCATTTCTCTCACGGCGGGTAGCCGAAGAGCGCGACTGCAGTTACTGCAGGAGGCTGTGGCAACGCAAGTTGTCCACTTCTGTAGAAAAAATAACTGTAAAAAATGCGTAATACGTGCATTGTGAGAGAATTCATATCGAATCCCTCTCACATGTACAAACATCCTATACAGAATCTCAACAGAAATAAAACGTAGGCAAGGCTATCTCGAATGTTGTTTGTATCGATCGTATGATTTCTTTGCCGTCGAATACGCTCATCCCAGGAAAGCCCCTCCCCCTCCCCTCCCCCGGCACTATGAATTTATTTGATTTTTGCATTGTTCCATTCATTTTGCTGTAAACGTTGTTGAAGAAGTTTCCAAAATGAACTTTGAAGTTTTAACAAGTGAGAAGGACAAAAAGAAATTGCTTTTCGATGAGCTTTCGTTTTCAAAAGAAAAACAAGTTGGTTCTACGATTTACTGGAAATGTGAATATTACGAAAACAAAAAAAAACACTACCGTGCTCGAGTAACAACGCTGAATAATGAGGTGAAAATTCTTTTATATTTTTTTAGTTGAACTTATTCTTGCATTTCTCAATTATTAGGTGCCCAAGCAAAATGACAGCCATTCCCATATTGCCGATACAGTCCAAGTGGAAGCAAGTAGATGCCTTAACGAAATTAAAGAAAAAGCAAAGAATTTCCAAGAAGTTCCTCAAATCCTAATTTCCCGTGCAGCTTCAAAAGGGAATCAAGCTATTGCAATAAAGCCGGTTTGTGCAGGAAGTATCAATCGGACCGTAAGCAACGTTAGAAATAAGGTCGGAGCGGCTCCATCTCTGCCTGGCAATAAAAGAGGTATTGTCTTCCCAGATGGTTAGCGAAAAACGAACAGAGACGAAGATTTTTATTTGTATGATTTTCGGAGCAGCAGATGAAAGAATCTTAATATTTTCAACAGAACACAATTTGAAGTTGTCCCAGTCGAAATATAGGTATTCCGATGGTACTTTTAAAACTGCGCCCCATCTATTTTACCAATTATATACCATCCATGGCTTAAGGTATAATAATTCAATACCTTTAATTAATGCATTGTTGCCCAAGTCCCAAAGTCAGGACACCAACAACAGGCTGCGGAAATATATCAAGGAATTGACACCTTCTGCTTCACCATTGGCAATAATGATTGGTTATGAAGCTGCAATGGCTAAAGCTGTTGCCACCGAATTTTCGGCAACAAGAGTTCGTAGTTGTCTTTTTTCATTTTTGCCAAAGTATTTTTCGCCAAATCCAAGCGACGAACGTCGATTTTGCACTGAAAGTGCGCTATTTGGCAGCATTAGCTTTTGTTCCTGTTGCAAATGTTATTGAAGCATTTGACAACTTTTGCGATGCGAATATTTTGCCAGAGAAACTCCAACTCATTGTGAACTAGGTACTTGTTTGCCTATGAAATGTGGAATTGCTTCAATACAGTGATGGAAAACCTGCCAAGTACAAAGCGCTGCCCAATGAACATCACACACTGAACGCCCGAAACACACCAAAACACTGTTGACACTGATTTTTTATTTATTTTATGTATTATTTTAGCCACATTTTAGCTAAAAGACATCAAAGATAAGTGTGCAAAGAGATTGTAGTGGGATACTATAAAATGACTCCAATTAGAATAGCGATATGCGCTTTTGCGGACCACGCTGTAATTTTAGCTAAAAACGAGTAGGAACAACAATATAACCTGACAACGTGAGAAGAAGAACTTGCAAAGAGAAGTCTCAAAATCGTTATCAAAAAGACGAAGGTAATGATGCTTGGGAAAGAAAATGAACAAATAATTGTAGAAATTGGAAGTGAACAAGTGGCAACGTACAAGACGGAAACATAGGAGAGGAAATCGATGAGAGAATAAAAAAACAGCTTGAATAGATCTTTTATCAACAAAAACAGAAGTCAACAAAAAGAGAAAGCTGTGGGTGTACAAGACTGTCTTTAGAGTCCAGGCATGGGCAACCTTTTTTGTAGAAGTTTTATGCTGTGAGTAATCTTGAAAAATATACATTTTTGTTGTATCCTTATGATTCATTATGAATTAAGTTTAGACGGGCCGTGCTAATATGCAACGAAAGAATTCAGTAGCGGGCCGGACAAACCTTACTCGAGGGCCGCATGTGGCCCGCGGGCCGGAGGTTGCCCATACCTGCTTTAGACCTATCCTGGACCTATGGAAGTGAGAGTTGTGTGTTAACGGAAGCTGTGGAAACCAAAATAAACGCTATAGGCATGAAACATCTAAGAAGAGATTACGAAGAGAAACGAAATCAGAAATACTACAGTGAGAGAAGAACTGAGAATGGACCCGATTATGAACGTACTTGGAAAGAACTAGCTCAAATGGTTTGGCCACATGTGCAGAATGAAGGATGAAAGGCAGATTAAACAAGTATGGAAGGCAAAAGTACAAAGTAGATGAAGGCAAAAGCGACCGCAAAAGGAATGGAATGAAGTAGTCGCAGCAATATTCAAGGAAGGAGAAGCGGAAATAAAGGCAAGGAATAAAATGAATATAAAAAGTAAAATAGTACCTAACAAGTGAAGTGTGAAACGTAAACCTTACACTAAATGGTAAAAGGTTTACCAGCCAAGGTCTCCTTATTCTTATTAGTAATCCAATGGTGCACGTCCGGGCTGCTTTAGAAAGACACGTTACTTGCCCAAATACACCCTCACGCAAGATTATGAAACTGCCTATTGCTCTCCGAGAAGAATGGAATCAACTTTGGCAAGAACCGTTTGATATTTTGATTAATTTATCATTGATTTATCATAGATTGAAGTTTTGGCACGTTGTAAACATGTTCCACGTGATAACCACGTTGGTTAGCAATAAAATAGTAATAACGCTGAATGCGATGAGAATTGCGATTGAATATTTCGTCGCAAATGCTGAAAGATTGAGAAACGTTGCCGATAAAAAGTCTTCACTCGGGTGAAAGCACCTGTTTGCTCAATCTTTATACTCTCAAAAGATCAAAATTTCTATTTCGTCGGGTGGTGGAAGTGGTGGAATTTTCCCGTCGTCAATTACGCGAACGCATGCTCAAATAATAAATTAAAAGACACCGCGCAATTGCGATAGATTAATACGAAATTCTTCGTTATGATTACCATCATTATGGTTGTACTTTTCACATCCTCATTACGTCCTCGGCTTCTTCTTCAGCAGTTTCTTCTACTATGGAAGCGTTCTTACATTATGATTAGTGAAGCGGTACTTTCTTATACGTGCTTGCGTCTGGTGTACAGTGGTATCAAAAAGTTTCGAACGTACTTTCGATGACATAACAATCGTAAAAGCGTAAAATCATTTAAGATTAGCTTAGCTACGAGGGATAGACTAAATTTATTGAGAAAAACTAGTAGACTGGGAAAAACAATCACAAAGTGTTTATTTGGAGCAACTTTTCATCTGTCATTCGGAGTTTAGTTGTTGAAGTCACGTTTGTTATAACTCAACTATTCATTTGATTAAAGTAAAATGAAATGGAATTCACCAGAGAGCACTTTCGAATCATAATTTACCATGATTTTAAAAGAGGTTTAAGCGCTTATGAGTGCAAAGGGAGTTCAGATTCAATTTTTACTGCACAAGTATCTTCCTTAGCTACAATTTAGCGATGGTATAAGGAATTTGAACGCTAAAGCAATTCGGTTCAGCATCAAAAAGGAGCAAGGCGTCCTCCTACGGCTGTTGACGACAAAAACATTGCTGCTGTTAAAAAGAATAATTGAAGAAGACAATGAAGCCACTTATCCGGTTATAGAGCATCAACTCAAGATTGGATCCTCAGCTGTTAAAAGAATCATACACGATCACCTGCATTTAAAAATGTGGTAAGTCGTTTTGTGCCGCATCACCTTTCTGACTCCCAAAGATCTGGGCGTGTGAGAATTTTCCACGAAAATTTAAATTTATTAAATAATTGCGGGCACCAATTTTCGTCCAAAATAGTGATAGGCGATGAAACTTATATTCCCTTTTTCGACCATTCAAGACCCGCCAAGAGAGTCGTGTGTATGGATGCACAAAGATGGGGAAACTCCTACTATGACTGAGAAGCAGCGAGCTATGAAAAAGGTTATGTACGCGGTATTCTTCAGAAATACGGACTTAGGCAATTAAGCAAGATGGTCAAAAAACAGTTAGAGCTAAATGGTACACCGAAAAACGGTGGCCTGAAATGTTCAATAAAGTTTCAGACAGGGACACCATGAAAATGCATCGTCCCATACACCAGTTTCAACTCCCCCGTTTTTGGCTGAAAAGAAATATATAAAAGTAATAGAACATCCGGCTTACTCACCTGATTTAGCAGTGTGTGACTTTTGCCTATTTTTTGGACTTTAACGAAATTTGCGGGGTAGAAGGTTTTCGTCTGAAGAAGAAATTGATAATACCGCAGTTCACGCTTATTTTGAAGGTATAATAATGATAATAATAGTAACAATAATACAATTTATTTGTCCAACGTTTAACATTTATAGGACAAAGGTAAGGCACATACATATATTTACAAAAAAAAAAGAGGACACTGTTAACAGCAACTGGAAAATATATAAGGTATTCCGAAAGAAGATTGACTGGGAGCTTTTAACCTTCCTATACTCACGTCAAAATGAAAGACGTATACTATACTATATAAATCGGTCTCACAGACCGTATGCGTGAGTATAGGAAGGTTAAACAGTGGAAAGAAAGAATGGTCAAGTGTATCATTGCCAAAGGGAATTACTTTGAGAATATTTAAATTAAAATCCGAGAAAACATTAACCGTCATTTTTATTCTCAATAATTCCAACTTATCCTTCGTATTAAGTTTTTCGATATAAACTCAAGAAAAGGAATTTGATTGGCGACGAAAGTTGGGGTAAATAGAGCTACGACTCTCTCGAAATAACTAACATGTACACTCCCGTTCATGGAAGTTGGGACTGCAATAGAAGTGTTGTACTTGCACAAAATTAAGAATAAAACACGGAGTTATTTTGATACAGCAAAATATAGTTTTATTGACATAAAATGCTGGAAAATAATAGTATTTATACAATGAAAATATTATAGATTTGTCTCATCGAAAAATCCACCTTTTGCGTTCAAGACTGCCCGAACAATTTTCGGCATTTTTTCGAGAAGTTTTGACAGAGTGTTGGCCGGCAAATTGTTCCAATCTCGTTGTAAAATATCCGAAAGAAGTTGTTTGGTAGTTGGACCTGCTGTTCATATCCAGCTCATTCCACAAGAGCTCAATATGATTGGGATCGGTACCCTGTGGAGGCCACGACTTTATATGTAAGACATTATCTGCTTCTAATGCATTCAAATAACTCTTAGACAATAATGCTGTGTGTTTAGTATCATTAGCTTGCATTAAAAAGAAATTATCTCCTATCAATCGGTTACCAGAAGGAACGGCATTGTTTTCCAGAATAATTCCACAGTGATCTTTTCTCATGATACCTTCAATCTGTACCAAATCTTCTACTCCTGAGTATAGAAAACAACCCCACACCATCACAGAACCAGCACCGTGGAGGCTATACATTCGGGAAGCAATCTTTCTGTCTTCGACCTTCGAACCTAAATTCTTCTGTTTCGTCCAAAAACTTCAAACTTAGATTGGTCGGCCCAAAGCATATCTTTCCAGTTCTCGACCGTCCAATCCTTATGTTCTTTGTCCAATTTAGTCGTTTTAGTCGATTGCCTCGTCTCAATAGCAGTTTCCAAATAGCAATTCTTCTGAATAAATTTGCCTCTCTCAGTCGACGTTTGATAATGCTTACCAATGCAACGTTTTAACGATCGCGTTAGACTTCTGCTGCTATTTCTGGAGCATTTGATTTTCGATTTCGTTTATTAATTAAAGCGAGTCGCTGATCATCCACATTGGTAGCAATTTGAGACGGACCTGGTAGATCACGGTCGTTTAAACTTTCCGTTGCCCAGTATCGTTTTATAATGATGTTCAAACTAAATCCCGCTACATGCATTTTATCGCCAATGTGTGAAATGTGATTATGGAAGATCGCTATTGAACACTTATGGACTTTCCGTGGGGCATTTTAATTTTTAGAACTTTGAAGTTCTTCCACTTTCGCTCTGTACGTACCTCGAGACTTTTGCAAGTAAACTGGATGGCCGGGATTAGTGACAATAAATGGCCGTAAAATCGTTCTGGGAAATACCCAGGCAAATTTGTATGACAGAGAAGGCATTCAATTATCCCTTCAATAATTCTTTTCTTCAATAGTTCTAGATCATTGTAAACGATTATTAAGTGATTTGTCTTTTAAGAGAATAGTTTTGATGTTAAAACGTTTATTGCAATATTTCTAACTATGCTGTATTATGCGATAAACTAAATGGAAATTACAACGCACCGGAAGTCGTAGTCTTGTATAAGATTTTAAACGTTTGTCGCACTATTTCCTCAACCTATTGAAGTGCCCCAACTTCCGTGAACGGGAGTGTATATCCTGTAACGATGGCGATGGATGGAGGGGTTTTAAGTTTGCTGCAGTGACAATCGATGAGTTTTAGATTTTTCGTCGATTTTTCGATTTATTTTTAAAATGCACGACGCAATCTGAGGCGTTCCCAAGCTTTTAAAAACCTCTGTAGCTACTAAGTAAGCGCTCATTCGTTTCTATTTGTGTGTGCGCTCTCGTTCACGTGTTTGTTATAAAGCTTTGCCCACGCTCACCAGCCTTATTTCTTTAATACGTTTCACTAATAAAACCTTAACAATAAGAGTAAACAAGCCGGAGACAATTGAGAACAACACACCATCAGAGAATTAAGTGCATTTAGTGCGTGGATATGGCTTAAATGAGCGTAGGTAGGAGAGATGGGCCGATGTATATGGGAATGTTTTGAGTCAGAGGTCAATATTTATACACAGAGTGACCTGTTTTTTTATCATCTCAATTTAATAACGCCGACACTTGTTGCCGCTGCGCTCTTCGTTAGTTTATCCTTCGCTCGGATCTCTCTAACATACATACATACGTAGACACTCGTAGAGAAATAAGTGGAACGTTATTAACTGGCATTAGCCGCTTCTCCCGTAGGATGACGATGGACGACGACGACGATGTTTGTCAGCTCAATTATTCGTAGGTACTTCACGACCGATCCGGACGTGGTACAAATCGGTCGATGTGAATTGATCAAGTGGTATTACGCAATTACTCGAGTATCGAGTGGAGGGATAATTAGGGTAATCATCGCATTTACGTTTTTCTTCGAAATGCGAGAAATCGTCGTGCGACATTTCTGAGGAAAGGTAAAAGTCTCGTCTTTAATTTCGTGTGTCGATATTTCGTTGGAAATTGAAAAAGGAATCTATGATCTGTCCGCCCCCTTGTTAATCCTTAGCTCTTATTAATCTTCCTGATCATTTTCATTTTTGTGAGACACATTCACATTTTTCGGTCTCTCAAACCAATTTTAAATTTTTGGTTCTGGGGGCTAGGATTCTCGAGATATTCAAAAAGTTGTAAAGGGGTCACATTTAACAGACTTAAATGAAGTAAGCAAAGCAAAGTGTATATACAAATTTTCAGCAAAACTTAATGTTTACTAAGCCAATACTAGCTTCCCGAACTTAATTTGCCCATTTCTTTGCTGTTATTGAAAAATCATTCGTTAATTATAGTAACAATAGTCCTGGTTTCGTCGACATACAATTACCCCATGTTTGACATTAGGAATAACCCACTATAACCCATCCTGTATTGCTGATTTTTACGAATTTAGTTATTCGTAGTGTTTAGAACCGGATGCAACGAAAGTCAATCGTGAATTTGAACCATCATTTAATAGACAACTGTGGTTGAGGTGATAGTGGAATTATTCATTTCGGACAAACCAGCGCGCTTCTACATTTGCTTTTCCAATCCTTGATGTTAATTAGTTTGACGTCTTACTATGTTTGTCTGTTTAATAGTTTCTTCTATTTCAGTATCTCTTTTCCATCATTTGTCTCCTTCTTCTGTTACGTTAGGACCGAGAATGGTTTCCAATATCTTCGTTTCAAATCGTCTTATAAGTCCTCTTCTCTCCTTTGCTGTCGTCCAACTTGCGTACGTGCAGTTTGCGTACAAATGGAATGTAGTGCGATTTGCGTACAAGGTAGATGACCCAATGTTATTAAGTGTTTGTATTACTAATGGGTACTTACTTAAGATTTACTATTTTCCACAAATGCGCATAAATACAATAAACGAGGGATTAGGCTTGGTCACTTGGAGTACTTAGAAAAACGAAAATTTCATATACGTAGTAAATCTTGTAATTAGTGATTACGGGGGTATATATAAGATTGTCATTGCATTTCTTCCCCAATCAGAAGTGGTGTTGAAGTGTCAAGTGACAGCGTTCGAAATGGAAATCATCCAAACTAGTAAAGGAAAGCCTTTATTAATATACGATGCTTTCAAGTACCGAAAACATCGAGTAAATCAAGAAGAAGTTGTAACCTGGCTGTGCACCAACGAGAAGACCCAAAAATGTCGAGGAAGTTTAAAGACGAAATCGGAAGATGTTCTACAACAGAAGGAACATACGTGTAAGCCGAACATTGCTGAAATTGAAGTGACGAAGCAAATTGTCCAAGCAAAAACGAGCCCGAGAAGACGACAAGGAATCAATTGCCCAAATCTACAAGGAAGCCTTTACCCCTTTATTCAACAAAGGGTATGACTTTGTTACGGAAGTGCCAATGTTCAATTCAATAAAATCCACGCTTTACAATATACGAAGGGAGGCTGGAAGAAAATTACAAGAACCAGTAGCTGCATCCGAAATTCATATACCTACGGATATAGTGACAATGCGGGACGGTTGTACCTTTTTGCTGGCTGATGATGGCAAAAAATAGAATTTTGGTATTTGCCAGTAGTGAAGGTAGAGGAACACTATCCAGATGCAGAACATTTTTGGGGACGGCACGTTCAAAAGCTGCAGTAAGCAGTTTACCCAAATTTATACCGTTCATGCCGATATAGGAAGCGACGCCGAGGAAGTAAATATTGTTCCTGTGGTATTTGCCCTACTTCCCAATAAAACGTTCGGGACGTACAAAAGATTATTTCAAATACTGAAGATGAATGGTTGGAACCCTGAGACTGTGACCGTCGATTTTGAGCATGCTACTGTAGCAGCTCTAAAAAATGTAGTTCCTGAGACTACTATTCACGGGTGCAACTTCCACTTCAACCAATGCTTGCGGGGAAAAATTCAAGAATTGGGATTGGCAGCAAGTTACAAACAAGATGAAGATATAAGAAAACATTTAAGAATGTGTGCCGCTTTAGCGTATATTCCTGTAGAAGATATTGATAATGGTTGGTTGTGTATACAGGAGTCAACGCCTATGAACAGTGGATTAGAGGCGTTCTACGATTATTTCGTCGATCAGTGGTTGGAAAACAGTAACTGGAGCAGAGCCATGTGGTACTGTCATAAAAACTCCACCGAACTAACAACGCAGTGGAAGGGTGGAATAGTAAGTTAAACACCATTATAAGGCATCCACATCCAAGTGTCTACGATTTAATTTCCACACTGAAAGAAGAGGCAGAATATTGCAATTATCTTATTCTTCGGAAAGAGTTGAATTTGGAGGGAAAAGAAAGAAAGAAACAGTATTGTAAATTAAATGCTCGTCTACTGAAGACATTGAAAGACCACTCTTCGACGCAAAACATCCGGAAATGCCTAGAAACAATCGCGTATATAACGAAATTTGAGTGAGGATATTATATCCCGAAGTTGTAAATAGTTTAAAATATATAAAATCTAATTGTAAAATCAAAAAAGAAGGTTGCCTTAGTTATAGATTTCACAAAAGACTTGCGTACGTGCGGGTATCTACCTGCATGTACGCAAGCTGCACTGCCTGTTAATGATCGCATTTTTAATAGCAGGGGCTTAATCAACATGTACGCAACTACCACTAAATTCCATTTGTACGCAAGTCGCACGTATTCTTTCCTTTTATTTATAACTACAGTTTCCATTGAGTGAGTTATTACTGATCTTTAAAGCTTTGTCCTGGTCTTTTTGTTTTACCTTTTATTTTCTAATAAATACCTATTTCCACCGTATGGGTCACTTCCCTTTTGTATCCTTTCTATTACTTTTTCCTTTCCTGCTTTTCCAATAGTCATCCCCAGATACTTAAATGCTAATACTAAATCAGATTTCTGGTTCGGTTAGTGGCGTGTCTGTGTTGACTTGCTGTGTTGATGTCATGTATTTTACCTTAATTTCGTTCATCTTCCGTCAATTTCTTTGGTATTTTCAATTTTTCTATTACTTCCAGCTGTAGGCTTAGCTGTAGTTTCTTAAGATTTCGTGTCCTTTCATGAAAGTAAAGAAGTAAGAAATAAATATCCTTTGTAAGAAGAATCGCGTACACTTTCTTCTGAGCCAGGCTGTACACACGGATATCGCATTCATATACAGCGAGATAAATCTCATAAGGTTGACATTTTGATAAGCACGAGTCAATTGCCAAGGAAAAGGATAAAATAGGCGGGCGCACCCAATTTACCTATTTCTGCATAAGCACTTATACACTGTTTATTTTAAGTTTTTACCTACGTCATTGTTTTGTCGTAGGAGTAAAGACAATCTATTCATTTGATTATCCTTCTCAAGTGCAACCGGTGATAAGAGAAACACGATTTGTGCTTGTCTCACAGACGAAGATCTATGGTCAAAAATTGATGACGTAGGTAAAAACTCTAAATAGATTAAGTGTATATAAATTGCTAGATATACTGCAACGTATTTAATACGAACTTGCTAGTAAAAAATGAATATAGAATACTTTCTGCCGTTCTCTAGTGATCTAATCGACGAAAATAAATGATGAGAAATAGGCATGGAGTTTTTTCGACTCATTCAGATGTCAATTTTTAGTAATTGTACGATACTACACTAATTGTAAATATTAAATGCACTATTGGTCTATTCAGTCAAATACCAGTTACTCGCTTTAGTAATCAATCAATGCTCAATACTCATTATTCCGATGAAACACGACAATAGTAGTCGGTTTAATCTCATCTGTAGCTCGTCCGCTCGGTCTCGAATTCGGGTAGATCCGCGAATTCTAGAATTTTACAAGTTACGTCCAGGAATTCTGATACCTTCATAACCTGCCAAAATAAATAGTTTATATCTTTATGCGAATCATAATTTAACATTAGTAATACACTAAAGCACTCACAAGAAACAGTGGAATACAAAAGAAGACAATCATCGATGTCTAGCTTATGCCGATGACTTAGCAATATTGTTCCAATCTAAAAAGTAGCTCAAAAGAATTGTAACAAAATTAGAGAACGAAGCAAGAAAATTTTGGACTAATAATTAATGAAGAGTACATGGTCATGGAGATGGAAAGAGAGGAACAAGATGGAAACCTAAAGATATTTACCAATTTTTAGGTGTACCATGGAAGGAGAACGGGCGTGAAGATCAAGAGATCCAAGCGAAAATGGCGAAAGGAAATCGAAAGTATGGGGGTTTAAGAATGCTGATGAAATCGAAATACCTATCCAAAAAGACTAAGCTACGAATATATCGAATAATATTAAGACCAACCACCACGTGCGCTTGCAAAACCTGGGTGTTTAACAAATTAGAGAAGGAAAAATTGGAAAGATGGAAACGTAAAATACTAAGAAGCATTCTTGGAGGGGTAAATACGGAGGAAGGCTGGAGAAGGAGAACCAACCAAGAGGTATACGAACAGTACAAAGAACCCAGAATTACAACGTATATATAAAGAGCAATGCTTCAAGATGGCTAGGACACATAGAGTGAATAAGTGGGAGAATGCTGAAGACGATTTTTAGAGAGGAAACCGAGGGGAAGACCGAAGTCGGGACGAATGGAGAAAGTGGACAAGGATGCGAAAAGAACGAATAGTGGTCACTGGAAAACGAAGGCAATCAACAGGGAACGATGGAGAAATATTGTGAACCAATGTGCTATGTGCTAATGTGGGAATGGAAAGCTTTATTAATGCCTTATGCCTAAAAGGCCTGTTGCTTCCTCTTGTAACCCTTATGCATTCGTCTCGTGGTAACCAACTCCAATCATCACTTAAACCGAATTAATTTCCTTGTCCGTTACTCGCATAAATCCTGAACGTACTAATTATTATTTACGATTGCAAAATTTAATCACACGTCAAATTCGAAAGAATTCTTAGCTATATTTTGACGTTCGGCAACGAATTACGCCATCCAAAGATCTTGCCGAATCAAAAACGCTTCCTCGCCAATTTAATCCAAACGAGGTTAAACGTACATACTTCTATTTTCGGACCATTAAGTTTAGTTAGTCGGCTGTTACTGTGTACGAGGAGAGCCGTTCCGTTGATTGCATGGTATGCGCTGTTTTTATGAACGTAGGTGTATCCTTGATCCGTGTTTGGCCTGCGGGTCAATTAGAACTAAACTGCCTTGTGATTCACTCTCCTAAATGTCACCGGGAATTAATTCTCTCCTCTTCCATTGATACGTCTTGTGCGTGAATGAGTCGTGCTTAATTGATATATACGTAATACATCTTGTAAGGTACTTGTTCGAGAGAAGACGCTTTCGATAGTTTAAATTAGTTAAGTCATCCAACAAGCGTGTAATCGAATTATTTAGTTGGCTTATGCACGAAGTTGTGTAGGTAGTTTATAATTCGGTTGATATAGTGCCCCGATTTCAGAAAGTTTTACTCGATTGGTACGATTGGGCTACGAACGATAATTGTGAATACTTTCCGTCCCAATTTGGATTGGGATATATTACCACAGTTACCAAGCGGTACTGATTTTGCATCATCCGATTATTGCGTTCTTTCCAAAACTTCATGAACAATAGAAATTAGTTCGGTTTCTTATTGATAGAAACTAGAAATTTAACTAACGTGAGATTACGATGCTATCTGGATGGACAATACGTAACCGAGTAAAGTTGTTTCATTCCACACAGAAATTATCTTTAATTTTCTTCGTACAATCTGCAATTACTTACTTGTCAAACAATTCCATAATTGATAATTTTCATAAAAACAAATACTGATTCCATCATCATTCAAAACAATTAGGTACATGTAATATACTGACTAACTTTAATAACAGTTGTAGCAAAGGTAATTGCCAACTTTCTATTACCTACTATTTACTGTTTAATAATCGCATTGTCTCCTCTTATCAACGGCAACAAAGGGATTCGTACCTACCTGAAGTCATATAGTCTGGTGTCAGAAACGATTATTAGTGGCACATTTTATTGGATGTTGTTTCCTGTTAAGTATTTCGGAGGCTGTTTACTACAAGAGCTGGTGTTGTAAATATTAAATTATGCCGTCCCTTAGAAGTCAACAACAATTATTATGCTAGGATGGCGACGTATGTGGTCCCTTTACTTAAGGTAAACTGCTTGGTTTAAGGTTGTAAGGTTAAATTGAAAACAACTTTACCACAATGAAAACCTCCTCTTCCACAGCCAGTGACCTAAAAGTCTATGTCGACAAATCCAGACAAGTTAATGAAGTTCACAGATAAACGTAGAAATATTTGATCTGTTCGTTAATCAACGTTGCAATGATCGTCTTAAAGATAAACGATTCCGAAAGGATAAAGAAATACTTCAAAGGGCGACGACAAAAAAGGAGGATGTTGTCATTTTCGAAAACTTTCTTAAAGAGCCAGGTAAAAACGCACGGGAGAAGAAGAAAGGTCAGGCTAACGCTAAGGAGGAAAAAGTTTCTAAATGCAGAGAGGCTGCAATGGTTCCAAAAGTTGACAGAGCACCATCACCAGACATTCAGATAGCAATAACGACAATTAAGAACTCGAATAACATGTCTGGGGAATTGGTAAGCAAAATAAAAATGACGGATACGACGTCTGGGGAATTGGTAAGTAAAAAGAAAATTAAAGAGGATAAAGTTGCTATAAAAGAAAAATAAACCAAAACGGTTGGAAGACTGGAGGAAACAAAAATGCGTGTAGAGAAGGAAAACAATAAAAAGCAGACTTTGTCACTATCGACGATTTCCTCAAAGAACCAGGTAAGAATACGCGGGAGAAGAAGAAAAGCCAGAGTAACGTTAAGGAGGAAACGATCCTAAAGGCAAAGAAGTTGCAAAGGTTCAAAAAATTAACAGAGCACCATCACCAGACACTCAGGTAGCAATAACGACAATTAAGAACTCGAATAACACGTCTGGGGAATTTATAAGCTAAATGAAAATGATGGCTACGACGTCTGGGGAATTGGTAAGTAAAAAGAAAGTTAAAGAAGATAAAGTTGCTATAAGAGAAAAATAAACCAAAACGGTTGGAAGACTGGAGGAAACAAAAATGCGTGTAGACAAGGTAAAACAATAAAAAGCAGGGTGTTGTGACTCTCGACGATTTTCTCAAAAAGCCAGGTAAGAACATGCTAGAAAAGAAGAAAAGCCAGAGTAATGTTAAGGAGGAAACGATTCTAAAGGCAAAGAAGTTGCAAAGGTTTAAAAAGTTAACAGAGCACCATCAGCAGACACTCAGGTAGGAACAACGAAAATTAAGAACTCGGATAATGCGTCTGGGGAATTGGTAAGCAAAATGAAAATGACGGATACGACGTCTGGGGTATTGGTAAATAAAAAGAAAGTTAAAGAGGATAAAGTTGCTATAAAAGAAGAATAAACCAAAACGGCTGGAAAACTGGAGGAAACAAATATGCGTGTGGAGAAGGAAAAACGAGACAAAGCAGGGTGTTGTAACTCTCGACGATTTTCTCAAAAAGCCAGGTAAGAACATGCGGGAGAAGAAGAAAATGCAGGGTAACGTTAGGGAAGAGAAAAATTCTAAAGGCAAAGAAAGCTGCAAATGTTTAAAAAGTTGATGAACTGCTATCATCTGGTCTGGTAGGAATAACGAAAGCTAAAAAGACGGATAAAACGTCTGGGGAATTGGTAAAAAACAAGAAAATGGCGGATACCACGCCAAGAGAATTGGTAAGTAAAAAGAAAATTAAAGAAGATAAAATATGATACAAAAGAAGAATAAACCAAGACGGCAAAGACCGGAAGAAACAAAAGTATCTATGGAGATTTGGAAAATAAAGTAAATGATAGCTTGTTTCTTCTCTATTTTCTAAGGTTTGGTTAGATCGTGACTTTTGAGAATTGACCAATGAACGCTGATTGGTACAGAAAAATTTGTTTACCGGAAATTATTGATGAGATGTGAATAGACAGTCAAAATTCTCGCATTACTCATCACCATGATATCACAAGTACGGACACAGCATCTCAAAATGTCGAGTTTTCAACCAATAAAGAAGTGAGCTTGATGACAATTACGAATAAGATGAGTAACGAAAGTTTTTCTTTTCCACAAACAAGCATTAAGGCATTCAGCCTTTTGGGATAGCAATTTTAGATTGGATGAAATGCTTAGAATATCTGGTTTGAACGCAAGCTAGAAGGTATTGTTACCAGATGCGAATATTTTTAGAAAACAATAAGAACAAGAAAAAGCAAGATGTTGGCATTTTCGAAGACTCTCTCAAAGAGGCAGGTAAGAACACGCGAGAGAAGCAGAACGGTCACAATAACGTTTGGGACGAAAAAATTGTAAAGGCAGAAAAGCTCTAAAGCTTTAAAAAGAAGTTAGGGAAGCACCATCACCAGACACTCATATAGGAATAACGAAAATTACAAACTCGGATAACACTTCTGGGGAATTGGTAAGCAAAATGTAAATGGCGGACACGACGTCTGAGGGAATTGGTAAGTAAAAACGAAACGAAAAAGATGGAATTGTTATAAAAGAAGAACGATCCAAAAACGGGAAAAGACTGGAGTATCTGCCTATGGAGAATTGGAAAAGACAGTAAATGATAGCTTGTTTCTTTTCTATTTCTCGATGCATGGTTAGAATCGTGACTTTAGAGAATCGCGCAGTGAGCGCTGATTTGTACATAAGAATTTGTTTACCGGACGTTACTGATGAGATCAGAATACACAGTCAAATGCCCGCCTTCTTCATCGCCATGATAATACAAGTACGGGCACAGCTTCACAAACTATTTTTAGCCAATAACGAAGTGGCATTGATGTCATATTCTCCATATTTGCCTGGCTTGGCATCAGATTAGTAGTTTCCTTTTGTTCCCGACAATAAAAAATAAGATGCGTGACGAGTGGTTCTCTTACTCCTAAAGCCAACCATCAAGCCATTTAGGCAGCTGGTTTATGCAGTAGGAGTTTTGGATTGGACAAAATGCTTAGAACGTCTGGTTTGAGCGCTTGCTAAAAGGTATTGATGCCAGATGCGAATATTTTTGAAAAGCAACAAAAGGGAGGGTGTTATCATTTTCAAAGATTTTCTTAAAGAACCAGACACGAACGCGCGGGAGAAGAAGAAAGGTCAAAGTAGCGTTAAAGACGAAGAGTTCTAAAGACAAAGAAACTGCGAAGAGTAAAAAGTTGATCAAGCATCAGCAGGTAGGAAGAACAAAGGTTAGAAAAAAGGATAACACATCTGCAAGATTAGTGAAATAAAAAGAAAATTGAAGGAGATAAAATTGCTATAAAAGAAGAACAAACCAAAACGGCATAGACTGGAGGAGACAAGAGCACGTATGGAGAAGGAAGAGAAAGTAAGTAAGTAGATGATACTTATGAATGCGAACGTTTTGAGAAACAATTTGAATTTTTACCAAATCTTTTTAACCATTTGCAGAAGCTTGTCCAGCAGACCTCGTATATCCTCAAATTATAACCAATTTCAAATCAAAATATGAAATTTATGCTATTCCTTGATACTCTGATGTAATATTATTGTTACCATTCCTTCGTATCCCAGGGGCGTACCCAGATTGTCCTAACGACATTTTATGAAATAATCCGCGATTATTTGCATACGATTTACCAACCAATTACGACGAATTCGAGATTGGAATTTGAAGATCAAGTCAAGCGACTAACCTCTTTGGTACCGTCTCTTTCCCTCCCAGTCTTCCATCTAAACAGCGAAACGTATCAAATCGGGATCGACGAAGAAAAAAATCATAAAGAACACAAAAGGCTAGCGCTTTTAGCTTCGGTAAATAGCATCCATATACAGTTTTGTAGTACCGGTATTGAGGTACGGCTTTGAAGTAAACACAAAAGATAATGGCATTACCATCTACGTTGAATGGCTACGGAACACTAAAAGGCACTCGGTCCGTCCATCGATCCGCGGACACAAGAAGAGAAATAAAAGGCCCCGATCGCCGAAGACGAAGAAGGAAAGAAGGAAAAATCACAGTCGAGTGGATCACTATGCGTGCCTATCACTGGCATGGACGATGGCAAACAATAAACCGCCGCGTTCGCATAATAATATTATTGTTGTTGTTATTATTATTGAATCTAATGGCCGATCCCGTCGAATTGGACATATCTGATAAACACCGGCACGCACCGAGGGATATCGGGGTTAAAATGTTTAAAACACCTTTAGAAAGCGGTCCGCTTCAAACGAGCGCAAAGTCGACGGTCGAGTTGTGATGGAAGGTTCCGTAATTGTATGATAACGGTTAATTTTCAATCATCTCTTTCCAATATAAATCTCTTACTTCTTTAGATGGATGTCGGATGAACATGCACCTAAAATCCAAAAGGGAAAAGGGTGGACCTTTTCGAGTAGGTACATTTTATAAAATAAATGCAATAATAATTGAATTCTTGTTAAAAAAGAAACCGGGAAATTCCGTTTAGCGTCATTGAAAAAACATAGAAACTTCTGGTTTATTCAATTGACATAATAAACAGATCAAGAGGAAGAAACGCATTGGTAGGAGAGATTCTTCATTGAGCTCAGTACTTTTATATTTAACGCCAAATGTGCCATTCTGAATTTAGTCATAATGACAATATAAGCAGATGTAACTGAATATAGCAGCAGTCTAGTAATGGTAGGAAGCTCTGTGCTGGAATGTAATGTAAGAAGTATCAACGATTATACTCACAATTTATTTATCCATCGTATATGAATTACATATTTATATCAAGAAGAAGGGTGCTGCTTTCCATTTAGGCAGTTATTTTATGAGGTTATGGGCCCAGAACGTGTATAACTTCGGAAATAGCAAGAGGAATTTGTATCACTAAAGTCCAAAATGGTTGCAGCTACAAGCACATTACAATTTATGACTTAAATGTATGTATATATTTTTTTCGTGACCATTTTTATACTTATCATCATATAAGATAAGGTTTAAATACAGAGAGATCCAAAATGATTGTCCGAAAAATACTCTTTTCCGCAGAGTGTGATATCAATATTTATTTTCGAAGTTCTGAGTGAACCTAGCAACTGATTATATTCTTGTAATATCACCAAATATTTTGACATTTCTCATTATTATTTGTCATTGGCGTACGCTTGCTGATTAGTCTTTTGTGTTATTAGTTTTCGTGTTACTATTGCTTTTTTATTTTTGTTACTTTGTTGATGTTTGCTTCGAGAAAATTAATTTATTCTTTTAGTGATCGATGTCAGGTGTTTCAACATTCATTTCAGACTATTAGCACAATGCCGTACACTCTGGAACAGGACAAATTTCTCTTAGAGAGTTATTTTAGAAATGGACACCGCAATGAGAATGGTGAATGGATATATTCTGTTAACATAAGTATCGAAGAGTTTGGGGAACAGTTTCCAAATGAAGAATATGATTACGAAAATTTAAGACGTCATATTAACAGAATAGTAACTCGTTTTCGAGACACAGGAAGTGTTACAAAAGGCAAGTCGCCTGGACGACCATCAGTTCTTACTGAAGATAACGTGGAAAATGTACGAACAAGCCTTGAGTTGAGTCCTACCAAACCATTGCGACAGCTGGCACAACAAACAGGTATATTTTTACAATCTAAACACATTTATTTTATTAAAATTGGATTTTATTACAGGATTAAGCTACAGATCTTGTCAAAGAGCTGTAAAAGGAAGTTGCATCTGCATGCCTATAAAATTTCTGTTGTACAAGAATTATTGCCACTAGATTTTGATAAAAGATTACAATTTTGTCATTGGTTTAATGATAACCTGAGAAATAATGACATATTGGACAATAGTGTCTTCTCAGATGAAGCTTGGTTTCATTTAACAGGTTACATTAATTCCCAGATTTATCGTGTTTGGTCTGCTGAAAACCCTCACATATTTCATGAAACACCATTACATCCTTTAAAAGTTGGAGTTTGGGTCGCTATTTCGAGAAGACGACCAATAGGTCCAATTTTTTGTGAAGAAACCGTTAATGCAGATCGCTTTCAACAAATGTTGGCTTTATTTATACAAGAACTGCAAGCTAATGAATTAGAAAGAGGATATTTTCAACACGATAATGCAACAGCACACACAGCTCAAACAACACGCGAATATCTTCAAAACATTTATGGTGATAGGGTCGTAGGTGCACAACGTTGGCCCCCAAGATCACCTGATCTTACACCTTAGGATTTTTCCTCTTTGGATATCTGAAATCCACAGTGTTTAGAAATCGGATGCACACCATTGAAGAATTGAGAGCTGCAATTATAGATGCCGTCCAAAGCATCACACTTGAGCAGCTGCATAGTGTTTTTGAAAATTTGAAAAGAAGGGTAGACGCTTGCATAAACAATAATGGTGGACACTTTGAACACAATTTTTAAAGAAAATATGATGTTTATTTTTTGACTAAATAATGTGTGAAATAAATAAAAATAAAATTACATTTTACTTAATGTGTATATTAGTTTATGCTACATAACACTTATATGTAACTTGTAATAATTGAATGAAATGTCAAAAACGAAAAGATTTGTATCGTAAACGGTTATGATCGCGCTGTCATATCTTGTTATTAGTACGCGCCCATATGTAATATCTATGTACACGCCACTGAAATAATTCTAACCACAATATAAGTATGGCGGCATTTTGAGAAAATTATATTTTTTAACGGAAGCGGCACAGACAGTCATTTTGGATCTCACTGTAAGTTATATTTTCCAGAACGTATACAACAAACAAACAAATGTTTGTTTATACATTTATCTAGTTATATTTTCAGTGAAGAAGGTGTTCCGAAAACGTTTGTAAACGTTCTGAAAATATAACTATCTTACTTAAATCAGTCTTGTTTAATTGACCTAATTGTGGTAGAGCACTATCATATCAGATAAATTTATGAATGTGAAACGATTTGATGGTATTGACTTTTCTAATTGGGAGCTTAGAAGAACTGGTACATACATTCCTGGAAAAGGATGCAAAGGCAAGAAGCATTATTCCTCAAAGCCTGGCAGATAATGCGTTAGACATTATAATTCTATAAATAGAAACAAAACAGCCATAGAAATGTACGAAACTCTCAATACATACATACGAAAAGGTTTGGTAGTACAAGTTGAACTTCACAGTAAATGAAGGGACATCAAATTTATCAAAGGATCGCTGAGCGAGTTTATTACGAATTTTAAAGACACTACTGCAAAGTTTTAAAGCATTGGTATCGTACTATCGGATCAGGAAATTGTAGCACAATTATTGGTTGCTATGTCCACCAACTTTTCAGGCAATCACCACTACTGTAGATATGATGTAGAAGTACCAAACGTCTAAGTGACATTACTTTTGAATTCGTAAAAAACAAGCTATTACAAGAAGAAGCTAGACAAGACAACAGAAAAATACCAAGAGTAGGAAGACATTCAACAGCAGCATTTGCCAGCAATAGAAGACAAGGTTCATATCAACAGAAAGGATATTATGGAAAACAACCTAAAACATGAAGCAAGTGAATTTAAATTTAAAATGCTACAAGTGTGGAAAACCCGGAAATAAAAGAAATGAATGCCTAGAAACTAAGAATATAAATATGGGGCAGAATGAGGAAGAAATATCATTTGCTGGTAAAGTTAAAAATTGGAACAATTACAGTCATGATGTAGATGTTGTCATTCATAGTTGACAGTGAGGCAACAAATCACCTGGTGAACTACGACATTGGACAGTTTTTGATGGAAAAACAGCAAATTAATTCCAATGTAGTTGTACGCAAGTTTAACCGCTAAAACAAGTAAATTTGTTTTCAAAGCTGGTTTAGCTGTTCAAACATCTAGAAACGATTGTGGTTCAAAAGTTTTAGCATATCAAAATTAGCTTGCCGTTGCTACATTAAAGAATAATAGATTAAACTGGGGGTGGACAAACTACGGCCCACGGGCCAAATCCGGCCCGTCACCTGCTTTTAATCCTGCCCGCGCGTTAATATTGTTTTTATTAGCAGGAAACGAAGGTATCTATGAAGGATTGGAAAAGAAAGTAAATGATAGCTTGTTTCTTCGCGATTTGCTGAAGTTTGGTTAGAATCGTGACTTTTGGGAATTGACCACTGAACTCCGATTGGTACAGAAGAATGTGTTTCCCGGAAGTTACTGATAAGATCGGAATACATAGTCGAGATTCCCGCATCCTTCATGACCATGATAACGCAATAACAAAATTCGCTTGCCGTTGCTACATTAAAGAATAATAGATTAAACTGGGGGTGGACAAACTACGGCCCACGGGCCAAATCCGGCCCGTCACCTGCTTTTAATCCTGCCCGCGCGTTAATATTGTTTTTATTAGCAAGAAACGAAGGTATCTATGGAGAATTGGAAAAGAAAGTAAATGATAGCTTGTTTCTTCGCGATTTGCTGAAGTTTGGTTAGAATCGTGACTTTTGGGAATTGACCACTGAACTCCGATTGGTACAGAAGAATGTGTTTCCCGGAAGTTACTGATGAGATCGGAATACATAGTCGAGATTCCCGCATCCTTCATGACCATGATAACGCAATAACAAAATTAGCTTGCCGTTGCTACATTAAAGAATAATAGATTAAACTGGGGGTGGACAAACTACGGCCCACGGGCCAAATCCGGCCCGTCACCTGCTTTTAATCCTGCCCGCGCGTTAATATTGTTTTTATTAGCAGGAAACGAAGGTATCTATGGAGAATTGGAAAAGAAAGTAAATGATAGCTTGTTTCTTCGAGATTTGCTGAAGTTTGGTTAGAATCGTGACTTTTGGGAATTGACCACTGAACTCCGATTGGTACAGAAGAATGTGTTTCCCGGAAGTTACTGATGAGATCGGAATACATAGTCGAGATTCCCGCATCCTTCATGACCATGATAACGCAATAACAAAATTAGCTTGCCGTTGCTACATTAAAGAATAATAGATTAAACTGGGGGTGGACAAACTACGGCCCACGGGCCAAATCCGGCCCGTCACCGGCTTTTAATCCTGCCCGCGGGTTAATATTGTTTTTATTACATGAAAAAATTGAAATCAATCAAATTACGCGCTGTAACATGTAACAATATATTAATTGTAAAAAAGAGTATACAGTAGGTATACGTCGTCCTTACTAAGCACGCAATATTCAAAACTCACAAATCGTTGAAATCGGAAAGTTTAAACCTGCATGCTTCATCACACGGGATGTATTCGTAAAAATAAATGATTAAAAATGACGCAGCATGCAAAAATCAGCTTACGAATAGCTTATTTATTAGCCACGAATGGGAAACAATTGACCGATTGTGAACTAATTAAATTAAATTATTTATCTTTGCTCATGGCAGCCGAAGAAATGTGGCCGGAAAAACGGATTTGTTTTGATCTGTCATCCTTTCGGCGAAAGAAGAACTGCTAGAACAGTTGAGAACAGCGGAAACCACATCAAGATTCAATTAAAAGACAAGGCCAAACGTTTCTCGTGGTTTTCGTTAATTGTTGATGAGCCCGCAGACGTTATTGATACTGCCTAATTGCAGCTGTGTATTCGAGGTATCGATACTGAGTTTGAAGTGAATGAAGAATTACGTTTTATGAATGGTCTGTATGGAACGGGGAAAGGAATAGTTGGATTATATTTTTAAGACTTGCGGTATAATATAAATCTTAAAAATCTTTGGTAATTTATTGTATTACATATTCACCACTAACAATAAGCTTTTTGTGGGAAATAACCCAACGTGTTATATAATCTTGATCTTGTTGTACTTTTATTTAGATTCATTACAGAAAAAGTTTGTTCACAAATGTAAATTGAGCCGTCAAATGCAAATCATTCAATCTTGATCTTGTTGTACTTTTTATTTAAATTCATTAAAGGAAAAAATCGTTCACAAATGCAAATTGAGCCTTCAAATGCAAATCTATCAATCTTGATCTTGTTGTACTTTTATTTAGATTCATTAGAGATCAAGTTTGTTCACAAATATAAGTTGAGATTGCTAAAAGAGGATTACTAAAAATTTCTGGGCTTGTTTTGTTAAATTTCGATTTTTCCATTATTCAATTGCTTATGAAAATTGTTCTTCGCGATATTTCTCGATCAATAATTCATCACGTTGTAAATTAATTATTTCTAATTATATTTTGAAAACAAGTTAACAACTTCAGATTAACAACGTTAAGAGTTTGTTAGATTTCTTATACATATAGGGGAAGGTGGGGTAAGTTGGCGACCTTAAGAAAAAGGACAAATAGAATGCAAACTTCTGCATATTAAACAGTACAAAAATATTCAATGTAGAATATGATCCTAATCTGTTAGACACCTAGCATATTATTGCCATAAAACCAAACATTCTATAAAGAAAAATAAATAAAAAACACACTGCATTTTCGTCATCTTACCCCACGGTTGGGTAAGATGGCTAACCCAATGGGGCAAGACGACTAATCAGTCGAGGTGTGCACAAATCACAAATAAACTGCCCAATACCTCCACACGATGAGCAGTTTTCATGCCACCATAAGTTGCATTGGTCACAAAGGATAGGCGTGGAAGTTATAATGCGACATTTTACCTTCTTTCTGGTGCTTGAGATTGACCGGTCATATTTTGGCAGGGGTCTTATTTCCCATGGTGACTTTGTTTTTGACGTTTACATTCCTACGTCGCGATGTGCCAGGTGTAGGATTTTCTTGATCAATGGTTTCGATCTCTTCGTTATTGAAATTAGTTTCCAAATACGTCAATGGTTCTACGTCAGAAGAATGCCAATCGCTATCTTCCAAATTATGAGTTTCGGTAGTCTTTGTTAAGGACGCAGACGAATTCGTCAACTTGCCCCGGGCAGCACACTGAACAATGTTTTCATATTTGTGATTCACGGAACAGAT
The DNA here is from genome assembly GCA_038088585.1 of Chrysina gloriosa. Classification (NCBI taxonomy): domain Eukaryota; kingdom Metazoa; phylum Arthropoda; class Insecta; order Coleoptera; family Scarabaeidae; genus Chrysina; species Chrysina gloriosa. Next base: position 68,612,337 of record CM076090.1, read on the forward strand.
AATTTACTTTAACTTTGGCGAAATACGATATAACAAGCTTAGCACTAATGGACACTACAACCCAAGATTTCCTCTTATCTGAAAATAGTGAAAAAGTCCTTAGTTGGTACCAGCCGAAAATAATAACAATAACGGTAGAATTTGACAAACAGCCATAACACCCTTAACTCATTCTTCAGGGGCACCTAATTTCGGCTAGTTATACTTAAGCAACTACAGAATGCCAACGTAAATATCACCGATCATATACATATTTGTTTTACATATTGCCCAGATGATCGTTCGTTACTTACCCACCTCGCTATCTTACCCCACCTTCCCCTACGTTTTTGTTGACATTCTCGGACAAAATCTTTTGTTGAAATTAACAAAATTTTCAAGCCAGAAGTCTTCTAGTCTTTATTTCAGTCTTGAGTTTCGTAAACACTGCTGCAACAAACTAGAAGGCTTCTGGTTGCTATGCTAATACCTGAAACCCATTTGCTGTAGATGCAGATGACCTTCCTGTTGATATACAATTAGAAATCACTAATTTTGGCTTCTTTTCTAGAAATCTGGCTGAAATTTGATCATTTTCCAACATCGGAGACCATATCTTATAATATTTCAAAAAGAAAGAGTCAAGAATTTAACAACAATATCCTTGCACTAATGACAGATTTCGAGCAGCGATTCGATTGCTTCAAGAAAATTGATAAGATTCTATCCTATTATCTGAAATCCAGTTTCTGTACATGTAAATGATATTCGTGTTGATATACAATTAAAAATAATTAATTTACAATGTGATGAATTATTTGCTTGAGAAATATCGCGAAGAACGATTTTTATAAGCAATTGAATTATGGAAAATACGTAATTCAAAGACATGCCAAGAAATATTTAGTAATCTTTCTTTAATGAATCTATATCAAAGTACAACAAGATCAAGAGTGAATGATTTACATTTGGAGGCTATGTTAAGAATTAATAGTACAAGTATAGGGCCGGGATATTAAGAAAATAATAGACGATGCAAAGCGCCTCAACACGTCATATTAGTTTCTTTTGTTTGGTAATTTGCTGTACTAAATTACTTACATTTATTCATGAAGAAATTCCATAGTAAAATTTGGTTTACTTAAACGAATCGTTTTGTGTATTTAACATGTTTTAACATGTGTTAACAAGTTTACTTTCCAGGCTACGCCTGCACTAGATTTTCCCGAAATGCACTTTTTGTATTATTTATTAAATAATTGTGGCGCCAATTACAAATTACAGACAGGTTCACTCCCTCAGTCTAAATAAAACAAACTATATACAAATATTTTTAAATGGGGGAAAATTGTCTATATACGATAGGAAAAAGCAATTTACAAGAAATGAGTGCGTATAATGACGGCGATATTCACCTTTTCTCCTTTTTGAACAGCAGATCTTCAGGTTGTATCTTTTATTCTCTTTACAGCCATTTAAATTAATATGGGCCCCTCCTTGAGGAAAATTTTCGAGAAAAACTTGACAAACCAGATTTCCATGGCAATAAATTGATGTCTGTAGTGTTTTATCTGGTAGGCGATGAAAACAACAGCGGCCTACAAAAAGAAGAATTGTATTCCTATTCGAATTTATAAAAGACGTTTACATATTGGAAAACGCGCCTTTCAATAATTTTTCACGGGAAGTTCAATTCAGATCAGATCAAATTATTTAATAGTGGCATTTATAAAATTATCGAGATAAAAGACATTGAACCTTTTATAAATTGTTCTTAACCTTAGTCGGACGGAACAGGTACAATTGTAACTTTTTCGTTTTTAAATTACAAGCAATAGAGACCTGAAATTTTGTGACATCTCTAAGTCTTAAATTAAGATTAACTATGAATAATTTTCAGAAAAATATCTGGATGCCTTCCCTATTATTTAGGGAATTTAAGATCTAGCACCCATAAGAGACTGTGTAGGTACAATTGTACTTTCAGATACATATGTCTTATGAAGAACACGCAAAAACAAAGAAAAACATTTTTTTAATTTTAAGCATTTTACCATAACAACACGCACATGCAAGCAAATAAACTACTCCACAATTTTTATTGTGTACGTTTCTTTATTTTATTCAACTACTGAAGAGATTTTGGGTATTCCCCTTTTTATAACAACTTTGTTGTTCTAACTAAACAAACTTCTGTGTGGGATCAGTTTATTGCGGGTATTCCCCGCTTTTTGTATTTTTCTAGAGTAATATTAACATTAAACATACTACCTATATTCTTTACGTTTTGAATTTCGTTTGCACATACTTACATACATATTATTGAAATGTAAAAATAATAGTTTTCTTTATAAATAGTAAATGAACAATGAGTTTCTTCTAGATACATATTTATTATTTTATATTAAATAATTTAATCCTTTTACTAAGAAAAATCTTATCTGCATTGATAAAAGAATGCAACGGTACAATTGCACCTGTACCATCTTTTAACGTTGTAAAATTCTTCTGTTCGACTAGGGTTAAAAAGTTCAGGTGCTATTGGGATGAATCGCATGCTGATTTTCAATCCTTCTCTAAATTCTGTCAATGTATGTTATTAAATTCATATAAGTTATTACTACTCTGCTTATTTTGATAAAATATGAATTATTCGGATTCCAAAAGCTGCAATATGATGCTAGTTTGTGTGGGAGTAATTCGAAGGAGGCAGGTAGAAGATATTGCGAGCAAATCTAGAAATCATAAAGCGATTAATCGTTTTGGAAAACAATCTTATGGTACATGGATCTCTTTCAGTAAACAAAAGCGTTTCGTAGGCTGCTTATGAACAATATATACAGTAGCTGTTCTTGATTATATGGGGAGTCAATTCTACATCTTTCTTTAGAGAAGTAGCCGCAGAGTGGGTTTCAGATAATTCACATAGCAACTAGAAGTCTTCTAGTTTGACAATGTAAGAGTGTTTACGAAACTGAAGACTGAAACAAAGACTTGAAGACTTCTGGTTTGACAATGTAAGAATGTTTACGAAACTGGAGTGACGTTTTCAATAAAAACAAGGTGGTAGCGTAAAGAAGTAGTGTTTTTCTCTTCATAAATGACCATGTACTATTACACATTTTACCTACTTGTATGTTTGTATATTTAGGATAGCTTTCACTGTCATTATCGATACTAAAAGGTTGTTCTTGATAATACCCTCGTTATCAAGCTTTCATGATCAACTTTCATAACGTTTTCTTGATTATTCGTATTTATTATAATCCTTGTGAATATATTAAATAACAATAGCCGCGATGTATGTTTAATATTGTAGTATTGTAATAAATCCAATTGTATTAATTAAAGGAACAAAATAAAAGCACCTCTTTCATAAATCATTTGATATGTACGATACGTACTTTAGTAATACATATACATTTATAGTAATCATTCACATGTGTACATATGTACAATTTTTACATCGAAAAATCCTATATATATATACTTAAATAAATTATATAGTATACACAGTATATACAAAATCTTACAATAAAAAAATCGGGACGAATTTTTGGCATAAGAAGCAAGCAAAACTTGATATTTACAAACCTGTATACGTAAATGTTAAGGTGATAATAGAAGTAATATTCGTCTAATATAAAGATATAAAAGGATGAGATCACAATAAATATATCTCGCCGACATAAAGCGCGTTTAAAAATAATTTATACTCCGGATAGCCCGAGGAAATGAAATTATTAATAATAATCATAATAAAAAAGTATCATATTACCACCATAAAACGAGAAAGTTTCCGACGGAAAAGTTATGACAACTATCGACGACGAGTTTATAGGAAATATGTTTAATGTCCTTACAACGTTTTTCAGAGTCAACTGCGCCTCGTTATAACAGTCACTGGTTTAAACAAGCTATCTGGGCTCAGCCTCGGTTCCGGTGAACTCGAACAACTCGTCGGAGACATCGCCAGATGTTGACTAGGAAGCTGCGGTAAATGCGGGAATGTTAAGTTTCCACCGAGGAACGAGGAAGGTTGCCGGAAGAGACTGGCAGCATCTGAAGGTGCTAGTAACCTATCGATTCCAAATCCTTGGGGTGAAATCGGAGTCGGTTTCGGTAGAACGGGTGGCATGTACGAAGAAAACCTCGGATATATCGAAGCCAAGACGGCCGGATGATGATAAAAGCTCAGCAAAGTTTGATTATAATGTGGAAATTGCGGTGGGTAAGGCGTCGCTAACACCATCGATCGTTTGAAGGCGGCCAAACGAGACCTGGAGGCGGCGGTCGACCGCCTACGTAACTTTCCGGTGGTACCACCGATGAAGACGTCGTCCGCCGATTGATCCAACATCCAATAATTGCCTTTACCCGGATCGTCGTAATGTCTGGCCATCTTCACGAAACACTTATTCAGGCTTAAATTGTGCCTGATCGAGTTCTGCCAGCCTTGCTTGTTCTCGCGATAGTACGGGAAGTTTTGCATGATATACTCGTAAATTCCGTTCAGCGTCAGACGTTTCTCCGGACTACTCCTGATCGCCATCATGATCAAGGCGTTGTAACTGTACGGCGGTTTCTCTCGACCTTTCTTCTCCTCCTTTCCGCCGGTCTCCTTCGACGATTCCTGCGACGATTTCGAACAATCCAAAGGCGGCGGTGTTCCGGTCACGTCCAAATCCGATTCCGCGTCACTTAATTCCGGTTCGGACGGCACGATAACTTCACTCTCCTTCTTCGCATCCTCGACGGTTTCCGGAAGAATCGAGCTGATACTGAACGACGATTTTAGAGGCGCCCTAGCAGCCATCGGTACAAATACATCACTTTCATCCCTCTTAACCATACTGGCGGTATCACACAACATCACACTATCAACGTTCAAATGTAACTAACGATCTCTTGTGTATACTGGCTCTTTCGAAAGTCGCCGAGACATATTTATCAAGTTGGGGTAATGGAGCTTTAGGTGGGGACGCGGTGGTCCAATGGTTCGATCGGAATGGTTTGAGCAGGTGCTGACGTCGTAAATGTCTCGTTACGTAGGTTGCGGGAGTGGTCGAGGTGCCATAAGGGCGTGACTTGTACGTATCGAAACACGGTGGAGGGGCCGTATTTGTTTTTGTATTTTCCAGTTTGGTGTTTGTTTTGTAAATTTAGCAAGTAACGTTTTGGGCAACACTATATATTGCAGTTTCCGTGTAATTTTAATTGATCCGTTAGGATTATGCGAAAACGGTCGTTATTAAGGAACAACACTTACATAAAAGAAACATAATAATTTTGGACCATTGATATCCCATCCTGGGTGGAAAACTGAGGGAATTAAGTATCACCACCATCACCGTACAATGCTTGTTGTGTGGTTGCGTGTTCATCTTGGGTGATACTTAATTTTCCCCGTTTTCCACTGATGATGGCAACTTAATTGCCGAAATACGTATCTGGAATTATGGCGGAAAGTGTGGTACAAGTAATTTGATTTCTTTTGTATATTGTTCCAACCACAATCTCTTTCTTCTTATTAATAAAATTTATGAGAACGTATACCTACTTATAAAATTAACATCTGAACATAAATGATTTTTGAGTGTGGACTTATAAATTCCTATCTTTTCTTGAATGGAGAAATAGGAGTTTGGCCAAAGAAATCGCATCCTTTCTTGGTGTTTCCTATTTTCATATCATGTAGCGTAGTTCCAAGAGTCATCGAAGAGAAAGATGGCGAAAAAAACTACGAAGGATAAAGCTAATTTAGCTTCAATTCTTGGTTCCTCACCAATTTCATTTTCAAAAGTGCCAATCTCGGTGACCAAGATCTTTTAATTGCCGCTAAGGAAGCTGCTTTCGCTTTCCACGCTACTACTCAAAACTGCAGATTGTTCTTTAAAATTAATAATTAATAAATGAACCGAAGTTTAGTCTCGTCCGAACGAAATGTGAGGCTATAATTACAGACTTGATTGAACCAATAGCCGTTAAAGAAATCAATGAAGATTAGAATAGGGAAGGTGGGGTAAGTTGGCGACCTTAAGAAAAAGGACAAATAGAATGCAAACTTCTGCATATTAAACAGTACAAAAATATTCAATGTATAATATGATCCTAATCGGTTAGACACCTAGCATATAATTGCCATAAAATCAAACATTTTATAAAGAAAAATAAATAAAAAACACACTGCATTTTCGTCATCTTACTCCATGGTTGGGTAAGATGGCTAACCCGATGGGGTAAGACGATTAATCAGTCGAGGTGTGCACAAATCACAAATAAACTGCCTAATACCTCCATACGATGAGCAGTTTTCATGCCACCATAAGTTGCATTGGTCACAAAGAATAGACGTCGAAGTTATAATGCGACGTTTTACCTTCTTTCTGGTGCTTGAGCTTGACCGGTCATATTTTGGTAGGGGTCTTATTTCCCATGGTGTTCTTGGCGTTTACATTCCTACGTCGCGATGGGCCAGGTGTAGGATTTTCTGGATCAATGGTTTCGATCTCTTCGTAACTGAAATTATTTTTCAAATACGTCAATGGTTCCACGTCAGAAAAATCCCAATCGCTATCTTCCAAATTATGAGTTTCGGTAGTCTTTGTTAAGGACGCAGACGTATTCGTCAACTTGCCCCTGGCGGCACACTGAACAATGTTTTCATATTTGTGATTCACGAAACAGATAATTCACTTTAATTTTGGCGAAATACGATATAACAAGCTCAGCACTAATGGACACTACAACCCAAATTTTCCTCTTATCTGAAAATAGTGAAAAAATCCTTAGTTGGTACCAGCCGAAAATAATAACACTAACGGTAGAAATTGACAAATAGCCATAACACCCTTAACTCATTCTTCAGGGGCACCTAATTTCTGCAAGTTGTACTTAAGCAACTACAGAATGCCAACGTAAATATCACCGATCATATATTTGTTTCACATTTTGCCCAAACGATCGTTCGTTATCTTACCCATCTCGCTATCTTACCCCACCTTCCCCTACATCAAATTCTGTGACACTAACAATCGACGCTTCCAACAGAAAATCAATTAAGATTGTCCACTGCGTTGTGCGGTACTTTCTGGCAGAAGAAAGAGTGAAAGTCAAAGTTCTAAAGTTTTAATCAGTTTCTGGTGAAACTACTATTTATTGTCAGTTATGAAGAACAGAAACTGGGTGAATTTTGTGGTGTTAATTGCAATACAAATTTGGCATACGTAAAGCGCAAAGAAGTAAATAATATTAATGTTCGCCAGAAGAAAAAATTGGCGAGAAATACATATTGTGGGTATTGGTTATTGTGCCTGCAAACTATGGCAACTGTGCTACCTGTTGAAGTACAAGTTCTTGTAGTGAAAATTATTTAATTTAATTAATTAATTAATTAAATTAAATATTTCTACGTTTTCCGTGGGAGTGAATTAAAGCATTTCTGTGACTTTGTACATATTGACTACAAAAACGTACTGCAACATGGTACCACTCGGTTCCTTTCCCTGCTGCCAGGTATTTGGAGCATAGTTCTCTTGTATGAAGGACTTAAGTCTAACTTTTGATCCCAAGAACAGTGCCCGAAAATGATAAAATAGTTTTTGAGAATCATAGTGGAGAAATGTATTTATGATTTGTTCATGAACAGCATACCTTGGTTAAATAAATTAAATTTTGGCAGCTGGCGCAACCAATATTGTGATAGAACTGGAAACTCTGGAACACAATCTTCAAGATAGGCGCGACTATAAATTTATGCCACAAGAAGCTAAGCAACTATTGAAGAAACTTGAGGATGAGGAATGAAGAGAGTTAACAGATTCTTATGACCGAGGTCTCTCCTATATTGAGCTGCGGAAAAATAGTTTTGATAAAAGATAATTATTTATGTGAATAGATAATAACGCCATTACACGTCCCGAAATTGAGATAGCTGGTGAGAAAGTCAATATAACGCTTGGAATACCAGGAGGAGATTAAGGAATAGAATCGATGGAACGAAGAAGAAAGGAAAACACATTGCAGGGGTTCGGATGCTTAATGAGAATGAAGGCAAGATGGTTAACAAAGGGAGCATAGAAAATGGGAAGACCAGGAAAAGGGATGAGGTGACCGTGACGAAATAGGAAGACTAAGTGTCTTCCTATGATTCCGGGATGAAAATGGACTGGAACGAGCAGTAACATAAACAAGAAACAGGCAGAATGGAAGAAGACGCATAAGCAAAACGAGACAAGTAGAAACAAGATGAGTAGCAACAATATCAACATTAACAACGCTGGCAGAAGAGGCCAAGCACTAAGCGGCGATGGACAACAACAAGAAATTCTTATACATTCTCTCCCATAACAACACGTGTTAAAGGGAAATTGTTGCAATGGAGAAGTCCGACTTTTAACTTGAAACTTTCCCAGAGAAACTGGTGCAGGTTGTATTTTCTATACAAGAATTTATACAAGCTAGACGTTGCACATGCGCATTTGCGAAAAGACAGGTTAGCAACTCATACAAAAATGTTGAAATAATGGTTCAGTTTAGGCAAGTCTAATTTCATGGTAGTTTGAGTGACAGTTTTGCCCTTTGAGGTTTAGAGGTTGGTTATACTGCGTGACTTTCAAGAAACAAATTCAAATAACAAGGAGTTGGCAGTACCCACAGAGTTTGAAAGAATTCCTTACGAGTTAGTTATCAAGAATTTCTTGTTAGTGTCCATCGGCCATCGAAGGAGTCTTTTCTTTTGTGTGCCGTAAGAAGACGTGGGTTAGATCTTATCATGTTATGGTTTTGAAAATAGGCAAGTTTCCTCAAGGGTACACTTACACTTCTAAATCCTTTCAAATCTTCTTTAAAACGAAACGTACGAAGTTGAAAATTTTCAAAAGTCAAGCAACGCACAACGGATATCAGTCATTCAAATTGATAGAGCTGCAGCTACTTCAACTTGCAAGAACTTCAAGCATATAGATACGTATTTCGACAACACAACGGTCATCCGCAGTGAAGAAAGGAAATGAAGCCGTGCCAGCCGTGAACTTCGCTTAACCGCCTACCTTCATGCGTATAAAAATCATAATTTTTCTTCCTTCGTTCTCCTATTCATCGCTTTTTCTTGAACCTTTATCTAAGCTGTATCGGTCTTAGTTTAAGTTAGACAATTTATCTGTGCTTTCATCCTTTCTCGTTCTCATTTCCATTTTCCATTTTCCATTTTCGTCATCACTGGAAGCGGGAATTGCAATTTGAGTTTTGACTTTACCACCTGTTTTAGACTTCTTTTCCGTGGGCATGAAAGTATTGCTGTTTTTCTGGCGGCAGAAAATATAGTTTCAGTTATTGCTTTAATCTGTTTCTTGGACTTCTTTTGATTGGGTCGGAAAATCTTCTCGAATCGAATCTTACCGAATTGTAATATGCAGCTCTACCTGGATTTTGTCTCATCCATGCTTTGCACTCCTGAATGTAGAATGTTGATAAAGCAAACACAAAGGCTACGACGAGAGGTTGAAGACCATGAAACGTGTATGGAGAAATACATAATACATGGATATTATTTTATCTAGCAGCCTCGACTAGTGCGTTGTTTTTGGTGTGGGTCGAATGATCATCAAGTACTAATCGTCTACGGACGGATTTGAATAACGAGGACAACGTTCAAACCACTTGGGATGGAAAATATCGATCTGCATCCAACTATAAGGATAGCAGTCCAACGCAGTCTCTGGTGCATAGCCTTCCACTCTACCTTGGTCCGTGTTAATATACAATACTTTCAAGATTATTAATTAACCTCACCACATTATCGTTAATATTTTCAATGCAAAAAGCCCACCAAAAATGAGAACTTATACAATAATATTATATAACTAGGTGCGCCAGAGAATCTGTGTAGCTACCTAAAAACTCAAAATGACGAATCACCTGTATCTCAAATGTTAAGAAACTTCTGTTACCATGTTATCTTTAAAATGCAAGCAGTTTCTGGTGTATGACCACACTTATTACCAACTTAACAATATTATTTCACTTTGCCTCTCCTTCCCCTACATATCATCCCTAAGGAGATAATAATTATATCCTACCAAACCCTAAGACCAGAAGCGGTAGACACTCTCTCTGTATTCAATTTCGGTATTTCAGTGCATCTTAAAAGGTCTTATAAGCATCTGAGAACTCAACGAGAACCATGGTAAACGTTCTTGGATAATCTCTGGGGATTTGAAAGGTGGTTGGTATGTTACTTGTTCAAAAGTCGCGTTATACGCAAAAAGGGACAGCCGAGTCAAAAGCATGTGCAGTCCTTGCACAACTTTCTGTGAAAGATGCCGAATAAATAAGTCTCAGTGAGGTCATTTATGTGAGAGTTATGTCGATTTCTAATTTTTCTACTTTTTCTTTGCAAAGGCATGTGTTGATTATTTACGCTTTGAAAACATTTCTTGTTCGTATCGCCTTATTAGGTATATACCATCAAGCCACGTACAGCACCATCACATTTTTTATCACGCTCTTTTCATGCTTTAACGACACTGGTTATCCAACCCCTTTTTCATCGTTTTTCTCTCTCGGATCCTTTCACAGATGTCATGCGCAAACAGCAAGCATTGGAAGGTAACAGATTGGAAAGAAAAGTTCTTCATCTGGTTCCAAGAACATAATAAATGAAGCAATTGTCCAACCAAGCAAGATACTAGCACTTCCAAAAGATACAGACTGCTTCCAGGACTTGGGGACAGGATTTTCGAAAGTATCTTACGAGAAACTTAAGGAAGGGATCTTTGCGGGGCCGCAGATCAGAAATTTAATGATTTAAAGATTTTGTTTAAAAGTACAATGAATCGTGTGGAAAGAGAGTTTGGGTTTCGTTTAAAGCAAAAATTCAAGCTAAAAAACATTATTAAAACAATGTTAAAGATTTTTAAGGAATTAGGATGTAACTGGCTTCATGTTCTACATTCTCATATCAATTATTTTCCTCCAACTTCGGCAATGTCAGTGAAGAACAAGGAGAACGTTTCCACAAGAGCATGAAATAGATGGAAAAGAGATACCATGGGAAGGTGGAATGCAAACATGATGGTTGATTACTACTGCGTGCTAAAAGAGACGGTACTGGTAAAGGGAGAAAATCAAGAAGGAGAAGTTTCACCCCACAAATTCGAAGAAGTAAAATTAGCGAAGAACGGGAATTCAATAATAATAATAGTAATAATAATAATAATAATATGTATACTTTGTACAGTGTAATATACTTACGTCATTTATGCGTTGAATACGTCATACTTACGTTAAAAAAGGGAATAATATAAATAATTAAGAAACACACATAGGTACCTACGTAAAATTGAAAATCAATCAATTGTTCAAATAAACAGATTAAAATTTATAAACAAAATGTCGCCTATATTGTAAAAGGTGTTTTGTAAAAGTACATTTTTAGGTTAACTTTTAATTTTTGAGTTGAGAGTTCTTTTATCTCCATCAATTGTCATCTACCTATATCTTTCGTTTTGGTAATAATTAATTTTGCATTTTTACGTGAATAAATATCATTGTCCACTCTAATGTAGTGGGTTACAAAATACCCAATTTATTTTCAAATCGAAATATAATCGAAAAATTTGCCTTGCTCAAAATAATGCGATTTTAATTAAAACTGAAAAAAGAGATTTGTGCAAAAACCTTACGTGAAGCATAATAAACTAAAATCAGATTTTAAATCGGCAGCAAAAATACTGTTAAAATCACCTTACTAGTCAAAATCATCGTTTCAAAAATTATAGAATACGGCGTGGAGAATTATCAAAATAATACAAAATCGAAAATAAACAACGCCGACAATAATGGGAAACTGCACACATTATGATTGAAACGTCAAAGAAGTCACAGAGTCGAAAAAGTCCCATGTCATACACGTCGAACAAGCAAAACCAATAAGCAGATTGAACTACTAAAGGTGCCGATCCCTTTTTTCCTCCAATTTTCTATAGTGGACCCTGTATTTAGTTTTGACGAGCCGATGACGGGGGCGAAAATGCGAAAATCATTGTTCGCCTAAACTACATATTTTATTCCGAACGAAAACGTATGAAACGTATACCAGAAATATTTTCGAGCAAATAGCGGGATGAAAGACGGTCGCTTAGAGGACTTACGCGAGCATTAAGGGAAAAGGAGATTAAATATTTAATAAACGGGGGACAGGTGCCACCCCTGTCGGGAACGAGAGAAGGTTTAAATTTGAACTTACGTACACAAAGAGGTGGTGGCATAAACATTATGGAACTACCGCATTGTCGGCTGAAAATATTAAAGATGTCTTTCGGTTTAAGCCGATAATATTTTGTTGAGGGTATTCTCAATTTCTTCGAAGTTCCAATCTAAACGGTAGAATATTTACTTGTATTTTCATTTTATTACTTGCGCACACAACGGTTTTACAACTGTATTTGTTTCCTTTTAAGTACGCTTCCAGTAAAATATTTTAATTTACAACCACATCCTCAGAACGCACATAATCCGAATTAGGATGAATTATCCCCGGCGCACACAACGAAATTTAATCTATAGGGGTAAATAAATATTTATATTTCTATGAATGTGTAACGTTTTATTGCAGCCCTAATTAATATTAATTGCGCCACACACATTTCCATGACCGTAATGGCGTATACACCATTATTCTTTCTTTATTTATAATTCTTCTCTTTATATTGTTATTGTCGCTGTTATGCATTGTGCGGCTCGGAATGTAATTTGGATGCCCGCATCTTCGTCCGGCACGAATTAAGTTCCCACGGAGTTTCGGATTGACCTAGGTTCTGATTTCGGCGCTGTGTGTGCACCGTTCACACACAGCGGCCTTTTATTGATAATTAATCCATTAAGAGTCGGTCTAGAAATTTCATTGTAAGGTAAGACTTACTACAGCTTTATACGAAGATATGGGAAAGGAAAATTTCAAGGACATGAGCGACAGACGTTTTGAGGTTAAGTTCAATGATGCGGGGAAATCGCAGTAATGCACCATGATCTCCCCGCGAAAAATTCATCAATAATAACATTTCTATTGACCTTCCTATACTCACGCCTACGGTCTGTGAGACCGACTTATATAGTATAGTATACGTCTCTCACTTTGACGTGAGTATAGGAAGGTTAAAAACATCCTTAAAAAAACTCAATTCAATTAAAATTAATCTTATTTAAAGTTTAAAACCCCAAATCTCCCAGTCATAAGAACACGTGTCTGCTCGTAAGACACATGGCACCCGGAACCGTCAAATCTGAACTCTTCCGTTCAATTTAACGGTAAAAGCAAACATGGGCGTACAATTACGAAATAAGTTATGACAGCCGACATATACACAGAAATACTCGCATACAGCATCGATTTAGTGCTGACGCTGTAAGCGCGTGAAATAAATAATCGCTGATTCCTCGTCCCCTTATCTACTACACTGACTGTTACCGCTGTTTGCCCAAATTATTCATGACCCGGACAAATACACCTTCAGTTTTTACTCGGGGATCGAGGCTCGAGGCTCGAAGTTTTTAACGTAATACATTTTCGTTTAAAAAACAAATATTCCTCGGGTAGTGATGATATACCAGCATGTGTTGTTAAAAACGTAGTTAAGTCTCTTAACACACCTCATTAATATGTTATTTGAGCAAAAAAATTTTCTGAAAATTTCTAAATTAATACCTATATACGAAGGGAGGGGAGGGGGCATAGATATTCTTGAAAACTACCGACCAGTGGCAATTACTTCTTGCTCTTCAAAGATCTTCGAAAATTCATTTCTCCTCAGACTTGAATTATTTTTAAACAAACACACGGATTTAGGAAAAATCGCTCCACAATAACCGCATTAACTAGTTTTTGAAGCAAATTTTCGAGTTACTTGAAAAAGGTGTGTACCCTACCGCACTGTTTCTTGATTTAAGCAAAGCCTTCGATTGTGTCGAGCATAATATCGTGCTCGATAAACTGGATGCGTGTACGGAATAAGGGGCACAGCATTGAGACGGGTGACATCGTTTTTAGCATATTGAAAGCAAGCCTAAAACACGGTCTGGATAATCACATATATGATTGTACATCATCTACGCTGTCGACGATTATAGGTGTACCACAGGGCTCGATTTTGGGACCCGTACTTTTCCTTTGATTTGTAAATGATTTATCTGGACTGAGCAACGACACGTGTATTGCTCTTTATGCAGACGATATCACCTTACTGGTAAGTGAGACCGATGACATTCAACTAGAGGCCAAATGTAATAATACCATTAAAAATTTTCCAATTGGTTTGACAATAATAGGCTCAATGTTAACAGCACGAAAACTGCTTACCTAAAATTTCATCCTTATCAGTAGGGTAAAGTAGGCGAGATCGTACCGCCGGCTAAATTGTACCACTGTATTATTTCGAAACTGGTGGCATTAACATGTCATCTGATGGTTAAATTATAAACTTTGGCATACATTACTGGTATTTAGCCATCAAAAGGCGATCCTTAGTACGCATGTATTCCAGAGACGCATTTTTATGTTTGCACGTGATCGGCTGTAGTTTTTTAACTCCCTTTGGAAGAAAATTTACGTACAATAGGTAAGTTTATGTGTTAGTGCTGGTGTCTAGCAGAAAGCATAACAATTTCTTCTATCTTTACTGGTACAATACTTCACTTAACCTCAAATCTGTGATTTATAAATGATTAAATTCCAAAATTTGTCAAGTCGGGAAAATCGTACGGATAAAATTTACCAAAATCGTACCGGTACGATTTACCCTTGTAGCTTGTAGCTAACTTATAAAAACATCCCTTCTCAATAATGGGTTCAAAGAGAATATATGGAGCATGGACATCCATGACATGGGAAATGCAATTACAGCTTGCAGAAGTGGACAATGCGGCCTAAATGAAGTTTTAGAAAGTCCAAAACCTACTTTAGAAATTTAAGCTCAAAAAATGTTCGAGCAAATGAGTGTGTCGAAATATTTGGTCGGAATACCACTTTACCAGAATATATTGAAGAACAGTTAGTGGATCATATATTAAAATTACAAGAGTGCCTCTTTGGTATAACTATAACAGAAGTTCGTAAATTGGCTGACCAAATAGCTGAGAGAAATTAAATTAATCATAATTTTAATCGCAAATGGCGGGTAAAGATTGGTATTATGGTTTTCTAAAACGTCATCCAAGCCTCAGTCTACGTCAGCCTGAATCAATTTCAATAGCAAGAACCAAAGGTTTTAACAAACAACGGGTCCATCAGCTTTTTGATATTCTTGAAAAGATATATGACGAGTATAATTTGGAAGCCACAAAAATTTATAATGTTGATGAATCGAGGTACTCAACAGTACAAAGGAAAAGCGGCCACCATTGAAAATGCTATTAGTGGATTTCGTGGAAGTGGAATCTGGAATGTTGATCGCCGTGTTTTTAAAGAACACCAGTTTTCTGCTTACCAACGATGAAGATTATGCAACAGAAATACAATCGAAAAATGTAGGAAACCGTGAAAATGTACAACTAGGAGTATCGGGTGAGAATATTTTGTTAGATGAAGGTAGAGATGACCAAAAGCGAATTACAGATATCTATTGCAGAAATTTGCCCAATATCAACATCGACTCCTCACATTACTAAACATAAAAAGGAGTACCCAACCTGCTGCTATACTAACAAGTACCTCCTACAAAGATTATTTGGATAACCTTAAAGACCGGTAAACTTCAAAAATCCATATCAAGCAAGAGACCATTAAGAGACAGCTTAAATCAATTTCCAAACCAATAGAAACTAAAAAGACCAATGTATTAGACGCTTTAGCTTCAACATCAAAATCGGTCGAAATAGAAATAAATAAATAAAAGAATGGTACTGTAAAATATGCGACGAATGTTCGTTAGAAGATACAATTCAATGTGCAAGTAAAAAATGTAAAACGTGGTTTCACGAAAAATGTGTTAACAGCAAATCTAAAAAAAATTATTTGTGTGATTCTTGTACCAGATTATAAAAATAGACTTGTTTGCAATTATGTACTACCTTTCTGTTTGTGGTACGAATTATTTGACCTTATCCTCATAGACAGGAACGACTTACCCATCTGATGGTACGATTTGCCAGACAGGTTGGTTAATTTGTACCGCTGAACAAAAGAAGTCATTTTAAGTTTTTAACAAGTAAATCAATGTTTATACATTTTTAAGCTTCTGTATCCTATACAAAAATACATCAATAAACTGTCTATTCAAGTATTTTTAAAAATATTGCCCTAATAACATTGTTATTGGCGTTTTTATAAACCCGGTACAGTTTACCCAACTTTACCCTCCACACCCAATTCTAGTTTCGCTTTAAATTTATGTCTAAACAACGAACGTCTCTTTTTCAGTAACAAAATCAAATTTCTAGGCATATTGTACGGAGAATTTAGTTAAATTTCTTGAACAAAATTGCACCGGCCTAGCTCTTAATTAATGGTATAAAAAGCATAAATTATAACAAATCATGTTTATAAATTTTGAGAAATATTTAACATAAAATCAAGATAATTACCTAGTGTTGTGTGTGTGTGTGAGTGTGAGTGTAATTTCTTTTTCGATGATGGTTCTGCTTACATCTCCTCTCTTAACTTCTATTCTCCATGCACCTTTAATTTCTATGGATTCTTCCTCTTCTTAGATTCTATCTTCTCCGATATGGTGAGGTTCTTTTATTGACTGGTTCATCTTCTTAAAATCCTTTTATCCCAAATATATTTATTGACTTATTTGTTGATTTATCTATCTTCTCAATTTTCTTCGTCGTTAACCAAACAAACTTTTTATTTATTCTTGGAAACCAGGACCGCACTGCTTTTTTCTTCGTTGTCCACGAAACGAAAATTTCAACTCTCGCCGACTCCAATTCGTCCAGGCATATCGCTGTTGTAGAAACCAGTATTGAATGTCGATGTATTCTTCGTTATTTCCAGTAATTTTTATGAATTCTTGTAATGTAAAAGTGTTGTATGTATGTGTCTGAATGTTAACTATGCTTTTCTATCCATTAATATATGCTCTTTGTAATAATTATTAATTTTATTTCTAGTTACATTTGTTTCTCCCATTAAACGTCTCTGGCTGGAGTTTAAATAAGAAGCTAACACCCGTAGGGTAATAAAATGCTTAAAATGTGACTGGGCGTGGTGTCGAAAAGGTATAAATAGAACCCCAAAATAAACCGCATAGCAATTGAAAACCATAACCCCAACATTAACTGTAAATTTTGATATATTGAATTGTAATAAAAGATGAATTTTCTAATTTTCACAAATATCACATCGGTAAACTCCTCACCACACAATTGTTTATAATAAAATCGGTGACACGTGTAAATTACACCACAGTCCTTGCAATCCCCCTTATTGAATTTTCTAATGGTAATTAACCATTCGAGTAGTACTATTCTACAATATGTATGGATGAGCTTCTGAATTGGAGGTATCATTGTGAAACTTTTATACCTAAGCTTAATTCGCTGTGTTACTTGTTCAGAAGTTTAAAGCATGTATTATCCCAACAACAGCTACATACGATGGTATGGGATTATGGGACAACTTCAGTTCTGGCACATGACGTATTCCTATGTCAAAAGAGAATTATGCGATGCATTTGCGGATTGACGCCTACAACTTCATGTCGCGAAGCTTTTATAAATTGCGAAATTATGCCCCCGTGCTCCCCCCTCCCCAGCATATTTATTTATGATGTATTTATGTTTATACATAATGATCGTCTTAATTATAGTTCTAATAACGAGTGGCACGATCACTATACTCGGAACAAACACCAATTAGTTACCCCTGCTACAAGATTGAAAGTGTATAAAAAATATTTTGTGGTGCTAGGTGTAAAGATTTATAATAAGATCCATCCATTATTAGATGGCAACGCTGGTAGATTTGATCGGCAGTTGCGTTAGACTTTTAACTACCAAATGTTTTTATAGTCTCCAAGAGCTATTGGATTAGCGCTATATTATATTATACTATTACATTTATTACCATTGCTATTGTAATCTTAATTACATATTTAATTTCATCAAATATTTGTATTTCATTTCTGTTTTTCTATTCTTGAATTGTCTTTAGATTATTAATTTTATTAGATTTTTATATTTTAAATGCATTTATTTTCTTTTCTTTTGTATTTGACCATTTCTACACTCTGATATCGAGTACTGGAAAATATAGTATATTATTATTATTAGTATTATTATTATTATACCTGAACGGGCTGAAGTGAAACAGTGAAATTCAAATTTACTTGAATTTTCGTACCATGCTCATTCCTCTCTTTTCACGCGTGACTCGTGTTTAAAAAAGCAGTTCTAGTCGTGCCTCCGGAAACAGTACGGGTAAAATTGGAAAGAATCACGAACCTATCAGTCGTAGACGGGTAAAACTTAACTTTGTGCCTTTACTAAATCGTTTTAACATCCCCACAGAAATTCCTTCGTTTTAAAACGAATTCGTGAGCCTAATCGTTCATGTGTGGATGCGGTGATGTGTATTTTGCATTGTTATTCAAAAAAATGTCCATTTTAGATCTAAATCCTCCCATCCCATAAAGCGCACACGCAAACATCCGCTAGCGCTTTATTATTTTTCCATCACATCTATTTCCTCAAATAACTTACATCACAATAAACAATACACCGCAAGTCCTAGAGGCTCGAAAACAAATGACAGCGTACGTTTCGAACGACGTCCGCTCGAGGGAGTCGCGTAAACAAACACCGCAAAACAAAACGCGTCCGTCGGCGTCCTTTCCTCCCCCACACAGAAGCGAATTTTCGGCCGTTAATCTGCACGGAAGAGTGCGATCTTTCAATGCCGGTCCTCCGTCGGAAATCTCGATCCGAACGTTCGGTACGACTGTTTTTCCGAATTAAAAAAGCCAAACGAGATTTAAAAATGTCGGCCACGTGGCGAAAACAACGCGCGCTCGACGCCCGGACAATGGGAGGACGACGCTCCATTGTCTGTCGGAAGATCGGAAACAAAATAAACGCGCTGTAATGAGACACGAGAGGTCGAATGCGAAACCGGGTGTTAAAAGGGGAACCCCCGCAGTTTAACCTCTGTTTCTCATATTTTTTTATCAGCTGGCAGTGCTGAAAGGAAAATAAATGTTTTGATGGTTGGTATTAGATACTTTAGTGATACAAAGCAAAACAAAAAAATACTAAAAATATAGGACCTACAAACATGGTCTCTAAACGTATTTTGTTTAAAATTTTAACGTTTAACACTTTTTATTACCGTTACTTTTAAGCAATAAAATACAAGAATATTTCTTTGTGACTAAGATTATGTATCTCAAACTTGGTTACAATCTGCTACCAACTGTTATAATAAAATATTTCAACACCTTCCCTTATTGATTAAAGTAACAAAAATACAACTTAATAGGAAAGCCATAGATGGCTTCTTAAGGAAGTAGATGTGTGACAGTCTGTGCAAAAAGTTAATCAAATCTTGAGATTTCTAATTTCTCGGTTTGTAGTGTTTATATCTCGTACAAAAATATTTTCAACTAGCTGATATGTATAACAAATCTTTCGGTTTCAGTCTACAAGCAGATTCTTTTATTTAAATTGCTTAAAATTGAGATTTATGCAATAAATACTATTTGTCAAATGCTCAGACTGTACCGGGAGCCAACTGTGCGGCATAAAAGTTTCGAAGTATAAATTTGCTGGTATAACGATGAGAGTGATCGAATTAAGTTTGCATGACCATAAAAGTATCACAGCATTCAAGTGTTGATTGAATTTTTCAATTAGAACCATAAATATACAAAAAATGATATAGATGAACGAGAGAACGTGACAACACTGTACGGCTAATATTTTGATCTAGTAAGTTGGTGGCAGTGGTCTATCCAAGCGAGGCGTCAATTTGCCGTGAGGTTAGATTCGAAACAGAGAATCGTGTTCGTGTTTACATTGAGAAAAGAAAAATGTCGTAGCCTGAAACGTATCGCTGGAAAGACTTGTGACAAGAGACGTGTACGATCGTTGAATCCATTCCCAAGAAGTCTGGAAAAGTAATGCGGGAAGAAAGTCGGAAAAAAGACTTGATTTCAAACTTTTGAATTGAATGTCATGAAGATGTTGCTAATTTACCCAGAATCAGGATAAAGGATAGATGCGGTGTTGCCATACTTTTATACATCTAACGCTGAGAACGTCAAAAAGAAGAATTTTATTTGACAACTTTTTATAATCACTAACAAATTCAGTAGTGAACCATAACAAAAATAGGCGAAAAACTTTCATTGAATATTTTGTTTCTGAAAATTGATGAACGAGTTAAGATTTTATTGTATGCTTTTTTTCTTTTTCGCGTCCCGTCAAGCTATTTTCGAGTAGTCCTGTAAGAGCCCACGTAAAAATGCAACTTTTTAAATTAGGATATCCCAATAAATGTGTAGTGAATCGTCCTCATACTTCACAGCCATGTTTATTATTGGTAATATTTTGTGTTTCCGAAAAAATATTGAGGTAGTCCTTAACATCTGAAGGCGTGTGTGTGATAGTGGCTTTGTCATAATGTCTGCAATTTGATGTTCCGTAGAAATCTGCTGATGTCCAATTGTCTCTCTGCAATCTTTCTTATTGCAGTAATTCCAAGTGTCGTTCTTGAAATGTTTATCTGTCTTCTGTTTACTTGAACTCATCTTTGTTTTTGTTTGATTCTCTAAGGAAATTCCTCTCAAACATACACAACTGAATGGTCAATTCATCAAAAGTTTTTCCCTCATCTTTTGGCAGCAACATCTGGCTTGAATGAAAAGACTCAAACCTCTTTGGTAATAACTGCAAAGTCTTACATACAAGCATCAATTCAGGCAATTCATTCCTAAACTTAAACCCATTATTTAACTCATTCCATAAACTTTTGAATTTGGCTATATGAGTTGAAACATCCTCACCTTGAATCCAGTTAAATGCAAAGAAATCGGTACAAATCTTCTAACAGCCGATCCTTAGAACTAGCTCCACAATGCTGTCTTAAAACTTCCTATACATCATATGCATTTTCTTTGTCCATAATCTTCTGATAAACCAATCTATAACAGTATTTAATCATAGACTTAGCATAACTGTTTGTTTCTCTGTATAAATCTGAATTTTCCTTGTATTTCTTTACCTTAACTTCTGTAGGATGTATCGGCTTATATAATTTTTCATCTATAACATCTAATGCTCCTTCATGGTAATCTAAAAAGTCTCTAATCTTATTTTTCCAAATTGGCCGAACTAGTTCTTCACTCAACGGTCTCGTGTGCTTTACAAGTTCCATATTAAGTTACAGTTGTTTAAAAACACTCGCTAGTGGTTTGCTTGCTACCCCCATAATCTTTGCCCGAAGCGAAGGTAGAGGAAGGCATTTTTATTGGACCTGACATAAGAATACTGATGAAAGATGGAAACTTCAATAGAAAACTGAAGCCTATCGAATTGACAGCATGGATATCGTTAAAAGCAATAATGAGAAACTTCTTAGGAAATCATGGGAGCCCAAGAAAACAAGAAAGAATAAATGATATGGTCCAAAATTAAATTGGCTTGCCTCACTTTCTTCGTTCTCATTTAAATTACATTCCTAAGAACGAAAAGCAAGGTGAAAGATTTCATCAGGATATAACGAAAATGGAGCATTGGCACCAGGGCCAAGTGGAATACGAGCATAATGGCCGACTGCTGCTGGTTGCTGAAGCGCAATGATTCAAACCAGGCCCGCAAAAGAAAATCGCTCAACGCAAGCTTTGAAGAAAAGAAGAATAGGTTCCAGAAATGTCTGTAATATTTCAAAATTTTTATTCGTATTGTTACGTTTTCGGGGGTTTATAAAAACACGGACGATATATTCAATCAATACTTAGCAACTAATTATTTCAAGTGCATATTGTAGTATAGTAATACTCAAATGGTTAATTACCATTAGAAACTGACACAAATATCACATCGGTAAACTCCTCACCACACAATTGTTTATAATAAAATCGGTGACACGTGTTTCGCTAGCTCGAGGCAAGCATCTTCAACAACCGTATAAACCGAAGTAAAATACACCACAGTCACCCTTGCAATCACCCTTACCATTAGAAAATGTATCATTTAATACAATTCAATATATCAAAATAACACAGTAAACTTTTTTTTAGGTTCTATTTATACTTTTTTGATATCACGCACATCACCGTTTAAGCATTTTATCACCGTACGGATGTTAGCTTCCTATTTTAACTCCAGCCAGAGACGTTTAATGGGAGAAACAAAAGTCACTAGAAATAAAATTATTAATTATTATAAAAGGCATCGATTAAAAGATAGAAAAGCATTGTAACCATTTAGGCACATACATTCAACACTTTCACATCACATGAAACCCTAATAACCACTGGATATAAATAACCAAGGATACCTAGCCATCAACAATACAGGTTTCTATAACAATGTTACGTCTTGGATGAACTGAAGTCATGGTGAATTAAACTTTGCGTTTCGTGGACAACGGAGAAATAATGTACTGTAGTCCTAGTTTCAAAAAAAAAAAAAAATTGTGTGGTTGACGACGAAGAAAATTGGCAAGATAGATACGTCAACAAAAAGTGTAAAATATATTTGGATCAAAAGTGTTTTAAAGGAAGTACCAACGAATAAAAGAACCTCACCTCACCGGGGAAGAAAGAAGTTAAAAAAGGGAAGAATCCATAGAAAATAGAGCCACACCGAAAAAAGGAAGTTAAGAGAGGGAAGAATCCATAGAAAACAGAGCTGCATCGAAGAAGGAATTCAAGAGAGGAGACATAGGAAGAACCATCATCGAATGAAAGAAGTTACACTCACACACACACAACACTAGGTAATTATCTTTATTTTATGTTAAGTATTTTTCAAAATTTATAAATATAATTTGTTATAATTTATGCTTTTATATCATTAATTAAGAGCTAGGCCGGTGCAATTTTGTTTAAGCAATTATCCAAATTCTCAGTACGATATACACAGGCGACTATTCCACTGCATTCCACTGCGCGTAACAGTATGTAAAGAATCCCGGCAAATAAAAATAATATAAACTACTGACTCACTTTTTCTTATTATGATTTTGTTTTTCACTTGGGTACTCCAATTTTTGTGTGATTTTGACAGGATTTTTCGCAATACGTTGTGAACTGCATGTTCACCAGTGTCCAATGGATGTCTTCCTTTCAACACCAAAAGCGCTTAACAACAAACCGCTTAATTTAGAAATCTACGATAATTACGAAGTAAAACGCAAGGTGTTTCCTGCTCATTCCAGGTAGTCACCGATATGGAAAGCGCAACGTAATTGACAAAAGAGGTAGTGATCGTCACGTGTTTTTCTTCGCTTCTTCTTTCTCTCTTTTTTTCCGATAATCGCCGTGGCGAATGCTAAATGTCACCGGGCCAAAAATAAATGACCCTGTTTGTTAGTTCTGACTTTGTCATCAAGCCGACCGGTGCGCCAGAAATATTCACTTTTGCCCCATACTACGTAGTTAAAGTCACGGATTTGTTGTTCGTCGTCTTGGCGTTTTTGAGGACTCAATTTAGGAGCCGTCCAGCGACAATTGACCTCTTTGTGTTCGTATTTTTCGTGTACGGACCCTTCGAAACGAGAACATTGTTGGCGGTTTGTTGACGGTGCCGGCGCTTTTCAAGGGATCGGTCGCCGCTGGGCGTGGAAGTCATCAACAAGGGGCTCTACGAATAGGTTTCGTTTTGTAATTAAAAGAAAACAAAAACAGTAATCTCTGTCGGAAATCGATGATCTATATTTGCGTAGTTCTAGGAAGGTCCGTTCAATGGTCGTATGTCAAAATATTCCTTCACGAATGTGTGCACACATATTCCAAAAAGCCTTCCAAAAATCCTATTGAAATACAGTCTTGTACGAGAAGAATAGAATCTGCTGGAAAAGTTTCTGAAAATGAGATGGATGCAGAAAAACTTTATTACTTGTCGAAAGCTTCGATTTGGTATCGACACATTTTTGCTTGTGCTCAAACCAATTTTCCAAACATTTTTTTAATCGGAAACAATCGCCTCAAAACCCTGTTGCCCAAATATCTCCCAAGTAAATTGTTTTAGGAATTAAATGGCATAATAAATAGCTTACTTATATTACAAGATAGGATTTTATAGGATAAGCTGGAAGTCATTTTCTTCTGTCATACAAATTGTTCCTTCCCCAATTCAACCAACAAAAATTTCAATTATTGATACCGGCTGGAAAACCGCAGCAATAGTACAAGGTCATCTCTAAGAAAAGATCGTCATCCATGCTGGAATTTAGGAAATAAATTGTAAACAGTTATGATCGATGGTTCATCTTCTCCAAAAATCGGCTCAAGTCGGTTTTTTAGGTGTAACATTGTTTCGAAAAATCGTAAAATTTTATTGCTCAAGAATTGATATGGGAATGAATTGTCAAATGAATTAAAGAGTGGAAACTGCCTAATTCTTCGAATTTAGTAACACGGTAATGCTGATAAAGGTGGAAGTACCCGATTGCAGAAAACTTATCCGACAGTATTTACTATAATAATATGTCATTATTTGACGTGGTTGGCGTATATCACGTTGCGTGTGTCATTCTGATATTTACAATATGTAATTTATGCAATATGTTACAGACTCTCATCTGCGTTCCACTGCACGTATCGCGATGAAACATACATTCGACAAATCTGCATTGTAATACGAAAACAACGATATATGTACCATCGCGATACATGGAGGGAACACTCTAAAATATGTACCAGAAGACGACCCACTGCATACTAATGTATATGTAGATATTGGTCACCGTCTCACGTCGTTTCTCGTCACAATCTTCTACATCCTCATCTCTCTTACCAACCTACAAATACTAACTTATCCCAAAACTAGAGCGCCACATTTAAAATATAATTCGGCGCGAAATTCAAAATATACTTTTAATTACTACAAGTATAAGAACAGCAATATGCAAAAATTCACAAATATCTCGCGTAGTAGCTTTGTATTAGGTATACCTAGTATGAAAAAGAAAACAATGTTTTATTTCGATATCACACGATTGGCGACATCCGTTTGAGGATAATCACAACTGAAAAATATAAAAAATAAACCATTAGTACCACCTGAGAAAACCATTTTACCGCCATTGCATATAAACCTTGATTTAATGAAGAATCTGGCCTGGATTTCAGTTTCTCAAGACAAATTTTCTAACGCTAAGTGATGTCAAAATTAAAGAAGGCATTTTTGTAGGAGCCGATATAAGAAAATTAATCGATTAATGATCTCTCTTTTATTTACCTTGAATTGTATGGAAAGAAAGGTATGGTTGGCTTTTCTTGATGTCACAAAAAAATTCCTTCGTAACCACAAGTCATCAGATTTTCCAGGAAAAATTAAATTAATGCTGAATGCCTATCACAAACTAGGATGCAATATGCCGTTGAAATACATTTCCTACACTCCCATGTGAGTTTCTTTCCAGAAAACATGGGGTCAGTTAACGATGAACATAGTGAATGGTTTCATTAGAAAATAGCAGCATTTGAGAAGCGTTATCAGGGCAGATATTATCCAAGCATACTTGCAGACTTCTGATAGTGTCTTCAGAGGGATACGGTGAGAATTGACTATAAGAGGAAAGCCAATCGTATCAGAAAAGTATAAGTTTTTAAAGAAATATAGAGTGTTGTATCGCTAATGTCGTATAGTTTTACAAAACTCAATAAACACCTGTTTCTATGAAACCTAAGTTCGAGTCATGGCGCTGACGTGTGCGGTTTGTGAAAAGAGTATCGGTAGATACGACGACTATATTTCGTGCAAAGAGAACTGTGAAAAGAATTGTCACACTCATTGTCAGTGTGCTGGCCTATCATTAGATGACTTTCTATCTCCAAAAGGAAGCAATAAACTAAAGTCATGGGCATGTAAATTATATGAAAATGGTTCAAGTGTGAGTACAGAAGATTCAACTAAAAGGAAGTGCTCATCGAAGACATCATAGCAGAAAAAGTGAATAAAGCCAGTGGTTAGGCAATTGGAAGTCGAAATTAATTGTTTAAAAATACGCGCGGTTTACACTCAAATCAAAACAGTTTATCCTTGTATGTATTTATGGGGGAAGGGACTGTCTGGCTATATTTCTGGACTTAAGTAAGGCATTTGACCTAGTTGATCACAATATCTTATGTAATAAACTTTATAACTATGGTATCCGGGGAGTGGCTTTGTGCTGGTTTGAAAGTTATTTGAAGGACCGTAGACATTATGTACAGATTGCAACTGGTAAATCGTGTGAACTGACACTGAAAACCGGCGTTCCGCAAGGTTCTGTACTTGGTCCCTTGCTTTATATATTATATGTTAATGATATACCATCAAGAAATGTGGTAATGTTTGCAGACGATACAACCATCTTCGTGTCCACTGATAAAGCCGATAACCTCGAAACAACAACTAATAGCGAATTACACGCCATCGACGCATATTTTGTCCGAAACAGATTAGCGTTAAATAACGAAAAATCAGCCTGGATACATTTCAATATATCACACAAAGAAAGGGATGTTGGGTATGTTTTAAATACGCGTAGAAGTAGTATTGCTCAAGTTAACCATACAAAATTTTCGGGGGATTACTATTGACTCTGGATGTAACTGGAAAACACACATAGATCGATTGTGTAAAAGATTGGGACCAGTGTGCTTTGCGATAAAAATGCTGAGATCAACGGTGAGGCCAGATGTTTTAAAGACCTACTATTTTGCCAGCTTCCATTCATTGTTGTCATACACCACTGTAGCGTGGGGTTCCTCTTGTGGTGTTGAAAGGGTGTTTAAGTTGCAAAAGCGGGCTGTTCGCAACATGGTGGGCGTGGCTAGTCGCGATGCATGTAAGCCTTGTTTTGTAAAATTAAAGATTATGACTGTTCCCTCCATTTTTGTTTTCCAGATCTTGATGTATGCAAAACAAAATCACAGTCAATTTGTCAAATTGGGTGAATACCATAATTATCCTACAAGGAATGGTAACAGTTGTGAGATACCCAAACACAGATTAACGTTTTATAAAAGAAGCCCACAATATTTGGCCACTGTAGCATACAATAAGCTTCCATCTAACTTGCGAAGTCTGTCGCTGCCACATTTTAAAACAAAGTTAAAAAGTATATTGATCTCTAAGTGCTACTACTCTTTTAACGAGTTTGAGAGTGATGTTGATTTCGGATGGAAACCTCCCCAATAGTATTCTCTCTTTTTTGACGTATATATACATACATTTATGTGTATATTATATGTAACCTGCGACGCCATACTACGTATATACATATGTATGAATTTACATTTTACTATTATATGTTTTTGTTATTTATATTATGACACGTTCTATATCATTATATGATCTCGAGAACAATAAAGATATTATTATTATTTACAGATCACCAATCACCAATGCAGATAGTTTTCTTCATAAATTCTCTATACTTCTCAAAAAACCAAGTTAACCCGTTTGTTGCATAGTGCATCATTCCTCGCATCTTGAGACTTAAAAGTTAGTCGCCTCTAAGGGAGCAAGAAGAATTCAAGAAAGATTCCAAATCCCAGCGTGAAAAATTGAGATCAAGCAATAAAATAAGAAGGATACCGTCCATAAACCACAATATTACAACCAAACGGTGTCGCTCTCGTCCATAAGAAGGAGAGTCAAATGTCAATTATGTTAGCAATTGGAAACGCGAGAGAGATCCTTCGTAGTAGTCGTCCGACAGATGTCACGATTACCAACGCGGTCGACCGACCCCTATGCGTTGTCGGGGTGTAAATAGGGGCGCGATCGTTTTCGCGTAACCCCCACCGGACCCAATAACTACCACTATAAATATTACACAAATTGTAATCAGATATATCTGGATACACCAGCGGTGGTTTATTAGTCCGTTTCGGAGTGTGTTTTATACTTATTTATGGAAGGTCTAATAACATCTCTTCTTTCTTTTCGTAGCCCGATGATATTTCCGTTACGCTTTAAATTTTTACGGGTGGAAATTTCGGACGTGCTACGAACGAAATGCGGGTAATTAGGACGTTTTCGTTTTCTATCGGTTTCAGGCACAATTGAGGTACCTAGAATATATGCATGAGGTAAATTAAGTGAAAATCAATCATTTTCATTCAACACTTTTTACCAAAATTTAATCGGAAATAGAATAGAGATCTGTCGGATAGGCATATTTCGAGCGCGATCGGACGAACACGTCTACACAGTAAGAAAAATGTTAATTTTAACAAAAATCTTACAAAAGGACTTGTCCCAGAAAATCCACAAAGAACAAGGTAATTTAAGAAACTGTTAACGTTGTTAATGTAAAGTTGTTAACTTTATTTTTCAAAGAATCGTCATTTTTGTTGAATCCAGCATCATTGAATTTGTAGAATAGTAAAAAATAGTTACCAACATTTCCTAGAATGTTGTGCAATTTCGCAATGCCTTTTGTCAAAATAACCGCATGCAAATTTAGTACCACTTTTTCGTAATTCAAGATATCTACCTCAGATGTTAAATCTTCATGACTATGTGATGTTTATTCTACAATTTAGCTGGATATCGCTTCTATATTGCAGGATGACGTCGCTTCCATTGGATAATTTCCTAACCTGTTGCTATAAGCGGTGGCTGGCAGTTGATGTAGACGACCAGCTATGATTTTCTGTTAGTACAAGTAGCAGAGCATGAGATTTAGATGCTTACTGTTTGGAATTTTTAGTAAAATCCCTCTTTGGAGAAATTCGTGTATACTTTTCCAAAGGATTTTCACGCAGATTTCCTACTTCTTCGTCTCGGAACATAAATACTAGGTATCGTTTTTCAATACTAGGTATACTTCTTTCACTGCATAAATTATGATACATCGAGTAAAAATATTTGTGTGGTCACTAAAGAAAATGAAATAGAATCTTGCAGAGGGTTTAACTGATTGACTGCCAAAATATTTAATTACCTGCAATGCAAAATGCACGGTAGTCAACTTGTTAAATAAAGTTTTTGAAAATAACATGCGCACACACAATGTTGTGTGTGATAATAATAATAATAACAATAATGATTTATTCGCCCAACAGGTTCATACCTAATAATAGGACAATATAATGTAGATGCATATGTACATGCATAACATAAAAATTACAAAAACAAAATAAGAAGTGTTAAATACAAAGACGTTATACACTAATAATAAACATGTTCACATCCTATTGAATGGTCTCCCCAATAAATATGACTCTATATACGCTATCCGCATTCCTCATCATATGGTGGATTGGTGACTTCAGTAAGAGGTTCGTCCTCGGCGTACTTACAATAAAAGTCCAGTTATGTTCGGTAATTAACACCAGGCACGTTGAAGCGGATAGCCGATAACAAGTAGGCGCAATCAATTTTGCTGATTATAAGTTTATATAAATAGCGAGCGCTGTGAATACTTCTGGGACTGACAAGTGTTTGGAAACCAAAATCCAAAGTGAGCTGCTCATATGAAATATTCCTTTCCGGATATACACCTATGCCATTACTTTTGAAAAATAAATATTTCAAAAAGCGCCGTTGAACACGCTCAATGGGTAGCTCTTGTGATATATAGTAGGGATACCAAACAGTAGATGCATATTCCAGTCTAGGAACAACAAGAGCGAAGTAAAGTATTTTCAAGATCGCCATATTATTGAAATATTTTGAAGTTCTCATAATAAATCCTAAAGTTCTCGAGGCTGACAAACACATTTGTTGAGTGTGATCATTGAATGACAAAGGTCGTATCAAAAAATACTCCAAGATCCTTAATCTTAGTTATATTCCTCAGTGTATGATCACCCATGGAGTATGAAGATAAGAGAGGTGAATTTTTTCTTGTATAGCTCATAGCGTAACATTTGTTAGTATTTAATAGCAATCCGTTTGCATCGGACCAACTCACCAGCAGATTTAAGTTATGTTGTAGCAAGTCTACGTCTTGTTGATCAGATACATTAAGAGAAAGTTTGACGACATCGGCATATGTCAATAGTTGACAAGATAATAGCGGAAAGAGATAATTAATAAATTGAATAAAAAGTAAGGGATCTAAATTAGATCCCTGTGGAATCCCAGAGGGTGTAATGAATTCAAATGATCTAAAACCATTATAAAAAATGTAGTTATGTCTACTGAATAGGTAAGATGCAATCAATCTGCGAAAACCAGTGGTGAAACCAAAGGAGTCAAGTTTGTGCATAAGTAACTTATGATTAATTGTATCAAAGGCATGAGAAAAGTCTGTATAAATCTGAATCTCTTGGCAATTACTTAATTATTAACTAATAATGTCTAATGTTGACAGCATCTATGGAATCGGAAAGAATTTGTTGTTTGTAGTTGGTATTGTCTGGCATATAATAATAATTGTGGCAACTGATAGTGTTAGGGAAAACATCAAAGTAAGCATGTCTGCGGTCTGGGATGTACTTATATAAGTTACTTCAGATTTTAACCTCGCCGAAAACTTGGGAAGCCCAACAATTACATATTTGGAATTTCCCAAATTCAGTGTGGTAAGGCGCAGAAGCAATTTGCGCTAAATTGAAAAAGGGGAATCACAACGACCGTCTTTATTTGGCACCGTTGAAGTAAGAGAAATTACAACATCACCATCACATCATTATACGATTCGTTACAATATTGAAATTTTCTCATTCCTCAATTTTTCCAAATTAATTAAAGTCGAATTTTCCCAACGTTTATTTTAACCCAATCGAACTCCAAACGTAAGTTCTTGATCACATCATCCTTTTCTCAAAGGAAATCTCAAACGCTGTGACATGTCTCAATCCCGATGGACACGTTAAAATTAGAAGAAAAAGAAAACGACGTCTTCGAAGGCATTATACGACACACACGCGTTTCGTTTTCGATAATTTCCCGCAACTACCGAAGTTTACGTCCCACACCGTCCTACCGGCCATCTCCTTTTAACAAGTTTATTTCGATCTATGCGGAGGAAAGCTAATTTTACGATGCCATCGAATAATTGTCGAAAAATCATTAATAAATAAAGCCAGCCGTTTCTCACCGCGGCGCTCGGTCACCTTTTACGCGTTGCTCCGTACAAATGGTTTCGGGGAACGCGTCGAGGAACAGAGGGAAAAAGGGGAAAACGAGAGTTCACCTTTACGAAAATTAGACGCGATAAACCAACAAACCGGGAATATAAAATTGTTTATGGTCAGGCATTAAATGGTGAAATAAATCACCTGCCTTCGGTATAGAAATAGAAACGAAATAGACGAATGCCCATGTATTCGATCTGTTATTTATTTTTATGTTCATTTCGAACAAAAGGTATAAATAATGACGATGAGCATTAAAAACGATTCCTGGGTATTGTTGTGAAATCTGTGTTTCGAGGATTACTTCGAAGTACGAACTTGTGTAATTCATCATTGAAGATGATCACATATTTGGCGAGAGAAAGGAGATGAAAGTGACCAGATAACCGTCAAAGTGGACAGAACAGAGCAAAACTGTAAAGAATACACGGTGGAAAGAAGAACAATCAAGAACACTGTAATAGAGGCGTAAAAGCATCACGGGAGCAATTTGGAAAGAAACTTGAGGAAGGCCACAAGATCAATCAGGAGAAATTCTGTCAAGTACTAAACGTCTAAGAAACTTGAACAGGGAAATGCATTTGCTCAAAAACCGAAATCGACAACTACTAACTAAAGAGAAGGACCTGAAGAAAAGATATCGAGACTATCTTTAAGAGGGGCTGGGAACAGATGAAGCACATCTTGAATGAAATACAAATTGGATCTGAAGAAGAACACGAAGAAATAACAGACGTAGAAGTGAAAGATGGAATAAAGCAATTGAAGAGGAGGAAAGCACCGGGTGATGACGAGATACCTACAGAAATGGTAACAAAGCTGGCATATCAAGGATTTAAAAATTTAGATATATTTGATTATAAATCAAGCTTGGAAAGAAGGGAAGGTCCCTGAAGACTAGGAAAATTTGAATTACTCTACCAATATACAAAAAAGCGAAATGGGCTGAATTTTCAATAACTTCTGAAGACTAACGCTTCGGGGCATCGTTGCTAAACGATAGGAAAGGATGATTGAGAAAATATTGACATTGTCAACAGAAATACTGGAAAGTGTTGGCATAATTTCCCAGGAATCCATCTATCTAAACCACCTCATTCTTATCTTCTAACTTCCGCAGAAACCATAAGGCATAATATTAGGGGATCTAAACTGCATTAACAATAAGTCTTAAATTCGTTTTTATATTTTATTATCTCATTTCCTTCGGCATATGAAATCCATAATTTCGATTCGTGACCACGAAAATGTTAGAAAAAATCGAACAAAAATAAGAAAAGAGATATCCTCTCATTGTAAAATCGGTAGTATCTGGGGCAATATAACTTGGGCACGACGTATTACAATTTGGTCAAGTTTTGGTGATGTTTTATTACCCATATCTTTTATTTCCGTCTCCGTTTTTCGAACCTCCATCCCCGCGTAGTAGGTACACCTTTATTTACGACAGGTTGTAAACTTTGGCTGGCTGGCTACACAGCAACGAATGCAACAATGTACGTAATAAAAGTTGGGCAGATGTCAATCACCCGGATATATATTTGAGTCGCCACGGGAGAACGATCCGTATATTTTAGAAAGAGAAAAGAATTTTGGACGAACGTTAAAAGGACGGACGAGCGCACGAGAAACATTTACATTTTTTCCTTTTGTTCCGTTCGCTCGTCGATTGTTCTTCTACGAAATTCCACCAGAGTTTTTCAATTTCTGGCCTAGTTTAATGGCCAGTAAAAAATTGATGTTATTTGTTCACTTAGCGACCAAAAACCACTCCGTAAGGAGCCACTGTTGGATGCGTAATTAAAAGGACGTAATAAACCGTTAGGTAAATGTAATAAATAGCTAACGAAGAATAAAATTTTATCGTTCATTTAAGTTGTTGCTTTTGGAAAGTTTGGAGAAGTCTTAAATCAACCCGGTAACTACCCGAAGCGAAGGTGAATCCCATATGAAATGATGGCCGTTAAATTGTATTCATTCGATAATTTCGATATTTTAAATCCTGGGGATTTTGCTATATTTTATCACAATGTAGCATTCCAATTTATTGATGAAAATTATTCCTTTTCGATCGTCAAACCCCGATAGAACTTTGAATTTAAGAAAATGACACAAAAAGTACCTAACTTTCGATGAAAAATCTGTTTACGTTTGTGGGGCTAATAAGGTAAATGCCCGATTACCATAACCATCCTAATTATCGGCGGGTCTGTACTGAATTAGTGATACAGTAGAGCGTCGATTATCCGATCGTCAATAGCAGTGGTAAACAAATTGTTTTTATTTCTTGGATGCTGGATATTATATACATTCTTCGATGCTGATTTTGAACCCTTCATCGGAAATCGTCCATCAAGCACCAGTTTGTCGCAATTTCATATTCGACACTTTTGGGTTATTCTTTGCTCCTCGACCAACGCGCATCGTACCGCGCATGACTGCAAGCCTGGGCGAGAGATAAGGAGACAAATAAATTAGTATACCTTCGGACGCTATTGTTGTTGGCAAATTTGGCATTATGTAAGAAAAACAATGGCCACCAAAGAGACAGTTCATCGCAGGAGCAAAAAATGTCGTCAGTCAGCTCCTGGTGGGCCGCCAGAAAATCTATCTGCCACATCTACACATTAAACTCGGATGGAATTTTGGTAATGGAATGGATAAAAATGAAAACGGCGACGGTTTTGGCTTTCCAAAAAAAAAAAATTTTCACGGGCTAGTGATGCAAAAATCAAGGAAGACATATTCGTTAGCTCTCAAATGCGAGAATTAGTGAACGATCCGGTATTGCAAGAAACAACAGCATGGGAATCATCTAAGAAAGTAGTCCAGCACTTTTCTGGAAGTAACAAGGAGGACAACTATGAAGACCTTGTGGGGAAAGCTCCTGTTTGCAATATGTCACTTAAAATAGATACATTTTCTTCATTCACATTTAGATTTTTTCACTTTGGTGACATCAGCGACGACCACGAGGAGGGCATATTTATCATGGAATCGCGTTATCAAAGCAAGTTTGGCCCAAATATGCTGCCCAATTACTGTTGGACATTAAAACGAAATATTCCGGCTGCAAATTACAGAAGAAAAACATATTTTTCAACTGTCATTAATGTTAAAATTTTAGCTATTTTAGGTTATAAGTAGATGCGAAAAATATATCTTTTTCAACATTTTAAAGGCGTGCTACCCAAAAACTACGCCTGACACATAAATTTGGAAAGCTGATTCAAAATCAGGGCGTGGGGACAAATCCTATAAGAATGATCCTATTTGATCAAGGAAACACGCAAAAAGTTAAATTTTATTTGTCAGTGTAATCTAAACCGTCGAGAAACCAGATGTCTTCGGCTAGCAAATGTTGAACGATGACAACATTCTATCTTCTGTAAGCGGGGTATATAGGAGTATTAAATATATAGCGGGCGTTTGTTGGTATAATAATAATAATAATAATAATAATATCCTTTATTCAGTGTGATATATATAATTTATGCGTTGAATACGTTGGTTGGTTTTTATTGGTTTATTTTGCTTCGTTTATTTGGTACGAGTCAGCACGCCCTGTACACCTTATACCGCCAGATGTTTCCATATTTGACAAATTGTTTTCAAAATCTCCTTTACAATTTAGAGCCGTCCTGTAGATGAAGATGACGATGTAGCTGAAAACCAGGACGAAGAAATTCCTAGACTTACGCTCACGCTGAAACGTTGAAAGCTCAAGAGACGCCTTAAAATTGGCTGGGAAGTAATGCCCGAGTATAGGATACACAGGTTGAATGTCTATGATTTGGCTGCGAAAAAACGTGAAGTTCAGTGCAAATTTAGAAAAAACATGATGATGACTTTATTAAATCTGTCTCGAGTTGTTCGTGCAGAGAGATTTTCAACGATTGTCCTGATCCTACACGATTTTCCATAGTCCTCACATCAATATTTACTACGCAATTTAAACGCAACACTTTCCAGTTTCGTGAGTGCCTTGGTATTTGTCGTTAAAACATGATTAATAGAGTTGCTCAATTTGCGCCAATAGTCAGTGGCGGGCGCATAAAAGTTTACACATAAGATAAAACATTTTTGAAAAAAACCTAGAACCGCGAAATAATATTTACGGCAGCTTACATTTATACGCAACAAATCTCATTGAGACTCGCAGTTATACTGAAGATTGTATCGAACCTGCGCCACTGGTCGTTGGCGCTAGTGAGCAACTCTAGTGATTATGCAATTTATCCTACACAACTGTCTATATAAAATCTACATGTCGATATTACTACTATAGAATCTGTTTGGGCGAAAACAGCATTTTTACGTATATCTAAAGGAACGAAAATCGGTAAATACGTTACCATTTTCTCATAAAAGTTAGAAATATCCTCAAAACATCATCAAAATTGTTTGGAATTAGTTGATAATTTATGGCATCGTATGATTCTGAAGATTTAAAATATAAAATCGACGTCACAATCCACGAAATAACGAAATCACGGTTAGACGAAATTTAATCTTCGTGATGTCACTTAAATGAAATAAGAGTCGGAAACTCGGATTAGCAGTTAAACATACGGCGATTTTTCATTAGAAACGATCGTAGATGATGACTTCCAACGCACTCCGCACAGCAAATAAATACGTCACTCAGGGATTAGAACCCTACAGAGATTAATATGCGCTCAGGATTTGTCGCTGTTTGTTTGGATGTTTCACAGCTTCCAAACACCTAACAATATATAACATCCCTGTAGAAATATATTTTCGTCTAATATAATTTGCGTTCACAAAACTAAAAAAATTCAGAATATCTTGGGCATTCGTATCGTAGCAATATGATGAAGTTGAAATTTATGTTCTGTATCTAATGTGATACTACGTCCGAGACGATGTTGAACAAGGCGTTGTGCTTATTCGTTGCCTACAGGTGCTTATTAATGGGTGGATAATGAAGAAATTCGAGCCCAGGTGATAAGCCGCTTAAACTCGTCTTAAGGTGAGTTTGTGTAATAAAACAATTAAATGAATATCATAAAAATGTATTAGACGGTTGGAAGAGTTTATTTTGACTTTAAATTGTTTATTTTACTTCCTATTTAATTAAAATAATTAGACTTAATGATGGGAGGTTCCTTAAAGTAGACATCCATATGCACATACGAATGTTTGTTAATTTGTTTAAACACATATTCATTAACTTAAAATGTACGTTGAATTAATTTTATGGTAGGAGATGTTTCCAAAGTTATAGGAATTTGGCGATAGCAGGGACCAAATATTATTGTTATTTTTTTATTTCAGATAAAAGGGTTACAAGACCATTATCATTGCAAATCATTGCAAATATATTATTTTGGTTATCGTAACCAATTAAAGTGAGAAATACTTTTCTTAGTTATCAGTAACAATTATCTCATCCAAAATAATTTTTTGGTTTCAGATAACCATTATATCAACCAAAAAGATTTTTTGGTTAGAAATAACCATTACAAAAAAAAATTTTTCATTTTTTTGCTTATCAGGTATGAAAAAAAAAACAAAAAAATTTTAAGTGAATGAACATAAAAAAGCTATGAAAAAACAAAATATACCAAACAATATCAAAAATCCTCACAAAATAAAAAACACAAATTTTAACAAACAGAACAAATGAGCCATAAATTTAATGCAACAACAACACATGAACAAGATAACACAACAAATCTGTGGCGGTAGTAGCAAAACTAAGCATAGCTGAAGGCATTACATAAAACCTAATAAAGGTTACATACCGTCAATTGCAATTTTAATAACGATTTTAATGGATTTAGAAATCCCCATTCAACATTTTAAATGAGAGAAATATTCCCACTAAAACTTTATAAATTAATTTTTCATTATCAATTTCATCCCTGATAACAAAAAAAAAAGATTTTTTTAATGGTTACTTCTAACCAAAAATCCTTTTGGTTGATATAATGGTTACCTGAAACCAAAAATCTTTTTTGTTGATATAATTGTTACTTATAACCAAAAAGAAATTTCACACTTTAATTGGTTACAATAACCAAAATAATATATATCTTATAAGAATGGTTAATTATAACGATTTTATAAATTCATCAATATAAATGGTTAAAAATGACCTTTTTGTCGTTTATCTTATAATTGTTACGTCCCTGGGCGATAGTTTTTCTTATTTCGTCAGTTCTCGTCGAAATGGCTAATCTCCATTTGGTTGAATACACTTATCGCAACGGGATTTCGACCGTCTTGAAAGAACATTTTCGGGGTCTAAGCAATCCACCTATTTACGGGGTCTGTTCAAAATGTATCCGACCCTTGGCCGGGAAAAATCGAACTGTGCACTTATAGATATGCACGGCACGGAAATACGACACTATCACTTAAAGAACTGAAGTATACGAAACAATATTGCACCGTGTGCGCAAACATGTCAAGATTTGTTCGCGACCTATACAATCTATGCGATTGTACTAGGGCCAAATTCTTAAAACATTTAAAACATCCTTCGTATAATAGATGTAAGGAATTACTCTCTTAAGCCGTTTTGAATCTTCCCGCACAAGCGGGTCGGTAAGGCAGCGATCTGAAGTCGCTGATATGAAAGAACAGATAAAAATAAAGACACGATTTAATTAAAATAAAGTTTATAAAGATTGTTTAAACTTACAGTTGTAAAAAGGAGCAGCCTCGTGAATAATAAACATTGAAGGTTGTTTCTTTGTTTTTACAGGCTTGTAAATAGTGTAAATGATGATAATATTGTTGAGAATAAAATTCATCCTTAACTGTGTTGACTCTATCAACCCTGCTAAATTTAATAACACATTATATACATATAATAGAACTAGAAATAATTGAATTCATTTTTACATTAAATTTCCAAAATTCTTGGCACTCACACATGCAAATTTGTAATAATACGTATATACCAGAAATATCGTAATTCCTACGTCTTTTTCTCGTAATTTAGTCTCCAGTATTGTAAATTTTGTAAAACGTATTTTGTAGTCATCACACGAACTATATACAGTATGTCCCCGGATTGAGTTTACAATAGGTATGATTGACCAAAAATTTTCGAATTGGAATTTGATATTTTGGTCTTGCGCTCTGCTTGGTGTGAAACTTACTTTTAGTTTACTTTCGATTTTTTAAAGTCAAGTAGGACTTTACAGTTGAGCAAACACTATTTTAGTTCTAGGTAAACTATCTTTTCCGTTCACAGTGCGCCAAAGTGTTACTAAGAAAAGTTGTTGAGAATGAAAAGCTATGGCGTTATGCGAATTTTCAGAATGATCGGCCTACTTTGATAAAATCTAGTATTGGTCAGTTTCCTCTTACGTCAACTTCATTTTCAACTTCGTTTTGTGTCAACTTGACTTTAAAGAAACAAATCTGCAATTGAAACTGCAACCATACCTTGAGATGGGTTAATGATAGCAAAAACAACACAAAAAATATGTATAAGAAATTTTCACTTAAATTATTCATTTAAAATTATTATTGTGAATTGGTTCAACCGTAAATTTGGTCACCGTTGGATGGGTAGCAATGGTCCAGTTTTATGGCCCCTAAGGGGCCCAGATTTGACTATTGCCGATGTTTATTTGCGGGGACGTTTAAAACAAGTAGTGTATGCAGAAAATTTACCCAATGATGCCGAGGTATTAAAAAACCGCATAAAAGATGTTATATCCGCCTTACCAGTTCAGGAAATTCGGAATAGCTTTAACCTTCCTATACTCAGGCATACTTATATAGTACAGTATACGTGTTTCATATGTTGACGCGAGTATAGGAAGGTTAAGGAACTGCGACGGAGGATTGAATTATGCAGCGACGAAGGTGGAGGTTTAATAGAATAACTTAATACTTGTTTTTTGTTTTAATAATTTAATTGAAAATTTCTTATACATATTTTTTTGCTTTTGTGATCATTGACCCATCTGAAGGTATGATTGTAGTTTCAATTGCAGATTTGTTTCTTTAAAGTCAAGCTGACACAAAGTTGACACAAAACGAAGTTGAAAATGAAGTTGACACAAAGACCAATACTGCATTTTATTAAAGTAGGGCGATCATTCTAAAATTTGCATAACGCCATAGCTTTTCATTCTGAACAACTCTTCTTGGTAGCACTTTGGCGCACTGTGAACGGAAAAGGTAGTCTACCTGGAACTAAAATAGTGTTTGCTCAACTGTAAACGCCTACTTGACTTTAAAAAATCGAACGTAAACTAAAAATAAGTTTCACACCAAGCAGGGCGGAATCCCAAAATATGAAATTCCAATTCGAAAATTTTTGTTCAATCATACCTATTGTAACATACTGTATACACTTACTTAGTCCTGAGCCTTTCTACCTTTCAGCGTAAGGCCGGAGGGGTTGAGCCTTGCATTTCTGCCTCCATTGTTTCCTGTCCTGTGTTAGTTTCCGTATGCCTTCCCATGACATTCGTCTTCTTTCTGATTCTTTCCTGATTCCGTCAATCCAACTGGTTCTTGGTCTTTCCCTTCTATTTTTTTCCGCACATTCTCGTTTCGAACACTCGTTTAGTTAGTCCCTCGTCCGTCATCCTACACACGTGACCAAACCATCTAAGAATAAGTTGCCCATTTAGGATTTTTTCGTTTATTGTCTCTTTTCGTAGGTTTTGTCTTATTATTTCTTTCCTTATTCTGTCCGTCCTCTTCTTATTTCCAATTCTCCTCAGGAACCTCATTTCCATAGCGATTTCTTCTTCATTCTCGATTTTTGCCTCTCTGACAATGTCCATGTTTCGCTGTTATGTATGATTGTTGGGCGTATAACTGTTTTGACAACTTCAGTTTTTATCTCTATTTTCCCTAAAAATGCTATTTTCGTTGTATTGAAGATGCCTCCTACCCTCCTACTCTCCTCATTCCTTCATTTATTTCACTGTCCAATTTACCGTTTTCCTCTATAACTGCTCCCAGGTATTTGAAGCGTTCTATTTGTACAATTTGTTCCCGTTCAATCTTAATTCCTGGGTTTCCTTTGTCTTGAAAATTATCATAGTTTTTGTTTTTCCAATATTAATCGTCATATTGATCTTCGGTAACTGTTCTTGTAATGGTTTAAGGTTATGCTGTAGGTTTTCCTCAGTATCTGCCAACAAAGCCATATCATCTGCGAACATAAGTTCTGTCAGTTGAGTTTGTCTCGTTTGCCAAAATTTCAGTGTTAATTTTCTCATCTTTTTCTTTGCTTCCTTCACTGGTTCATCGAGTACCGGTAAAAACAGAAGCGAGCTGAGCACGTAGCTCTGTTTAACCCCTTGCTTTGTAATGAATTCTTTCGACTCTTCATTATTTGTTTTTACTATATTGTTACCCCCAAAACTGCGTTACTACTACTTGGTCCGCCTGTTTAAGCGTTTCTTCCATTTGTCCCTCTTTATTTTTATTTGCTTCTTTATTTCTGTCGTCCATCAGCCTGTTTGTTTCTTATACTTATTTTGTCTGCTTGTCCCGCATACCCTTTTTGCTGCTTCGTGTAGATAATACGAGAAGATAATGCAAATTTTTAAAAATTGTAAAATACACACATATGTATCTTAGCACGTGGTAATTATATTTTAATATCTAGCGACAGCAGTCGCAAAAATCTTAATTCCGAAAGTCCAATTTAGCAGAAGACATCCTTTAAATGAATGCAGAATTGAAGACGCAAACATTGCTTATTTGCCTTACAGGAATAAATTTCAATTTATTCATCGGGGTATATTTTAAATTATAAAGTATCTCCACCGGCAGTTTATTTCGAATAAGTTCGGTCGTTTTAATTGCTACCATGACGCATTTCATAGTAACGACAACAGATGACCGACCCGGGGAATGCCTCTTGATGGGGTTGTTTGAAAAATAAATAATTACTCGCGCTGCCGCTAATTAAGCAAGCAAGCACATACGCCGTTGGTGTTACGTCCGCGCGATTATTTAAACAGTTGTCGGGAAGAACGAAGAAGGGAAGAATTCGATGTAAATTGCGACTGTGTGTATCTTACAATTAATAAAAACGAATGTGTACGAGTGCAGATCGTCGAAATATGCGGGTCCATTATCTATCGATCTGACCGTATTCACACTGTAGGATGTAAGTCCACAATTAAAAAGGTCACGCAATAGATGAGAGGACGAAAACGCGATTTAACTGCATTGTATGCTTTAGATTAATATAAATTGCGATTAAATTTTACTTGAAACGAATTTGATTAATATCCATCCGCCTGCAGCACCGTTTGAATTTTATTCGAACACGGAAAATGATATTTATCGCGTACACACACCTCGATAGAAACCCGTTTAGTTTATTGGCCGTTTAATTATTTCGAGCGGGAAGAGTACGAGTAGAACGAGCATTTGTGGGAGATAGCATCTCTACGTCGATGTTATCGATCATTAAAACGAAACATCAATTAATACGTTTAAACTTTTGACGTAGCATCCGAACACCAGCTCGTTCCGACCGTGAAAATTACCAACAAATCACGGAAGGTAAACCCCATCCATCAAACAACAGAAGCAATGTCCAACAGCACCTAAAGGATACATATACAACATATACATCCATACAAACCTTTCCGTGTCATTGTGTTGTTGGTTTGCTGTTACGTTCGTTTTCGATGTGAGAACAGACGGAAAGTTGAAATTTTCCGAAAGATCGATGAGCTACCGAAGCAAAATGCATATATTACGTAGATTTCAACACAAGAAAGAGGAAGAAATGGGAACATAAAAGGTAGTTATATCGAGTGTTTAGTGGGCAGAAATCACTCAGCAAAAATTATTTATTAGCTTAAATCTAACAAACATAAGAAGTTTATTGTTAATAGAGATCTATATTGTTGATGCCCAAGTACCCTTGGTTTTTTATATCCAGTAGCTATTGGAAATTCTTGTGATGTGAAAGTGTGGAATGTGTCTTTTTAAATGGTTACATTTCTTTCTATCTTTTAATCGACGCTTTTTATAATAATTGATAATTCTATTTCTAGTCACATTCTTTTCTCCCATTAAACGTCTCTAGCTGGACTTAAAATAAGAGGCTAACACCCGCAGGGTAATTAAATGCTTAAAAGGTGGTATCGAAAAAGTATAAATAGAAGGCAAAACTAAACCAAATGTCATTTGAACATGAACATTCAAAACCCCAATACTTACTGTGAATCTTAATATATTGAATTGTAATTATTGTAATTGTATACTGGATCTAGTAACTAATTGTAAGTAAATGTTGATTTCACTGAGGGACGGCTTGAGCTAAACTTTTGGATAATATCCAAAAGTTGAGTTTGTAATTTAATCGAATTCGTTAGACCAGAACCAGAAAGCCGTGTTGTGTTAATGTTGGATGGACTCCCCACACATACCAAAAGCTTTACAGCTTTATAATTGGCTAGAAGAAATGGAATTAACCATCTAAGCTGCCCTTCTATGATCTTTTCGTTTATTGTTCTCTATTCGTAGGATTCCCATTTCCATGGCGTTTATCCTCGATTTTTGCCTCTCTAACGGTGCTGTTATATATGATTGTTGGGCGTATAACTTTTTTGACAACTTTAGTTTTGATCTTTCTCGGTATCTCTCTTTTCTTTAAAAAAATTGTTTTCATTGTATTGAAGATGCCTCCTACTCTCCTCATTCTTTCATTCATTTCGCTGACCAATTTACCGTTTTCCTCTATAACTGCTCCCATCCAGCTCATCTCAGGCTTCTGTAGCTGTCCAGTCATAAGGAACATCGTCTACAACCTTTAAACGTTGGATTTTTTCGGTCATTTCAGACATTTTATGCTCAATGAATTGAAAAATGCTTGAAGACGAATGTGGAATATGGATCGGGCTGTTTCTATGTTTCAAGTTCCAGTTCTCAATGGTAAAGCTTATGGATTTTCAGCAACAGTTGGAACTGTCATTACCGCTTTCCGGGCTATGGGTGGCCCATCGATAGAAATGTTTTCAATGAGATCGGCTTTGCAGCTTCCTCTTCTTTTAAATTTGCCGTCAGATATTGAACTGAAGCGAAAATGACCTTCTCAAACATTAGGCGTTTCAGTAAAAGAAATTTCTCCTCTGCCTGTTACGAGGCAGAGTAAAATTGGAAAACAAGGTCGTGTTCAAGAAACAGCAGAGGTTACCGATTCTTCATACTAGAATACCTTAAGGATGTTGGGTACTTTTTTCTAGATCGGTTAAACTTAATTCTTTTTATTGGTTCCAAGACTATTTTGAAAATTGTATATCTGACCTTTAACAGTAGTGTGTATAGCGATAAAATACTGGTCTTTTACAATGTTAAGAGCTTCTACAGTTTTAATTTCTTTTTGCAATCCCAAGTGAAGAACCAATAAGTTTACGGGCTCGAAATTTTGCATACCGTGCATTCGTTACGATAGCTTCCACTTGTTATTGAGCTTCTTTTTGTAAATTCCTTGTTTGTTGTTGAATTTAACCTCAATTAAGGAATAGAAAAATGGCCATGGACTTACCATCATTTTTGGATTTGAAGGAAGTAACGAAAGTTTAACCGATCAACACCCTTAAAATGCAAAACTGTCACTCAAGCACCATGAAACTAGACTTGACCAGACTTAACCACCATTTCAACATTTTTGTTTGAGTCGCCAACGTGTTTTTGTTTAAATGAACATGTGCAATTTCTAGCTTGTATAAATTTTTGTAAAGGAAATATAACATGCACCAGTTTTTCTGGATTGTTTTTCTCCATTGCAATATTTTGCCTTTAA
Source organism: Chrysina gloriosa (assembly GCA_038088585.1). Lineage (NCBI taxonomy): Eukaryota > Metazoa > Arthropoda > Insecta > Coleoptera > Scarabaeidae > Chrysina > Chrysina gloriosa. The sequence continues at coordinate 68,656,332 of CM076090.1, forward strand.
CGCATGTAATTATGGGAGAGCGAAAACTTTACAACAATTTCTTGCTAGTGTCCATCGGCCTTGAAAGTTGAATGGAAGTTTGGCAATTTCTTTTCGCCAGGAGGTACTTACTTTAGCTTCTCCACTTTTGCAAAATATTTCCACCGAAAATTTCATAAAAGTCAAATCATTGTAGGCTAGATCACGGGCATTGCTCTGGAACATTGAAATTGCGGTCTTAATTCCGGAGATTCCAGGGTTTGAGAATCGTTCAGAACTGCACGTAACGACCGTAATTGTGATTGCCACGATCCAAAACGTAGTTTTGAGTTTCCTCCCGATAAGTATAAAACATTTAGGGAATTAGTTTCACTTTGAATAAAATAATTTTGAAACTTGAAACGTGGAAGCTGCGTTCTCTGTACCGGAAATCCCAACGGACTTAGGATCATCCGATCGATCCCAAAAACATTGGAACTTCCGGCACAGAGAACGTAGCTTCCACGTTTCAGGTTTCAAAATTATTTTATCCAAAATGATAATCTTAATTTTTGGGAAATTCGAATTCAAATCGAACCACACGTGTAATTTAAGAAAACCGCTCACAAATTCTGGATTATTATCACACGTAAAACTTCTCGAACGAGAAGAATGTCCATCCAATTATGAACAAATCTCACTCGATTTGGTTTTCGGCGATAAAAATCATGTGTTATCATGGGCAAATTACGATGGTGCCAGAAATGTGGTAAAAAGGTACTCGCTGAATGAAACTGTTTTATTCCATGAACAAATTGTCTTCTGTTTCCTACTATGGAACTATTTACTTCCCAAAATGATTATATTAGAAAACTAAGCGCACGTCCTGTATATATTTCTGAACATAATACCTCAGCAGTCAGCGTAAACGTATTGAAATGTTATACCATCCAGACAGATTGACCGGTGACAGGGCGACTTGTTTTTGGAAAACATCCAGTGTTCACCCTCCCCGACTCCCTGTCAGTCTTTCTGGTCGGCGCGAGATTAAAGGAGAAAGGACCACTTTTAGAAACGTATACTATCCACGTCAAGATCGGTATCTGGCCGATGTCCCGCCTCTTCACCACGATATAATCAGATCATATTCATAACAGCACATGAGGAATTGTGTTAAAGGATTAGTTTCTTATACGCTCACGGTCGCCTAAATAGCGTTCGACCTTTACGAGCCGTGATCGAATGAATCCTGAATCGTCGTTTCTCGGAATTGATGTAAATTTATGGAGATTAAGGAGGTCGTCAATTATGAAAAATCCACGTACTCATCAGTGAAATTACGTTAAGCAATGATAAAGACACCAATTTCAATTTCGAATGGTTTTTTACCTGATTTTGCAGATATTACAGATCGCGCTGGAAAGGAGCTAACAACCAGCGGCTGCAGCAAACTTCTACCTGTTGAAAGTTTCACCTGAATTATGCAAATCTGGACTTTCTAAAATTCCTAATTTTGGGCAAGTTGTTCTGGAAAAATAACGCATGGTGAATGAAGTTTGGACGAATGTATTGAACACAAAATCAATATAGCGCTAAAACTGCAGCAACAACTTTCAATGTGGAAGAGTAACGGGATTGATTTTCGTTCACGTGACATATGTCAGATCTATGCAATACTTTTACTATTTAGTCGTAAGCATGTCTTTGAACTAGTCTCAGCGTCGAAAAGTCATTTGCAAATTTTGCGAAGATAAATCCCTTTAGAACTTTCAGAAAAAAAAATTGACATATTCTAAATTAAGCGAAATTCTGCGCATAGATGTTTTTGGAGGTGTGGAAAACGATTTTGACGTCAAAACTGGTGAAATTTGCTTCGTTTTGGTGTTAGAGCCTACCAAAGCGATTCGCTAAGAACCATTTTTAACTTTCTCCTTGAATATTTCCTTAATGAACCGCCCTTCGAACCTGAAAATATGTTATCCGCAATCTGCACGAAAAGAGCGTTAATTTGATGTGTAATAAGTCATACTTCCGACCATTTCGATTTTCTTCGAAATTTCAAGGGGTACCCCTTTGAACTTTCAGAAAAAAATTAACATGTTCTAAATTAGACCAAATTCTGTGTACGGGTATTTTCGAAGGTGTAGAATACAATTTTGATGTCAAAACTGGTGAAATTTGCTTCGTTTGGGTATTAGAATGTACCAAAGCGATTCGCCAAGAACCACTTTTCACTTTCTCCTTGAATATTTCCTTAGTGAACCGTCCTTCGACCCGAAATTATGTTACCCGCAATCTACACGAAGAGAGCTTTAATTTGATGTGTAATAAGTCATACTTCCGACCATTTCGATTTTCTTCGAAATTTCAATTTCCCTTTGAACTTTCAGAAAAAATTAACATGTTCTAAATTAGACCAAATTCTGTGTACGGGTATTTTCGAAGGTGTAGAATACAATTTTGATGTCAAAATTGGTGAAATTTGCTTCGTTTGGGTATTAGAATGTACCAAAGCGATTCGCCAAGAACCACTTTTCACTTTCTCCTTGAATATTTCCTTAATGAACCGTCCTTCGAACCCGAAATTATGTTATCCGCGATCTGCACGAAGAGAGCTTTAATTTGATGTGTAATAAGTCATACTTCCGACCATTTCGATTTTCTTCGAAATTTCAAGGGGTACCACTTTGAACTTTCAGAAAAAAATTAACATGTTCTAAATTAGACCAAATTCTGTGTACGGGTATTTTCGAAGGTGTAGAATACAATTTTGATGTCAAAACTGGTGAAATTTGCTTCGTTTGGGTATTAGAATGTACCAAAGCGATTCGCCAAGAACCACTTTTCACTTTCTCCTTGAATATTTCCTTAGTGAACCGTCCTTCGACCCGAAATTATGTTACCCGCAATCTACACGAAGAGAGCTTTAATTTGATGTGTAATAAGTCATACTTCCGACCATTTCGATTTTCTTCGAAATTTCAATTTCCCTTTGAACTTTCAGAAAAAATTAACATGTTCTAAATTAGACCAAATTCTGTGTACGGGTATTTTCGAAGGTGTAGAATACAATTTTGATGTCAAAATTGGTGAAATTTGCTTCGTTTGGGTATTAGAATGTACCAAAGCGATTCGCCAAGAACCACTTTTCACTTTCTCCTTGAATATTTCCTTAATGAACCGCCCTTCGAACCTGAAAATATGTTATCCGCAATCTGCACGAAAAGAGCGTTAATTTGATGTGTAATAAGTCATACTTCCGACCATTTCGATTTTCTTCGAAATTTCAAGGGTACCCCTTTGAACTTTCAGAAAAAATTAACAAGTTCTAAATTAGACCAAATTCTGTGTACGGGTATTTTCGAAGGTGTAGAATTCAATTTTCATGTCAAAACTGGTGAAATTTGCTTCGTTTGGGTATTAGAATGTACCAAAGCGATTCGCCAAGAACCACTTTTCACTTTCTCCTTGAATATTTCCTTAGTGAACCGTCCTTCGACCCGAAATTATGTTACCCGCGATCTGCACGAAGAGAGCTTTAATTTGATGTGTAATAAGTCATACTTCCGACCATTTCGATTTTCTTCGAAATTTCAAGGGGTACCCCTTTGAACTTTCAGAAAAAATTAACATGTTCTAAATTAGACCAAATTCTGTGTACGGGTGTTTTCGAATGTGTAGAATACGATTTTGACGTCAAAACTGGTGAAATTTGCTTCGTTTGGGTATTAGAATGTACCAAAGCGATTCGCCAAGAACCACTTTTCACTTTCTCCTTGAATATTTCCTTAGTGAACCGTCCTTCGACCCGAAATTATGTTACCCGCGATCTGCACGAAGAGAGCTTTAATTTGATGTGTAATAAGTCATACTTCCGACCATTTCGATTTTCTTCGAAATTTCAAGGGGTACCCCTTTGAACTTTCAGAAAAAATTAACATGTTCTAAATTAGACCAAATTCTGTGTACGGGTGTTTTCGAATGTGTAGAATACGATTTTGACGTCAAAACTGGTGAAATTTGCTTCGTTTGGGTATTAGAATGTACCAAAGCGATTCGCCAAGAACCACTTTTCACTTTCTCCTTGAATATTTCCTTAATGAACCGTCCTTCGAACCTGAAAATATGTTATCCGCAATCTGCACGAAGAGAGCTTTAATTTGATGTGTAATAAGTCATACTTCCGACCATTTCGATTTTCTTCGAAATTTGAACCTTGCTTCGAACCCGGAACTGTGTTATCCGAAATTTGAATGCGAAAAGCTTTAATCGAAAAGTCAGATATATAATTTCCAAAATAGTTTTGGGATCAATAAAACAATTTGAAGTTTAACCGATCTTGAAAGAAAATACCGAACACCCTTAAGATGTCATATCCTTATTAGTAGTTGGGCACATATTCACATATGCATTGCTTCGAGATTTTCTAATTTATTTACTCATACACAAACTCACTACACATGATTCATAAGGACATAACTTTTTGCCATGTAATAGCTTGTAGAGCGCGCTAGGGGTGGCTTATCGTCGATTTTCGGAACCCCGTCGTCTCATTATCGACGGCTTTCAATTGAATTCGGGGACCAGAGCAGGGATGGCGATAATCATCTTGTCGTGCAATGTATAAAGTTACAATCTTATCAGATCGGACGTATACGTTTATATTGTGACGTTTGAAAGGCCTAAATATATAAATTAGTGGATATTCGTTTTCTAATTGTGGTACGTACGAGGTTTCGACGTACCATCATAATTTAGTACGGTGAGAAAAGCTACAATCGGGATAACTGTCTAGATCCTTTACGTTTTAAAAATTATATATGTATCATAAGAGCTTCACTCAGTACAGTAATTGAAATGGTTTGTTACTAAAAATAAAAATTGGTAATCAGTAATTAGCAATCAGCTATTAATAAAATGAAATCTGAGCAGCTATCAAGTAACTGTGCAAAAGCTTACAAAGTATGCACAGTTTGTGTATGCCAATAGTCCGTGAGTAATAAGTTGCATATCTCAAATCCTGATTTCATCGACGATTTTGGCCATTGGCTTCAAGAATATTTGATTAACTCTTGTGAGTTATATGGGGAGATTCCTTCTTTTTTCACTTGTTTCACTGGTGGATTACAGTTGTTTGAATGTTATCCAGTGCTCCCAAAACGACGTCTCCTTGAGGTGTTGTTTCGATTTCGGGAAGAGGAAACTCAAATCGGACGAATAAATAGGCCGAGGAGCCACAAGAATGTTCTCAACGGCCAAAAAGTCGCTGTGTAACAAGGCGCGTTGGCGTGATGCAACATCCACTTCTTTTTGATGTTTGGCCTCACACGCATGAACATTTTTGGAAGTCATTCAACAACCTTTCGGTAAAAGTTTTGATTAACTCTTAGGAACTCTTCGTGAACGATTCTCTGGCTATCAAGAACGCAAATCAACATCCTCTTGATTGTTAATTCCTGTTTCTTTTGGCCTTGGAGGGCTTGGAGTGTGCCATTCCATCCCCCGCGCTTGGTTTCGGTGTCGCACACCGTTGCTGGAAATTCGTGTCACTCATCGTCAAGGCAATGCACCGTATGTAATGATTGGTCGTAGGAAGTCTTGAGGATGCGGACCTTCGTTCTTAGGTCCAGCCTGGAGACCTGGCAATTTCTTAACAGGGTCTGAATGTGAAGTTGAAGGATTATCCAGGATCAAACCCAGATATCTTGAACACCATCAATGAAGATATTGTCGGATCGCGCTTACAGGTGAACTTGACCGCAACGCCCTTTTCGGGGTTAATCCTCAGTCTCTTTATGAACGATTCTCTGGCTATCAAGAAAGCAAAACAGCATGATTTTGGTCTTTGACTTGCCTTACTTGACCTTGAAGATCTTGGAGTGTGTGATTCCATGCTCTGGCATTTGGTTTCCAAGTAGCACACTGTTGTTCAAAATCTGTATCACTCATCGTTAGAAAGCACGAGCAAAATCTACTTCACTAAAACAATCGCTACAGACAAACAACATGATTCTAGCGAGTTCCAACGCGCGTATCACATGTTCACCTGCCACCCCTCCAAGTCCTGCGTCTTCAGTGTTGCCCGATCGAACACTGCGCTTTCTTTATTTGCACACCTCGTAAGAGGTCTGTAAATAAGAGAGACTTACAGCTATGGAGTTCGGAAGCGCACATCTTCGAACCATTATCAATAAATAAATAAATAAATAATTTGGAACTGATGGAAAAGGTCGGGTTTGAAGGCATATAAAATGGTTTTGAGGTCAGGATTCACATAATCTGCTTCATCTAGGAATTAAAACTTTTCAAGTTATTGACTATAGAACTCGTTTCAGATTTCTCATTCAATCCTTGCAATTTTCTATGTCATTAGAAATTTAAGTCAGGCAGAAGTAACGCGTACAACGTAACTTGCAAACTTCAGGAGTAACAACGTATTAAACTCTCGGGAAGGTCAAGGTAAAAAGAACTAAATTTTGCTAATGTCGATTATTGTTGCTACAGAATTTTCGCCCTCAGATTAAGGCCATCCTCAGTGATATTAAGATCCCCACGAAAACAAGAAAAACAATGAATTTTGAAACTCTTAAATTTAAAAATTGAAGGAAACTCTAACCTCACCACGGCTGATAGACTTAAAGAGAGTATATTTTTTTACTACTGTAGAAGAAGAATAAAAATATTCTTTTCTTTTAATGGTAATGTTATTCGATTCTACATAAAAATAACATAACACATAAATTCGACACGTTTATTCACTCGTCTTCATAACATAACCTTGAACATAATCTCCTCTGTGATCCCATCATAGCTAACTTCTCTCACGACTAACTACATTCGTCATTCCCTATCAACCTAGATCAAATTGCAGAGTTACGCAGCAAATTTAAATTCAAACTTCTGAATACTACACTACCTTTACCTGTTTCTCATTTATCTCCATTTTCCTCATATCTTTCCATATTCTATGTCTTGATATGCTGCCTTCTGAAGATCGACAAACGTCATATGAGTTTCTATATTTTTTGCATTATTTTTCTCTATAATTTCTCTTACTGCGCAAAAATTGTCCAGGCATAATCGACCTGGTCGAAAACCGATTTGTTCTTCTGAAAATGCTAGCATATTATTTTGTATTTTGTTTTTAATAATCTTTCCAAATGGTATGGCCATCATTGGTATGATACTAATTCCCCGATAATTTTGGCAGCATTTTTTATCTCCCTTCATGTGGATCGATATTATCCGGGACATATTGGGACGTTTTGGTGGAGTGTCATCACCTACTTCGATTTTTTGGCACTTTTTGGTTATCATTCTTCACTAGTTTTAATTCCAATATTTCTCGGACCTGCGAATTTATTATTTTTACTTCCTTTTAGCGTTTTCTTTATATCTCCTTCGCTTATTTCGGTGTTCTGTATGGTATCTTCTATGTTTTCTGCGTTAACTTGTCTTATTACAGATATGTACTGGTCTTGTTTCTTGCAATGTTTCGTAATGTTCTATCCACTGCTCCGGCGTAATTAGATTAATAGGTGCTTCTTTCCTCATTTCTTGTCTTATTAAGTTATATATTTTCCTACGTTGGTAATAATCCGCGTTGATAGAAGAAGACGAGTAATATTTGCTTACGTATCTACGTTCCCATTCAAAAAAGAAATATTGAAAGCATCTCCCGGTGAGACTTTACAATTCGAATATAATTGTCGCAGACACACGTTTTCGTAAAACGTGATTCTTATATATAGAAATCTGCATAAAAAACGACTGGATACATCTAAAAATTCTCCCTCGTCCAAGAATAGAAATCGGAAATACGTCGTATATAGAAATACAATTGCGACAGTTCGTTTCTTCTTCACGCGCCTCTTGATCCGTTCCCGTCATTCTCATCCTTCTGATGTCATACTCCCGATCCTGAATGGCAGTGGATAGACATTAACGATTTCCCTTTTTCAAAGCGAAGCGCGTTCTCACTGACACGGCAACGGCGAGCAAACAACAACAATAATAGCAATGTATACGGCCGATATAATGTCCCGTGATTTCTGTGTTTGGCGAAGGTGCAAAGCGCCTCATTATATCCAACACGAACCACCTGGTCCTCTCTCGTCCGTACGACGACGGCCGTGGAGACACTTTGTTAGTAAATTAGGATAACTGCGTGACAGCACGGATGAATACGGGCGAGATTAGCTCGTAAAGATCGTCCTCTCGCCGTTTACAAAAGGCAACATGTGTACGCACCTTGTTGCGACAGGAACTTCTTTCGGTACGGCGTTGCCCGGATTCGTGTGCAGCTCGTATTTTGCGGAAACGTGAGTCAACCAGGATGATACTATGTTAGTTAAATGCGTTTCGGGTGTATATAAATACCCCATGTGTGGGTGTGTGGACAGTCGGTGTTACTGATGCTTGTAACGAAGGAAAAAGTTGAATACCGATCCGAGGAAATCGAATAGAATATAAAAACAAATCTGGATGAAAACGAGCCAGAAACTATTTCTAAAGATAACGTATCAAGCATGGATCTATTGGTTTCTATGAATACTTGCTCCGACTCCGGCGCTGGAAACGGCGAAGGGGCGAAGACAAAGAAGTGAATACGGTATGACCTCTGTAATCCGAACATGCCCTAATCCGAGCCTCCAGTAATCCGAACGGTAAAGCGATTACCGATCCATAAATTGGGGAATCCCTTGCTTTCGTTGCTCTGCTTACCGTTCATTGACCGTTGACCGTGACTGACTTCAGACTGTTTGCAATTTAGAGCAAAGATGACTTCTAAAAGGAAACACAGTACTTTATCGATAAAAGAAAATATTGATCTTGTACTCTTATTGGCTGATTGTACAAACGCGTGCTAAAAAAGCTAGTAATTCGCATATTTCCCCCTGTCAAATCGCGTTGGTCGCACTAGAGTTTGTGTGAAGTAGTGGGAAATCACACTACTATTGTTATGATACTTCTGTAATTTGTGTAAATGAATCAACGTTTAAAACTAAAAGATATTATTACGTCCAACAAATAAGTGAAACGGTAAAACACAAACAACAAATGAAACCACGAATGACAGGTCAAAACTGACAGAACAATGGAAAGACAGGGCCGGCAACGTTGGAAAGCAAATATTCATACTACCAACTCAGGACACTTCTGTTTGCTCACTATGTGCGAGTGCACTCCTTAGTCGTAACGTAACATCGTTAAAAGTACGACAACGTTGTAAAGAGATTTCAACAAATGTAGTAAGTGTTTCTCAAAATTTACCCTACGTCGTATTGAGGGCGTTTTCTGACGACGACATTATCTAAGCGATAAAGGTAAATAGAGAGGGCGGAAATAGTTCTCGGAAAGGAAAGGTGTAGAATTGCGGGAATTTATAGCATGGCGGCTTGTTAGAATTTTAGACGGTTAAATCCCATTAATCGGATGTGTAATTAGCTTGGTTTGATCGTCATTTTCAACTGTACGACTTATTTCTTGTTGATATTCAAAAGACCAAAGTCTTTGGTAAAAATAAATTAAAGGATGCGGGAAAATATATTAGATAAATATATTTAAATTTGAATTTCCCGCGAAAAGCCAGTGGCAGATCGGGTGACAAGAGAAGGGGAGTAAAGTGAAGTTAGTTACTAATTAGTTTATGTCAAATGGTGGTGAATTACGCTGCTATTATTATGAACTTATGTAATTTATGGAATTGTAAGTGAGTAAACGTTGAAAACTAAGAGAAATTATTATGTGCAACAAATATGTGAAACGGTAAAATGAAAATAACAAACGAAATCACGATTGACAGGTCAAAACTGACAGAATAATGGAAGGACAGGGCCGGCAACGTTGGAAAGCAAATATTCATGTTTGGGTTTTTTAATGCTACCAACTCAGAACACTTCTGGTTGCTCACTATGTGCGAGTGCACTCCTTAGTCGTAACGTAACATCGTTAAAAGTACGACAACGTTGTAAAGAGATTTCAACAAATGTAGTAAGTGTTTCTCAAAATTTACCCTACGTCGTATTGAGGGCGTTTTCTGACGACGACATTATCTAAGCGATAAAGGTAAATAGAGAGGGCGGAAATAGTTCTCGGAAAGGAAAGGTGTAGAATTGCGGGAATTTATAGCATGGCGGCTTGTTAGAATTTTAGACGGTTAAATCCCATTAATCGGATGTGTAATTAGTTTGGTTTGATCGTCATTTTCAACTGTACGACTTATTTCTTGTTGATATTCAAAAGACCAAAGTCTTTGGTAAAAATAAATTAAAGGATGCGGGAAAATATATTAGATAAATATATTTAAATTTGAATTTCCCGCGAAAAGCCAGTGGTAGATCGGGTGACAAGAGAAGGGGAGTAAAGTGAAGTTAGTTACTAATTAGTTTATGTCAAATGGTGGTGAATTACGCTGCTATTATTATGAACTTATGTAATTTATGGAATTGTAAGTGAGTAAACGTTGAAAACTAAGAGAAATTATTATGTGCAACAAATATGTGAAACGGTAAAATGAAAATAACAAACGAAATCACGATTGACAGGTCAAAACTGACAGAATAATGGAAGGACAGGGCCGGCAACGTTGGAAAGCAAATATTCATGTTTGGGTTTTTTAATGCTACCAACTCAGAACACTTCTGGTTGCTCACTATGTGCGAGTGCACTCCTTAGTCGTAACGTAACATCGTTAAAAGTACGACAACGTTGTAAAGAGATTTCAACAAATGTAGTAAGTGTTTCTCAAAATTTACCCTACGTCGTATTGAGGGCGTTTTCTGACGACGACATTATCTAAGCGATAAAGGTAAATAGAGAGGGCGTAAATAGTTCTCGGAAAGGAAAGGTGTAGAATTGCGGGAATTTATAGCATGGCGGCTTGTTAGAATTTTAGACGGTTAAATCCCATTAATCGGATGTGTAATTAGTTTGGTTTGATCGTCATTTTCAACTGTACGACTTATTTCTTGTTGATATTCAAAAGACCAAAGTCTTTGGTAAAAATAAATTAAAGGATGCGGGAAAATATATTAGATAAATATATTTAAATTTGAATTTCCCGCGAAAAAGCCAGTGGCAGATCGGGTGACAAGAGAAGGGGTAGTAAAGTGAAGTTAGTTACTAATTAGTTTATCTCAAATGGTGAGGAATTACGCTGCTATTATTATGAACTTATGGAATTTATGGAATTGTAAATGAGTAAACGTTGAAAACTAAGAGAAATTATTATGTGCAACAAATATGTGAAACGGTAAAATGAAAATAACAAACGAAATCACGATTGACAGGTCAAAACTGACAGAATAATGGAAAGACAGGGCCGGCAACGTTGGAAAGCAAATATTCATGTTTGGGTTTTTTAATGCTACCAACTCAGAACACTTCTGGTTGCTCACTATGTGCGAGTGCACTCCTTAGTCGTAACGTAACATCGTTAAAAGTACGACAACGTTGTAAAGAGATTTCAACAAATGTAGTAAGTGTTTCTCAAAATTTACCCTACGTCGTATTGAGGGCGTTTTCTGACGACGACATTATCTAAGTGATAAAGGTAAATAGAGAGGGCGTAAATAGTTCTCGGAAAGGAAAGGTGTAGAATTGCGGGAATTTATAGCATGGCGGCTTGTTAGAATTTTAGACGGTTAAATCCCATTAATCGGATGTGTAATTAGTTTGGTTTGATCGTCATTTTCAACTGTACGACTTATTTCTTGTTGATATTCAAAAGACCAAAGTCTTTGGTAAAAATAAGTTAAAGGATGCGGGAAAATATATTAGAGAAATATATTTAAATTTGAATTTCCCGCGAAAAGCCAGTGGCAGATCGGGTGACAAGAGAAGGGGTAGTAAGGTGAAGTTAGTTACTAATTAGTTTATCTCAAATGGTGAGGAATTACGCTGCTATTATTATGAACTTATGGAATTTATGGAATTGTAAATGAGTAAACGTTGAAAACTAAGAGAAATTATTATGTGCAACAAATATGTGAAACGGTAAAATGAAAATAACAAACGAAACCACGATTGATAGGTCAAAACTGACAGAACAATGGAAAGACAGTGCCGGCAATCTTGGAAATCAGAAATATTTATAGGTAGTTAAACAATGAAAAATCGTCTTTTATCTCTTTAAAAAATCTGCAACCAAAATCCATACGTTTGTTGATACTGGCCTCACTGCGAATGTAACACGTGTCCCTAAATTTCCAAACGTTACCTAGACAGGGATGCACCTTCCGATGCCCTTCAGTGTCATTTTAGTAATAGATCCCTAAAATGTTATTTAGGTGCTTTTGGATGAGAATTTAATTACGAAAAATGACTTAAAGGTCATTAAATTTGAGCGCGTATCGGATATGAAATTAATTTTTATGCGCTCTTAAAATAAAATTTATGCATCTCCCACTTCCACCTGCCCTCTCGCATTAACGTTTCAACCCCTATATAATTGTTCCTTTTACATTTAGCTTTAACGTTTGACCATTACGAAGAACACCCACAGAGAAAACCACTCGAAATTCATAAAAGATCCACTACCGGGAAGAAAACGAAACGATCGAAAATTCCCATAGATTTTTTCGATTCGTAAAGAATATCGACTTCGTTGGAGCGCAAGAGACCCCTCGCCGACGATTGAATTGACTGGTTTCGCATAAAGATATTGCGTTCGAATCGCGAAGTGGCTTCCGACTGATTACTCGTCCATACAGGAACGAATGTTTCCCTTAAACAAACGACTCATTGAACGTTTTGTTCCAGGCGGTTGCGAAGCACGTAAGTCCGAGGCATCTGGCGACGAAATTGCAGCGGGGTAGCGATAGGCGACTGACTAAAAATAAACGATTTGAAAATTATTATTTATTTAGATTCGAGTTCGACAACAATACGCCTAGGGGTTGGAGAGGGCCGGATCCAATCTATAAGGACCGTATTGTTCTTGTTAAGTGATAAATAATTGAGGTTTTCACGTATATTTAACGTTTCGAGACGAGTTCTTTTTTTTTAAGCGTGGAGAAAGACGTGTTCCGAACCAACTTTATCTTTGTTGTGAAGCACGTTTAACGCCAGAGATACAACGCCAACCGGGTAGAGAAAAATACGTTCGTATATGTATGTATGTTCGTGTACAAGGAATAGGTGGGTGATGTGTTTCCTTTCCGGTCAAATTGAGGCTCTAAGGTTTCCAGTGACCATCGTCATTACGACTCAATCCCTCGTTATAGAAAGAATAACAAGTTGCGAAACAAAAGAAGATCGTTATAGGAGGATGGATTCGCTCGAATTGGCGAACAGAGAACGTAATTGACGCAATTCTACACCTTTCCTTTTCCGAGAACTATTTCCGCCCTTTCTATTTACGTGTATCGCTTAGATAACGTCGGCGTCAAAAAACGCCCCCAATACGACGTAAGGTAAGTTTCGAGAAACATTTACTACATTTGTTGAAATCTTTTTACATCTTATTTTTAACGATGTTACGTTGCGACTACACCCCTTCTACATACTGAGCAACCAGAAGTGTCCTGAGTTGGTAGTATTAAAAACGTCAAATATGAATATTTGCTTTCCAACGTTGCCGGCCCTATCTTTCCATTCTTCTGTCAGTTTCGACTTGTCATTCGTGGTTTCGTTTGTTGTTTGTGTTTTACCGTTTCACGTATTTGTTGCACGTAATAATTTATTTTAATTTTCAACGTTTATTCATTTACAATTCCGTAAATTACGAAGTTCATAATAACAGTAGCGTAATCTCCCACTACTTCAGATAAGCTAACTAGTACCTAACTTCACTTTACTACCCCTTCTCTTGTCAACCGATCTGTCACTGGATTTTTGCGGCAAATTCAAATTTCAAAATATTTCTGTAACATGTTTTTCCGTACCCTTTAACTTATTTTTACGGATGATTTTGATATTTTGAATATCAACAAGAAACAAGTTCAGTTGAAAATGACGATCGAACCGAAACAACCGCAGATCCGATTAATGGGGATTTAACTTTTTAAAATTCTCACAAACCGCCGCGTCATAAACTAAGGTTTCGAAACCATTGTTGTGGGAATGTTTATATCCTACCAATAAAAATCGTTCCCCATTATAAAAACTACACTACCAACATTGCATAGCAAACGTAAATATGATCCAAGGCTGAAAAAAGAAATTTAACACGCATCGGTTTCCTCAAGTTGACCGCATACGACCGAAAACATCGTAAATAATAATAAAAATTGGAAAAATCTAAATATTATCCTCGTCCGAAAATTCTACCGGCCGGCATTATAAAAAAGGGAACTTTTATTAGGTAAAAGAACGGTACGAGTGAAACGTGGATCGTAAACCATTGTTTAGGAGGAACGAGCACAAAAGTTGCGCACAATCACTGTTGAAGTATTCGATTCCGGTGCAGTAAAAACAAATCATAAATCCTAGCGTTTAGTGTCCGATGGTTTATGGCGAAAAATTTTCGACCTCCTTCGAATGCGATCAGATCTATCTTTTAAAGGATACTTTTGTAAATGAAACGGACTAGAAAGTTTCGGACTCCTTCGCGGAAACAAATAGGAAAACGACTGTGTAGATCTGGGTCAGATCCGCAGGGGAGGTAGTCCAGAAATGTAACAAGTTGGTTAACCAGTAGCTTTCTGCTTTACAGCTATTTACACGCTCTCATTTTTATTTCAATCTATTATGCGTCTATTCAGAAAGATTGCACTGTTGTTGTCATTGGTAGATTTATAGTTTTACGATTAGTTCTTGAAGGAGGATTTAAAATTCTTCATGCTTTACGTATTAGTAATGTAATATTGAATTTATAGTCATTGCAAGGACTGACACTATGTGTGTAACATTTTGACACACGTTTGCCTCTTTGCTAACGAAACACGTGTCGGTTATTCTTTCACAAAATCGCTTTTTTGAAATATTCACTATAAATAAATTCAATTCCTAAACGACAAAAATAGTAATGATATATCTCGATGGCGCCACCTAGAGGTCGTTTCTAAATACATAAAAGGCGCCCCTCGTATAAGAAAACAAAAATTAAAACTAAAATAAAGGAATTACTTTTCACTTGTTGAATTATTTAAACAATTAGATCCTAATTTGCGATATTTTATTAACGCCTCTATTTCCGCCCTTTCTATTTACGTTTATCGCTCAGATAGCGTCGTCGTCAGAAAAGACTCCCAATACGACGTACGGTAAGTTTTGAGAAACACTTCCTACATTTGTTAAAACCTTTTACAATATTGTCTTATTCTTAACGTTGTTAGCTTGCGACTGCACTCCTCCTACGGAGTAAGCAACCGAAAGTGTCCTGAGTTGGTAGCAGTAAAAGCCCATAATATGAACGTTATGTATTGAGATAGACAACACAACATGCCCAACACAGGCTACATATACACACACGCGCACAGCCCGAACACGCATATAGAGTAGACATATTGAATGTAAGATGTATGTATAACGTGAAGGTATAATACAATAAATAATAATAGAATATACATGTACGACTAGAGTAACTCGTCCTATCTGACCACATAATTAGGGATATAAAAATGAACATTTGTTTTCCAACATTGCCGGCCCTGTGTTTATATTTTTCTGCTAGTTTTGATCTGTCATTCGTAGTATCGTTTGTTGCTTATGTTTTACCGTTTCACTTATTTGTTGCACATAAGAATTTCTTTTAGTTTTAAAACGTTTATTCGTTTACAGTTTCACAAATTACATGCTTCATAACAGTAGTGTAATCTCCAACTACTTTGCATAAACTAACTAGTAACTAACTTCACTTTAGTACCCCTTCTCTTGTCCAACAAATCTGTCACTGTATTTTGGCGGGACATTCAAATTTAAAAATATTTCCCTAACATATTTTTCCGTGCTTTTTCCTCATTTTTACCAAAGACTTTGGCTTGATTTTAAATTTTTCAGCCACATATAAGTCGTACAGATCCACGATCCAATGCAGTTGGATGGTGAAAAATCTTGAGATATATATGTATATGTCGTGTAATACATCTAATAATAATAATAATAACAATAAATTTAATACATGGTCTAATACAGACATTGTTACCAAATTCGAGGCCGTTATCAGTTCTCTCATACGATTGGGCTATCTGTATGATATAACATAACTGTGATGAAAGGAAATAATTTTCTCAATAACCGTTTTCAATCTCATCTTCCATTTCTTCCACCATAATGTACTCTTCAACTATTCCCCTTCTCTTTTCACTGAGCCTAGTAAAGTGATGCATAATATATTGACGAAACACATTTATAATTTTTCAAGGTATTCCCCTTTGCAATTAACATTCCTTCTAATCGTCACATATTAGGCTGTTTATTAAATTTCTAAATCCATGTACCACTCTTTCGTCCGATTTATATAACGTCAACCCCGTAACTTATATCTCTTTCTATTATACAGGGATGTACCAAAAATATGGAGACACCTAAATAATCCGCTGGGAATTCCCTATTAAAAAAATCATACAGGTCAAGACTGTTATAATTTTCAATGAGGAATCCAAATCTTAGATTTTACCATAACCAAAACCTACTATTGTGCAAAGGATGAGTTTTGGCGGAAGATCGATTATGATTCTAGCAAATTATACAATAAGGTACAAATCTTTCTTTAGATCGTCGGTACACTCCCATCTGTCTGGAGCCCGAACAGATTCTAGACTCATCTGTGAAGAGGACATTGCCTCTATTGCTCCAGCGTCCAAACGGCACATTCCCGAGCCAAGTATTGCTGTTAAATAAGTTTGCTTTTACCGATAAATAGAAGCTAAATGGAAGCGAGAAAAACGGGAACAGAAACGTTAATAAGAACGATATTAGTCGTACTAGCAAAAACTTATTTCGTAGTACAATTACAACGGGATTCTTCTGTAAATACAACTGAATTCTAGTGGAAACTGTCAAATTATGAAAGAAACATGTTGTGCTTCATTTTTATGTGGAATCCACATATACAGCTAAAAATGTTAGGTTTTGATGCGAGCAAGTAATAGTGTGTGGTTAATTCTGGTGGGGAGTGTAGCTTAAAATATCGATAACAAAATGCGTTGAAAAATATCATGGAATGTGAAAAAGGCTCAGCAGAAAGAGGACATCCTTATTCTATTTCATGTCATTGTGTTACCAACTTAAGAACTAACAGTACCTAATAGCAAGTGATGCCAACTTAAGGTTATACCTTTACACTATTCATAAAATATCTGGTTTTCTTTGCCGCCAAAAAAGAGAACCATCGTATCACTGAATTTTTGTAATTTTATCCAAATTGATAATCACAAACAATCATTAAAGTGGGGCTGATCTCCCAAATTGTAATGATGTAGATATCCGAATAGGATGCTCAACCTCTTCAGGGGATGTATATCCACAATATTAATAGTAATCATTCAAGTTAGAACCACAACGTCATAACGGAAAAAATGTTTTCCGAAACATTTTATCTATTTTGAAGGGACACGCTGTACAAGCACAACGTTTTCATTTTGTTTAGCGTGCGCTGCTACCGTTTTACTTTTCGCCTTTTTTTTTTTTTCGTTTCGTTTCGTTTGGTTTTGCCCGTTAGTAAACCGACGCAATCGCGCAACGCCGACACAATCTTCCGGTCCATATTCGTTATATCGTTGTATTTGTGTTGTCTGGGTGGTGAGCGCAAAGCGTGTTTTAAACTTATTGAATCAATTACTACCCCGTAGTAAAAGCTGCCAACATTCGGCGTTACAACGCAATATAATGTGCAACAATACCGCTGCTACGGAAAAATTTCGGGCGCTCCGGAAAAAGCACGCTCGCTCTAATATCTTTCGTTATTTAGGACTGTTTTCGAATGTTGTATCTACACGCTGACGGCTATTTTTCCGTCGTGTTATCAAATAAACCGGGGCACGACGAACGAAGAGGATTTGTACGTTTTATGGTCGTTAAAGGCGTTAGCCGGGCGGATTTCCCTTCTTTGTTGCGCTCTTCTATTGTTCCTTTTTTTTTTTTTCGTTTCGGATTCGACGTGGTCGTGTGTGTTAATTGTAGCAGGGCGCTCTTCTGGTCGCGCGATTAATGAAAAAGTAACGAAGTCAATTAGAGAACGACGTTTTGCAGTGGAAATTACTGACCAGAAACGATGGGTGGGATGATTAAACGGAAAGCCGCAGAGTACGATACAATCGCGTGGAGTGAGTATAAGAAAAAGGGAATTATTAAAAATAACAATTAGAGAAAAATGTTACAAAAGGATGGATTGTTAGCGTTGATTTGGGTACAGGATTGATGGAATAAGAAAGTTTCCCTTTACCACACTTTTATTTGGTAAAATCTAAATACGAATTTCGACCACTCAGTAGTCATCTTCAGTATAAAGACTAAAGGAATTAAATGTAACCCATGACAGGAGCTCCACTCGCCATGATCAGCTCCGAAAGAAATAAACACCACATCCAGACACACTTTTTCGCTGTTCACAACGCCTTAGCTGCTGTCATGGACGACATTTAATTCACTTCTCGTTTCCACTCACAAAACGCCCTATTTTCACTGAAGATTGCCAACTCTTACTGGGTAATATCATACAGTGATGGATCAAGGACCGGAGGTTCCAGCGCTGGTACATATGGAGTAAGACCATGAGAAGAATTAGTCTCTCGTTAGGTAAATGCGTTACTGTTTTTACAAACCGAAAGTTATGAAAGACTACAATGCGTATGGGAAAATCTAAGGAAACAATCAGGTCTGTATCATGCCGGGCCTTCAAATTTGTTTACAAGCCACGACTTTTCCGAAGTTGGCAACACTGTCACCCCGTGTGATTATTTTGTTGGCGTCCGCCATGTTTCTCTGATGTCTACACGAATGTGACAGATAGGTTACAATTTATACGCATTTACAGAAAGCTCGTTGTTATGTAAATATGGAAGTAATTCGACTGGTAATTAAAGATTATTTCTTACGTGGAAAGACAATTAAAGAAACGAAGAAAAAGTAATGTCAATTGTATCGTGAACGTGCTTCGTTCAATGGAATGATTTGTAAACTGTTTTCTGCTTTTAAAAGTAACCACGAGTGCAGAACGTCGGGGAGGGTCATCTACTGTAACTACTCCGGAAATAGTTAAAAAGCATCTCCATCTTAGTAACGATCGTCAATTGGAAGGACGTTATACGGCTAAAGACGTTATTATTTCGACCTAGCGGTATGCAATATTTTGCGTGAACGTTTAAGTACGAAAAAGCTATTCGCGAGATGGGTCCAAATCCAGATAAATATTTGGGTCCTCGGACATAATCTAAGGAAATTTTTTCGTCGATATGTTACACTACATGAAACTTGAAATATTATACCCCAGAAACAAAAATACCTTGGAAACAATGGACATCTCTCGAAGAACATGGCCCCAAAAAGCCAGAAACCACTTTTTGCAGCTGAAATTCGATTACATTACTGGTAATACCGCTTAGCGTCGTGTACGTATTGCCATTATCTGCCTTTGTCCCTTTTACAACTCCTCTGTTGAAGATTTTACGAAACTCAAACACACTTGAAAGGTTTACATTCAAGCACTTTTTTCCATTCCCAGTCCAATCCAGTGCAGTCCTTTTCCAGTCGGTAAACGTAATAGATTTCTTTCGCAAATTCACTACCTTAATTCTGTTACACTATTGAATCTACACGAGATAAAATGCGATCGACATCGCTCACTTATCTACGTTCGCTTTTGGATTCAAATCTCATATGCTAACAGCGTATTATCAAAGTGATGTTTCAGCAATTTCCCTCTCTCCTCTTTTCTGCAACAATAACTATCATGGCTACAGCAATCCGCGCCACGATGTAACAACAACATACACACGCGTAATATACATGAAAAAATTGATACAATTTTGTATAAATCAATCGCTTGTTGTATTAATGTCAATTTTGATGTATCCGTTTATTTTTATTATCCCCTTTGGACACTCCAAATCTATTACCTAGTCTTTTAATGGACCATGTTTCCCCAAGTAATGCCATTATTTGCATTTTTTCAGCAGCACTTAACTGCGGCATGATGACATATCAATAATTATTTTAAAAGGCAATAGAATTGCACAAGGTTAAAGCCAGATTCTCAACTGAATTATCCCAACTGTCCGACTTTTTGTTGCCGCAATATTGTATTTTAATCCACATTAAAATTAATCGTGTCAAGCGGTTATAACAATAAATACGGGAGATTTAGAACATATCTCACTTCGTTCACTAATCTATGTTCCAAATTGCTCCCCTACCCCGGTTACCTGTTATTGTTACAGCCATCTAACGAAACACTCCCAGTTAACTCGTAGCATTCAACTTTTTGAATGGACCTCGTAACTTCCTGAGGAAATTACTTTTTGAACATTCCTCGTATTGCAGGTTCATTACGGATATCTATACAACTTAAGCGTCATCGCCCTCTAGCGGTAGGATATAGAAACACATCTCTATCACATTACCAACTACTATAGCTATTTCAATGCCAATATTCTACCGACATTGAAGAGAGACCCGCACAGATTTCTGTATTATCGACATGGAAGCGTAGTTCCGATATCCGTGATGCATTCATTGCAGATGGCGCTGTCGCTGAACTCGACAGGTAAATCAGAGTTAAACTATTCTAAACTCTTGTCGAGAGCTCTTGATAAATATATACTTCTGGTTAAATGAATCGGGAGGGCTGTATTAAAGATATGCACACTGCTTCATTTTCTATTTGCTTTATTTATATTTATTCATTTTAAACATATATAATTTAATAACCATGACTACGGTTTGGCAAACTTAACCTACCTAAATATTCCTACTTATCTATTGCCAACCATGAAAAACATACAGGCACTTTCCTAACAGACTGCATCCTCACCCTTAATGTACTCCTGGTTGAAGAAATCGAGAATTGGATCCTCGAGATGGACCTACGTGCTTTAAGGCCGAAAATATTGGAGTGTTTCTATACCACGGCACTGGATTTCACCAACTATAAAAAAATAAAATTCATAGTACCAACGAAAATGGCGTACGGCCATTTCATATACAAAGAGATCTTAAATGATTGTCCTGACCTTACACTACTTTCCACAGTACACCTTAAATACTAAGCTTTGCTGTGCCGTGATTAGATAAAATGATTGTTCATGTTGAAAAATGACCAAAATGACAGCATAGGCAACCAAATGTACACTATTGGTATATATTCAACACGAATACCCTAGATTAATTATTTATTACAATTTGGCTTATCAATTATTAAATATACAGCAGTCAACATCTAATTCCAAATTTATTTATTTTTATAAATGTTTACTGTATTGTACCTCTCTGAATTAATAATTTTCTTAAAGATGTCTTTTAGGCTGGTTGACATATGATGTTGAATATCATCCAGTATTTCCCCTGTTAATTTTGTTGGGCTCCTGGACGAGTTTCCCTTACAGATGCATTTCTTTTCTTCAAATTTTCTAACAATATTTATGATGACCATTGAACTCTACATCAGCCAACTGATGTATAAATTGCTGAATCCAACACTCCCAGTCACACGTACCAAATCCATCTGCATTTAAATTTGTAGTACGATAATGGGCTATTAGAATAAAGACATCTCGTTCTTATGTAAATGCCATAATTTTGTTTTGTAGCTAAAATTTAAAGGTATAATCTGTAATTTAATTTTTGTAATGACTAGCCAAATTAAGTGTCTTATGTTACCTTATCCTGCTAAAAACGTCTAGTACTTCTGAAAAGAGCTTTAAATTCTTTTTAAATATCAGACTCAAACAAAGCTATAAGAAGCTATCTAAAGCGAAAATCGAAAATACAAACGAACGTATGACGGTTGACTGTCAGTTGTAGATTATTGGGATATTTTCTTTTCTACCAACTTAGATTTTGAATGTTGCACCGTTGATTTGACCTTCATCTCAAGCATCGTTGAATATACGATATCAATATCACTAACATAGAATCTGCAATTTTGCAGTTAATTTAAGTATGTAACGGAATAAAAACACGTAGACATGGGAAAATCCACTAGAAATAACTGAAAAGCTAACTTCAGATAGAAAAATGATTGATGTGAGAACTGTGGAAAAGGGTGTAGGATCAGGAGAATCATTAAAAATTTCACTATCATTTAGAGATAGTGTATTGGGCGTTACCGCAGTGAAACTCATTACTATAATAAGGTTCGACAACCGAGTGGATGATAAGTTGTGTAAAATGAAGACAAGCGGTGGACGGACAGCGTCAGTCCGGTTTACACTACTTATCATGTACTCGTTTGTCGAACCTTACTCATTACTTATATCACAGAATAAACAAAAATAACAAGATGTGTCGGTACCTTTGATGTTCGTGTAGTCGAGTTGAAAGACCTCGAAAAGCTCAGAAGTTAGCTGACGCCATTTTGAAAATACGAAAAGTGCGCAAATGTTCGTATTAATTGAGAAATATTAGAGTTTTGGATATATTAAACTATTCTGTGCTTATGTTATCTCATATTGTCTGTTGTAAAACTCCTTTCTCGGCACTTCGAGAATTTTGTAAACAATGATTAAAACTGTAATAGAGTAAAATGGTTTATTTACAATTTAATAAGTTATAAAAATCATCTAAAATTATCCTTATATATATATTGCGAACTCGTGCAGGTTTCAAGTCAAAACGTCAAGTTTTTCGTTTTCGCTCATACAGCCATAATGCGTAAGCTAGGTAAGTTTCGAAACATCGCCTTCCTAAGAATTTGGATATCGTTAAAATCCCTTCTTTCACCCCGTTTCCAAGAGAGCCATACCTATCGCTCTTACTTCGTCCTAAAACTTCCAACACTCTCATCGCTAGAATGTAGTTTGTTATTTGCGGACTACGTTGCTCTACGAAATTTACAATGCGCAGCAGATCTTCGTATTCGCACGAATCGTTGGTTTCTTTCAAATATCGAGAGATGTATTTTTCATCACTTCTCGAGAGGCACAATTGATGGTCTGTATTGTAGGTGTTCGAAGCGAAATTTACTTCTTTAAACGACACATCTCGCGCGAAAGATTCTATCAAATCTTTAGTTTTATTACAGGCGCTCCGACTAGAATTAGTTGGGAAATCAATGTGGCTATTAATCGTTTGCATCGTTCCTTGTAAATTACTTGTACTATTGTTATTACTACTGCTGCTTATCTTCGCATTACTTAATTTCATTTCGTTCGAATTTAAATTTCTTACTTCCATACTCTTTAATTTCGTAATGGATGCTATACGAGTTTTGTTCGAATCTACAGCGGTATCAGAATATGAAGTTCCACTCGTCTGATCTTTCGTCCCAGTTTTAACGCTCGTTGCAGTAGCAGATGATTTGCTTGGAACTAAGAAATGATTTTCTTCCAAATTCGATGAAATGGCGTCTTTTCTACTAGTTCGTCCCGCTTTTACATTCTTGGATTTTACACTGCGTTTTCCAGCACTCTTGTTTAAGTCTAAATTCCCATTTTTATCATTTAAAGTTGTAGCGACTTCATCCTCCTTTACCGCTGTTTTAGCACGCGTTAAAGTAGCGGGAATTGCGTCCGAATCTAAGAAATGATTAGGTTTACAATTCGTAAATATTACATCGTCTTCGTCAGTACTAGCTCGTCCTGCATTTCTAGTTTTCGATTTCGCCCTAGAAGTTACAACGTTTTGGTTATGGTTATAATCTGAAGTTGTAGCAGCTTCTTTTCCTTTCGTTACTGCTTTAGCACTCGTTAAAGTCACGAGGATTTTGTTTGGATCCAAGAAATGATTTTCTTCACGATTCGAAGATATAATTTCTTTGCCACTATTTTTTACCGTTTTGGTATTCTTGGATTTTTTAGTAGGTTTTATAGGAGCTGAGTTTGAGTCAAGAACCTTATTTTTATCATCTGAAATTGTAGTAACTTTATCTACTTTTATCACTATATTTGCCTCACCTGAAGCAGCCGGATTTTCATTTGAATCTAAGAATTGATTATCTTTACAATTCAAAGATAGGATTTCTTTGCTACTATTTTTTACTGTTTTGGTTTTCTTGGACTTTTTAGTAGGTTTTTAGGAGATGAGTTTGAGTCAAGAAGCTCATCTTTATCATCTGAATCTGCAGTAACTTTATCTTCTTTTATTTGCCATTTATTTGCCCCACCTGAAGCAGCACGAATTTCATTTGAATCTAAGAACTCATTTTCTTTACATTTCAAAGATAGAATTTTTTCACTACTATTTTTTACTCTTTTGGTATTCTTGGATTTGTTGGTGGGTTTTTAGGAGATGAGTTTGAGTCATGAAATTCATTTTTGTCATCTGAATCTGTAGTAATTTTATCTTCTTTCATTTGCAGTTTATTTGTCCCACCTGAAGCAGGACGCATTTCATTTGAATCTAAGAACTCATTTCCTTTACATTTCAAGGATATAATTTCTTTACTACTATTCCTTACTGCTTTGGTATTCTTAGATTTTTTAGTGGGTTTTATAGCAGCTGAGTTTGGGTCAAGAACCTCATCTTTGTAATCCAAAGCTGTAGTAGCCTCATCTTCTTTTATTATCGTTTTAGCTCCTTTTATACAGGCAGGACTTTGGTTTGAATCCACGATATGATTTTGTTTACAATTCGAGGATAACATTTCTTTGCTACTGTTTATTATTTTTTTACTCTTGTATTTTTTAACTGCTGTTATAGAAGCTGGATTTGAGTTCAAAGATTCATCTTTACAATCTGAAGTTATGGTGACTTTGTCTCCTTTCATCGCTGCGGTTCCGCTCCTCAAACCAGTACGAGTTTTTTTTGAAGCAAAGAGAAGATTTTCTTCACAACTCGAGGATATCCTATCTTTTCGATTAATTCGCACTGCCTTTACACCACTTTTTGCTTTCGCTCTGAGTGTCCTAGGAGTTTTGTTCGGGTCTAAAGACCCAGTTTTACAATCTAAAATTGTAACGACTGCTCTTTTAACATTCCTTCTTTCATTCTTAGATTTTGCTTCAGCTGTTAGGGTAATTTTGTTCGAATTGACAGCCCCATCATTATAATCTGAAATTGTATCGGCTTCATCTTCTTCGATTATATTTTTTGCACTCCTCGATTCAGTGATGATTTCATGTGGAGTTGAATCATTCGATGATGATGTAATTTCTTTGCTAAAAATTGCTTTCCTCTTTTTGGATTTTGTAGTGGGTGTTGCAGGAGTTTTATCCAGGTCTGAAGTTTTAGCGACTTTATTTTCGTTCGTCGCCGTTTCAGCACTCCCTAAAGTAGCAGGAACTTCGTCTGTATCTAAGAAAGGATTTTTCTATAATTCACGGGTACAATTCCTTCGTTGATAATTTTGTTTGGATCCGAAGATGCTCCTTTACAATTTGAGGAAACAGTGCCTCCATCTTCATTCATCATTGTTTTAAGCGATTTGTTCTGATCCAAAGTCCTAGAGTCGACACTTATGGCATCTTTATAATTTGCCAGATTCTGTATCATGACGGGGAGGGATTTCTAATAATCTTCATCTGGTTCTTGCTCACTGTAATAAATTAATATATAGGTATGTATTGAAGTTCAAGTCTAAAGAAAAAAAAATTGAATACCCAGGTAGAGTTGACCGGCACAGATTTTTTTTTTACAAGATGTGCATTTCATTGAATTAAGGAAACGATTTTCAGCTTAGAAATAATGGTGAACGAGGAAACTACTTAATACAGGACAGTTATAACTGAGCAACAATCACTAAAAAGGATTACATGGCGGAAACGGTGGTCATATAACTCAGGACGGGAACACTTACCACTGTTTAACTCGCATGCTCGATTGCCAATGTCCACTGTCACACCACTATGGTGTAAATTCTTATCTGCAGTAGTCTCTGATAGGGCGTCGGTGTGTGTGGTATCCGAAGAATGTTTCTTTATGTTTCTGGTTTCTGGACAGTACATTTTATTCAGAGATAAATGATATATGTCATGCGAATATAGATTGCCCATGCTTTTAGGATTAATACTCTTTTCATCGATTTCTAAATTATCAAATGTATTCGTGCAGATATCTAAATAGTCACTACAATTAGTGTAATTTACTTTCGAATTGTTGAGATTCTGCGTTAAGTTAGCGATTAATTCAGAAATAATTTTCCTTCGTCGCTTTTTCTTTTGCGGTTCTTCATCATTCCCTCTCTTCAGTACCTTATCACTATTTCCATAACCGTTCGCAAGTTTCATGTTACAATTAAATTGTGGATAGGTATAATTTATATTCAGTCTGTATGGAAATCCTTCGATATATCGTGTCACCTGCTCAAGAGATTTTGTATCAGAGATGTTACCTTTATTGTCGATTGTGTGTTCTAAATCATTGAAAGTAAAATATACATCATGCTCTATGATACTCTTCTCTAAATCATCCAAGATGAACTTTTTTAAACATAGTCGTTTAGTATCCTTGCTCCTTTTGATATTTGAGCGATGTAGCTTTTTGATTCTGGTTCCCGTACTGAAAGATATATTTCTTTTATTAATACTCTTGTGTTTGGGCAAGCTATTCCGATTCAAAACTAGTTGGTCTATATTTTCCACCCCAACTTCTCCACTATTTCTACCATCCAGATTAGCTTTCTCAGCAGTTTCGAATAGCATTTTCCATTTAAGTTCTCTTTGAATCCTTTTTTCAACACTAAGAAGGCCATCTATAAAAGGATAGGTTTGAAAATAAACAGAATAAAATGTGGTAAAAATAATACCTATGGGAATCATTCTGGGAACGAGAGTATCTGTTGTTCGTCATTTATTTAAGACTGGAATACATTAAAAGAAACTAAAACCATGTTTATTTATTATTATTATTATTATTGTTGTTGTTGTTGTTATTATGTATTATATATTACATGTTCCATTTTCAAGAAAAGATTTCAAAGTAAAATTGATAATACGCAGGCTCCAAATATCGAAATAAGTTCAATTTACACGAGATAAGAATCGTTTTATCATGGAATAAGTTTTAAAGCAGGATTTAATTTTTTTGAAATTCATATCCTGCAATGATATTTTATATATTTTCAACAAAAATGTAAAAGTGGCAATAATTATTTTGTACGATTTCTTACTCAAATGATGAAATTATAGTTCTCCTATGTAAATTGGCTACACCAAATTTATTTCCGAGTTTAAATCTCAAAATACGTCCTTATCCAATTTCTCTCTCTTACATACCGTGATATACGTCAAAGAACAAGGATGGAACATGAGCAATTTTTTCAATATCACATCCAAACAAAATTAACCGCCATTCTTATGATCTGTAGGTTATGTTTCAATGTTTCTAGTATTTTCCAACGTCTTATAAGAATTAGTAAAAATGACTTCAGTTCAGCAACTTATTAATCAACAAATGGGACTACGTAAGTTTCTGCCATTCAAAAAGTAATATAAGCTTCATTTATCGTATTTCAGATAAATGGAGGAGCTGTGATAATATAATGGAGAGACTAAGATGCATTGATACCGAAGAATTCAAACACATTTATCCGGATGAGGATCTAGATCTAGATAATTCAATCGATTCCCCTATATTTGCGTGTAAATTCGCGTTAAAACAGGGTAAGAATGTAATACAATAAAGTAATCGAAAGATAGTTCAATATAAGTAAAGGAAATGGAGGTGACCAAGGTCTTGGAGAAGCGATATTGTCTACCCAACCAATTTTGCTAATGTTCACGGAGGGGGTTCAGTTCCAGCTATGGCTATCGTATTTGTATCTAAGCGATACAGTTTCTGATAACCACGCTCTGATATGTGAATACATCATGGCTAGCATATTTGGTAGCTAAAGCCTCAATGAAAACATTGCTAGTTATTAAATATGATAGCTATGAGAGTCGTGTTGAAATATCATTTTAAGCAACTGGCAGGAAATTATTGAAAGCAAAATTACGTTTTGAAAAGCTGTAAAGCTCACAGTATACATATGCATGCTTGATACCCTATGATTACTTTTGAAGCAATCTTATAGACAGTTTTAATATATATATATATATGTTGCAATGCTATGCAAGATATTCAATGTCCAAATTCCTATTTATCTTCTTTCCCTCTGATATTAACAACAGCATTCGATGCATCATCAGAGTTCTCAAATCCTTCAGAGACTAAACGAAGAATAACATCTAACCGAAATCTATCTAGATCGTTTCCATGTTGCTTCTGTAAATTAATTAACCAACGGTCCCCACGAATATCGGCATGATCTTCCCACATCGGTCTAATTTCTTTCATGAACAATGAGTAATTGCAATATTGGTGTAATTCGCTTGCCAACTTTATATGGTTGTAAAAGCTCTGAAAAAGTGTATCAAATGAAGCTATTTCTTTTTAGTTCTTTTCTCATGGGATCGTTTTTGTAGTTGTTTTCAGCAATTGTGAAATAGATGTTTGACGGAAAATATGTGGTATTGACAATTTTTGAGGTTCCTGTTTCGCATTCTTGTCATTCCAATTATCCAAGAAATTAGACATTTTAGTAGCTGACGTAGAGCCCCACATTTTTAGAAAGCTATGACAATAGCTTAAAATTCAAAACAAATTATGAAAGTAAAGGAAAAGGAAGAAAGAAAAGTCGAATTATATCTTTATTTTCTACCAAATAGACAGAATTGTATAATTGTTCAGATTTAGTCTATACTGATACTAGTGTTTTAACTTTAACAGTAATAATTTTTATTTTCTAACAGATTTCTAATAACAAGACATTTACATAACACTACGCAATAGCGATCTTGATCTTGCCCACTATACTTTACACTTTATGACGAATATTATCTCAAAAACTACAATGTTAATTCTATTACAGGACAAGAACACATATTAGCGCTCGCAAACGAAGATGGTAAAATGGCGATACACGACACAATCGAGAGTAAACCGCGAATCGGGAAACAAATACATCATAACGCCATTTTCGATTTGGCGTGGATGTTCAATCAAATGAAGATCGTCACGGTATCCGGGGATCACACCGCCAGATTAGTCGACGTGTCCGAATCGGAATTGAGGGAGGAAAGAATGTTCAGCGGGCACACGAGATCGGTAAAGACCCTAGCGATTAAACAACACGATTCGTCGATATTCGCGACGGGAAGTCGGGACGGAAATATTTTACTGTGGGATACCAGATCGACATCGAGCGTGGCGTATATCAGTAATCCGGACAAGGTGATCGGAAACGCCCATTATTCGAGAAGTACACCGTCGAAGAAGAAACCGTATCAAAGCCATCATCCTAGTATTTCCGGCGCCAATTCCGTAACCGGATTGGTATTTCAAGACGAAAATACGCTGATATCGTGTAGCGCCGGGGACGGTACGATCAAACTGTGGGATTTACGAAAAACGTACAAAGTAAATAAATGGGCGCCGTCTCCGAAATTTTCCATACCCTATTCGGGTACGACCGCGAAATGCGGGTTTAGCAATTTGGTTATCGATCAGGAATGCGTGAGATTGTACGCGAATTGTTTAGATAATACGATATACTGTTACAACGTTTCGAATTGCAATCCGATTCCCATCAAGAAATTTAACGGTCACGAGAACAAAACGTTCTACGTTAAATCTTGTTTGAGTTCGGACGGAATGTACTTGTTAAGCGGAAGTAGCGATCATAACGCTTATATTTGGAACACGCATCATTCGGTGCCGATCGTTAAGTTAACCGGTCACACGGCCGAAGTAACTTGCGTCGCTTGGTATCAATATTGCGATATATCATTGGTCACTTGTTCCGATGATTATCGACATAAATTCTGGCGAATCGGTTCGGAGGTATTACCGGAAAATTGGGAGGTGCACGGACGCGGATTGGCCCAGAAGATAATATCGAAACGATGCCTCGATGATATCGGCGCAACGCCGATGATAAAGAAACGGAAAATCTGCGAGTATTGCGATTTCCTAACGGAAATACGTTGCGAAAACTGTAACAGCAACGTCGATAGTTTAAAACGATTAACCCTAGATTATTTAGATCCTCCGATCAAACGATTGCGCGTCGAAAACGATTCGCGATTGTTCGAAACGTTGTATCCGAATAATTACGAAGGAAAAATTCTGGAATTGGGGAACGATGAAGATCCGGACGCCGATGATATTCCGGCTAAACGAATGAAGCTCGACGACGTTTGCGCATCGTCCGCGTCAAGCAACTCTGATAACGGTACTACTCCGAAATCAACGCGGAAAAACTACGAAGAAATCTCGCCCGAACCGTTTTCACCGACTACGAATTTACCCAATTTCAACGTGGACGGGTGTGCCCCGCATCTCAATTATTCCCCGCAGAAAACGGTGGATAAGGACTGGTTAACGAAGATGAGAGCGGAAAAGAAATTGATACGGGAAATGCGGGATTTATCGGACAATCCCGCTCCTCCCAAACTAATTAAATTGGATAATTTAAGTCCGAGGACGAGATCTCTCAAGAGGCAAAGTAAAATGGCGGGATGTAGTAATACGCAAAGTCCTCTGTTGAAATTCTTTAGGATAACTAATAATAGTATATTGAAGGACAGTCAGTGCGTTCCAAGAGTTAGTTTGACCCAAATGTCTCGGAAGTAAGTTAGCTATAATTAAGGTTCGACAAACGCGCGTCTTGTTCGCTGAAAGAACATTGTATATACAGCTAATAAGACGCGTGTTTGTCGAACCATAATTATAATATAATCTTAGGGTATAAATGACTGACTTCATTTAAAAAAGTATCGGTTTTGTTTGTGTGGAGCAGTCGCTAACGATTTCCAATCACAAGATGCGAGCGATATTTAAATTAATATTACGGGGTGTTCAAATACAGTGCCGCGCAAAACGTTTGCAACCGGTTGGAAAAACATTTTTATTTGACGTTGGCAGTGTCGGGAAAAATTGTTTTTTATTCACGCGAAAATTTAAAAAAAAAGTAACCAACCGCCAACAATTTTAACAAGAACGTCATAAAAAGTATTTACTACAATAAAATAAAAATGATCATTCAAACTCCATTCAAAAAAGTCCCAAAAGGAAAAAGGATTGCAAATTTTTGCTATGCAAAACATTTACAACTCGTACATGTTTTAACTTTAGAGGGCTTTCTCTTTCATTTTTCTGTAAACTTTTGAGTATCCTCTACTACCACTTTTAACGAAAACGAAAGCAAGTTAGAACTCATGTTTATATAAAGTTTTGCTCATAAAATATGACAGAGACCCCCCCTCCTTCCTCCCCTCGAAATTAAAGTCATCACAACTTACACCTTGTATATATATACACAGTGGGTCAGAATGATTGACGTGTGCCGCTTGATAATAATATAACATTTGCCCCTCCTAAAAAGCGCAAATTAAAACGATGAAAGACGGGAAAGGGGAAAGGAAAAGAAGAGGAACTTATTGTGAGCTGTGATGAAAACCTTTGTAACCTAAAAGTTACCAAAATTTAATATAATCGCCGTTTCAGTCTTCAAGTAGAATGTTTGTGATAAAATAAGTGAAAAACTATTCGAATAATGTCTAAAACTTACAATAAAATGACAACTGACAATTTAATAATCATAATTGAACTATCAATTCTCCCTTGGAAAGTAGTTTTGATAATATAACGACAATACAGTTGTCACGTGTCCATCAATCATTCTGGATCACTGTGTATATATATATATATATACAGAGTCAGTTTTTTCCGATGTTTGGTATCTCCAGGATCTTGTAAATATCATACCTTTAGGTCAATTAAACCACTATTCGGGAGATAACAGTTATATTTTAAAAAAAAATGAAAGAAATTTTATTTAAAAACATTTATAATTGTATTATATATATTGTTTATAAAATCTCCATAATTTACAATTTAAAATATCATAAAAAAATTATAACGACTAAATTTTGCGTGATATTTCTATATAATTGCCAAAAATTATTTAGGTACATGAAATTTTCCTAGTTTAATTTTGTTGGTTATTAGCGCAGGGAAGGTATCAACAATAGTAGTTTGACACTAATTTTTTGATTTAACATGATTGAAAACCCCTAAAACTAACATAAAAGTATTTGATTTTTACCCACAACTCAAATGATATTTACATCACAGTAATTCTAGTATTGTGTATATGTAATTACCAAATGCTACAAAACGATAGAAAAACTAAAATTACTGTAATGTAAATTCCATTTGATTTATGGTGGTAAAAATCAAATATTTACGAATTGTATGCTCATTCCCATAAAAATTTTATCAAAAAAAAAAAGAATCAGCGAAATCTCAATTACTATTGTTGAAGCCTGCATTAACAACATACCAAACTAAAGTATAAACATTTCATATAAATAATTTTTGCCAATTGTACAGAAGTCCCTCACGTAACATTTAGTAGTTATAATTTTCCTATATAATATTTTATGTTGTAAATTGTGGAGAATTTATTACAAATATAATTATTAGTTTAGAGATAAATACAATTATACGTTAAAAAAACATCGGGGAAAACTCATCCTCTATATATATGTACAAGGTGTAAATTAAGTGATGACATTAATTTCAGGACGCGATTCTTTGTCATGTTTTATGAGAAAAAGTTCACATAAACATATGTCCTAACTTGCTTCGTTGTCGAGAAACAGGGTGTCAGTTTTAATAAAAAAATCGCTCTTAAAATTAATTACTCAAAAGTCTTTCCGACGATTCCGATGAAACTTGCCTGCCAGCAATAACAAGGGGCTTCTTTTGATGTAATTAGATTGAAAATAATAATTCCAGTGGCGTCTCAGATGGTTACCCGATTGATTTTTATTGTAAAAATCATTGTACGCCACTGCTTTTTTCCAAGTTTGTTATCTTTATCAGATTTAAAAAATTAAAAATAGAACTCGAGAGAATTGCTTCCGTTCTGTCGAGTTTTTTCTATCTCACTTAGTTTATTTAGAAATCCAGTTTCGCAAAAGTTTAGAACGAAATCTAATGAATATGTTTTTCTGATGGAATCTGTCTGTTAGGATATCGTCCTCGATAAATTCGGGGGCCCCTGCAACGTTTCCATGTACAAGGTTATAAATGCTTGATATTTTCTAGTAAGTTTTTCAAGTTCTACCAATCTATAGGTTATGCAACCAATTTTGACAGAAGTCACGTGATTGTAAACAATCTTGAATTCATTGCGCAACAAGGCATAGTGATTGGAAGTGGTTATCGATTGCTCCCTGGCACAAAGATAGTATTCATATATGACGTATTTAAAAAAGAAATATATTACTTGAGTCACTACTGGTAGCAACTATCAAAGCTTGTAACACCAGACTAGTTTTGATGAGGAAACGATTTCGTAATAGTTCAATGAAATGTTTTAGCTTTAAATTAATCATGTCCTGTGATCTTCCGTTCGGATTCATTAGTTTTAAATAGGTTTCAACTTCAATACTTTGCCATAGTTTAAGTTTAAATTTTATGCACGTAGTAAGTTCGCTTTTATACAGCGACGGTTTGTCCTTGTAATTACAAAATACACATCTGACCTTTTTCACAATACGGGGCCAATAAATTGCAACGCCGTCGATCTCGTAGAGAAACCGGCGATGGAGAGAGCTCAATAGTGCTCGCCCTAAAATTTTGAATTTCCAGCGAAATAACACTCGATGATTTGAACCCTCTTTTCAACTGTATACTCTAACATATTACTTTAGTTAACTGCGTATTCCCTATCGGAACAAATCGCCTCTTTCGATCCCAACGTGATCTGCACACCGATCGGCGAAGACCCTCGAGCGCGGTGTTGTCATATCGCTGCGTATTCTTCGATTTCTATATTGCCAAGTAAAGAGGTCAGATGTGTATAGCATTATTCATAATATGCTATCACGAGTAATGCCGTATTACAAGAAGGGTAGGTAACAACTAGAGTTTAGAGTTTTATACACCGCACAGTGTCGGTCTAGCGGATACAAAACTTTCACTCAATCCCCTAGCAGTTAATGAAAGATGTATTTAATGAAATTTAAACACATCGGGAAGGTTTTAGACACACATATCTCATACAGATAAGACTTATTTATGGCGTAACTTATTTTTAGGAATGTGTTTGTGTGATGTTAATCTAGTTATGTTAAATATATATTTCTGTACGTTTGTTAAGTTTTGTTATCAATACAAATCCTAGTAAAGTAGTAACTTCAACTGAAGTGACTTGATCACTATGATAAGTACACCGCGCGAGTATACGGATTCTTCATATACAGTGTTTTCGTAAGGTAGTGAATAAAATTCGTTAAAAATTCAGGGACAAACTTCTAGGTAGTGTTGCTCGAACGCCTTAATTTTTATCTGTATTACCATCACTATCTCTACATAACAAAACATTTACTTCAGAAACATTGTTCAGTTTTTAAAAATTACGTCGGCAAAGTGACGTCCTTCTCTTAACAAGCATCGTCAAGTCAAGACGCCTTCGAAAATTGACCGTGATGACCCGTAACATTTGCCGAGGTATTCTTGCTACCCTCATAACGAATGTTTCCTTTGATTTAAGTGTTGTCGGTTGTTGGTCGTAGATTTTGTTCTTGAGGTAGCCCCAGAAGAAGAAGATCACAGGCCGATCAGGCAGACGTGCTGGCCATGGAGGAATCGCTCGATTTCGCGAGATTACACGATTCAGAAACGTCATTGTGAAGGCGCATACTCATTCTGGCTGAATGGCTCCTTACCCTACTCGTCTTGCTGGAACAAAGTTTCGTCATTCACGTCGTACTGGGCTACCTGAAGAATGAGAAATGTGCGTAACATTTCTGAATACCGCTTAACATTCATAATCCTAGCTTCTCCAGGCTCGTTAAAAAAAAAGGGCAGATAATGCTTGACGAAGAAATCGCGCACCAAACCGTAACCTTAGAAGAATGAAGAGGTTGCTGATTGAATTGGTGTCACTTCGATACCTAAAAATGTTCTTGTTCACATAGCCCGAAAGATGGAAGTATGCCACATCACTCGTCCACAAATTATGCATGATGTCCGGATTTTCGGCAGTCATAATCACAAACCGTTCACAAAAAAGCTGTCGAGTTCCGAAGCCATTCTCATTAAGCTTGTACAATATGAATTATTATAGGGATGATGGTGTAGACCAACAGTAACATTCGTCGAACAGCCCTGACGGACAATTGAAGCGCAACACTGTGACGACAAGTAGATCGTCCCACTTGTAAACATCTTAAAGTTTTTAACTATTTTTATTTTATGCTATATAATATTCCACTTAGCTTACCTTACGCATTAATGTGATGAAACGACTGAAAAGCACAGTTCTGTTACTTTAAATGTATGATAAAAATAATGGAGCGGAAAGGTAAAGAATGATAGCAAAAATTGTGAATAACGATTGTACACCTATGTCAAATGCTACTATGATCCTAGTGATATGTAAATATCATAAACCTATGAGCACAAAAATCCCCAGATTTAAAAAAATTACTAGTCACGTGGTGGAGAATCATTCTCGATAAGTCTGTATAAGCATGCATTAACCCTTCATTCTTTCCAGCTGGTTGTGATACGATGTTGAATATCATCAAGTGTTTCCACTGTTAAGTTGGCCTCCCGAACTACTTTCTCTTACAAATGTGTTTCTTTCTTTCAAATTTTTGAACGATATTATGTTTGTGATAAACAAAAATGTGACGATTGAACTCTACATCAGGAAATTGCTGAATGCGCCATACGTCCAAAATCCACTTGCATTTAAATTTGCACTACTGACGTAAACGCCATAGTTTTGCTTTGAGGCTAAAATTAAAAGGTATAAACTGTAATTTAATTTTTGTAATGAATAGCAACATTAAACATATTTCTCTTACCTTACCGCACTGACAAACGTCTAGTACTTCTGAAAAGAACTTATTTTTTAAATATTAGGCTCGAACAAGGCAATAAGAAGCAATTCTAAGCGAAAATCGTAAAGAAAAACAAATGTATGACATCTGTCAGTTGTAGATTATTGGGATATTTTCTTTTCTACCAACTTAAATTTTAAATTTTTCCCCGTTGATTTGACCTTGATCTCAAGTATTTTGGAACATTCGACATATTCTTAAATGTATAAAAGACAAACGCCCTGCGTCCCTTATACATAAATAAAACACAGACTTATTTAATGGTATATTTTCTTCTTCTACATGTTCGAGCGAACGGCCAAAATCCTAATTGCTCGCCATCTTGACTCAACCCAACGCTTCCGTTTCGCCTCCCTTGTACCTACATTCACCTTGTAGTTAACTTCAAGCGAGGTGACTGGCGGCAAATTCAAATTTCAGTCTTACAAATGGGGGAAAATTCTCTATAGGATAGAAGAAAGCAATTTACAAAAAGTGCGTTGGTGTAATAACAGTGACTTTGTATATATATGTAGATAATGTATATATATAGTATTGCCTCCGTATCCGCGGTTTCACTTATCCACGGTTCAAACGCCTACTCACGTACGAATTAAATATGTTAGAACGTGCTTAAGCTGTCATGCGCGTTTAAGTACTATTGCGGCAACAAAAATCGGACACTTAAGATAATCTAGCTTAAATCTGGCTTTTGCTTTGTCATTATACTGCATTTAAGTGCTGCTAAAAATCGCAAGTAATTATGTACAGTACATGACCGATAAGGAGATTAGGTAATAGATTTGGAGTCTCCTAGGGAAGACAGTAAAAAGAAATGGCTACACCAAAATTGGCATACGGTTGGTTTAAACTGCTAAAAAATAGTTAAAATAGCCTATAAAACTTGTCCGGATTTTTGTTGCCGCAATAGTACTCGAATCAATGCCTTCTTTAATTTTGTTTGGTCCTATTAGAATTACCGAAGAGGATGTGATATAGTGTCAGTAAATATGCCACAATCCTTGCAATCACTATCATTTAAAAGAAAAAGTAGTGCCGTCATATCTCCGACAATAAGAACGTCACAAAAGGTTTCTTTGTAAAAAGTTGCGATTTCTTTTTCTTTTTCCACTGTTTATAGATTTCATTGATCTTGTTCCAACCTAAATGTCCACACTATATAGTACATATCCGTCCGCTATCATTCGCGAAGGACGGCGAAGCTAACGCCCGCGGATACAGAGACCCTACTGTATGATAAGAAAAATATATAATTTTCATATGTAGTTAAAGAAATAATTTTTTATTTCGGAAATTCCTCCAATTCTACACGCGTACACTACTTACTAATGAAACAACAAGTTACTTCCTGTCGTTAAAGATTTTAGAGATTAAAAGAAAAATAATAAGATGGAACCTGGAAGTACGACTGCATAATTGTGCCAAATCAAAAGAGATACAAGTTTATTCTCCACATTAACTCCATCCTATATCAATCTTATTATCATAATCGAATTCAATCCAAGAAATCTCCCTACGACATTCAGCAAATTTTCGGCGTTATCATCACGTATTATCATATGGCGTTAATACTATAATTACGTTTAATGAGACACACGACAATTTAACTTGCCTTCGTACATTTCCTCATTATTTCCAAAGGCGTGCTACAAATTGTATCTTAAAATACGTCTGATTTAATAGACTCACTCAATCCGTCTATTGTACCACCGACAGTTACAGAGCATATACACCCCGTTATATAGTATGGAAATGTCGCGCTTTATTGTATTCCTATTACCGTTGATAACCGTCTGCGTTGTTAATTCGACGTTCTCAACGCCGACCACTGAAAATCCGGAAAACGATAAGGACGGTAAAAGCGGAAGGAACGATTTGGAAATCGACAAGATCAAAGTTAACGGTAAGACGTATTTTTTCAATTGCGGAAAGACGAGTACGGTAACGAAACTGTGTATAAAAATGTGAGGAATTATAAGAAGGAAGAATCCGGCGATCAAATTCCGGTTGATTTTATCGTCGAGAATGAAAATCCGAAGGAAAAATTTAATCCCGTCGAAAGCCTGAAGAATAGAAGACGAGATTTTATGGTAAGTTGCAGAAATTACAAAGCTGTAATTAAGACAATTTTCGCAAAATCAAAACTACATATATATGTATACGCAACTAATTGTAAAAGCATCTGTGTTTGCTATAGCAATGAATTATACCCGGAATGTACACAATTGAGTTCAAATATGGATATATGCTACATAAATCAGGGACTCCCTAAATAATTGGATAACTCGGGGATTGATCAAACTAGGCTTTTCATAGGTAACTTGTAACGCTCGAAGTTATTCGTAGACGATCGGAAATTGCGTGCTGTTTACGTTATCGAGCTATCGAACTTACAATACTTTTACGTTATCGAGCGCTCCGTATAATCCTATACTACGAATTTTGTGTTCACATTAGCGCACTGTTTCCAATATCGGGTATTTACGTTATCGAGCGTTAGCTGTTGTCGTGTTAGTACGGTCCACGTATATCGAAACCACCCACCATTATCACGATGTTGTGCTTAAAAATAACACAAAAACATTTCTTTTTTTTTGTTTTCATTGAAGAAATCTGAACGAACGAGAAATTTGCCAGTTCACCTCCTAGACAACGAATGGAAGTATAACATAAACAATCAGTACTTGGAGATTCCCGATTTAGCAGGCGAACTGTACCGAGCCGTGAAAGACGGTTACCAGGGTATGCGAGACGTATCCACCATCCGAATTTTATTCGAAACTAACCCGGACGTCGATGACATCCTGAAATTCGATTTGGATTCCGTAAGGAATAAATCCGACGAAACTATAATCGATGCGGAATTACTAGTTTTCAGGTAAAAGATACGACTTTAAGCATATATACATATGTAAGAATGAATTTATTTTAAGACGAAACCTCAACATCATCAACTTTCGGAGACATTCCAATAATTCGATATTAACTAAGAGATATAAAATATTTCTTACCGAAATAATTGTTTCAATAAAAATATATTTCGGTGTAAAGCTCAAACTTGCCAAACTACCCCATTAAGAGCGAGAATTAACGTAAGCGTGAGTGAGACTTCCGACCGCTTTCACTCCCATCGGTGCTCGTCACCGAAGTGCAGTCAATTCAATGTATTTCGTTCCCAAATTGGCGAGATATTACTATCAGGACACGAGACAATTTGTCCAGCGCCATCTACCGGTATAAAATACATCCGTATACTTATACACGGTAATGTTAGTTGCCTAAACTTCAGATCCGAAGGATGATTCATCAATACCTCCAGTTAGTTAAGGCATCCAATTATACTTTCTATACGTATAAATTTCGCGGAAAGTTTAAGTTGGTAATTAGGGCAACAGTGAACATATTCGCATGCATTGTGCTTAAAAATTGGCGAGTATGTCCACTATTGCCGGAACTACCAACTTAAACTTTCCGCGAAATTTAAAGAATGTTTACTGGGCAGTAAGTCACCGCACGATTCTCGATCTGTATATCATTCAATGACCGGCGATGCTTTTGTACGGGTAGTAGTTGGCTTATACACAAGATTGCTCATTACGTAACTACGAAATTAGGATACAGGAAATCCACGTATTCGTTCGTGCATCATCCTCCAGATCGAGAATTTCGTCAATATTTCAACAAATTTCCACTCGATATAGTGACGTAGTTCTCAAAATAATTTCATTCTATAAACCGAATTGAAAATTATCGAATTGTACGTTTACTTCCTTCCAGATCATCGGAATTTAACGAAACCAAATCGAACGATGGTAATTTTGCTTCGGATCATTTGATCCGTCTGTATCAAGTAGTCCCTATGAACGAAACGGAAGAAAATATGACGCAAAATCCCGATTTACACAAATTACTGAACGTGATTTACATCTCGTCGCGAGATTCTAAATGGCAGGCGAGTCACGTACACGTCCGAAAGCGAAAACGTATATTTTATGTTTTCTTTTTTGTTTTGTTTTCGATATGTAGGTGTTTAAAGTGGAAAATATCGTTCAAAACTGGCTGAACGGCGAGGAAAATCTAGGATTCTTATTGTCGGCGACCGATAGCTGGGAAAACATCGTTTCGTTAAATATCGGCCGGAAATATCACGGGAAAATACAACCCATGTTGATTTTATACATCAATAAACACAATCAAAGAGGTAAGAACTAAGAATGGTAAGTTAAAAGGGTCTAACGCATGGTATCACGTATCATAATGAACGCGGGTAACATTTGGCGAAACTATCTGGAAGTTAACATATAAAAAAATTTTCAAAAGAGTTTGGGGTGGGGGTAGTCTCGCTATTGAAGTTAATAAGTTTTGAAATGGCGATTATGCTATCATTTACTATTCTTCAAATAATTTAAAACCGGTCTTAACGAGTCGGTGTTCTCTTCTAAGATAATTACGAACAATTGGAGAATGATGTGGCGGTGCACCATACTACTGAAACCATAAGGCGCTATCCGGTAAGAGGGGATACCGGATAGCGCCTTATGGTTTCAGTAGTATGGTGCACCGCCACATCATTCTCCAATTGTTCGTAATTATCTTATTTGCGCAATTAAAAATTAAGGTTGATGTGTTCGATCGATTTTTCTTCCACTAGTTACAGCTTTTATTGATTCCGTTCCAACCAGGTCCGAGTTACTAAACTTGAACACCAACGATTGGGTAGGTCACAAGCCGATTCGGAATTTTGGAATTTGAAAGGCGGCTCTCGGCATCGTAGTCGACCGTCTCTAACCGCTCGACCACACCTACTAAGAACTAAAAATAAAATGGTTCTTACTTCACGAGTCACGCTTTATATTTTCCGTTGTATTTCTACTGAGTGAGCAACCGGAAGTGTCCAACACGTCACCTGCAATTTTTAGTTGCTAGCACCGAGCTGTTGGTAGTAGCATAATTTGACAGCAAATGTAAATATAAACAATGTACATAATGTAGGTAGAAATGCGATTCGTAAGACTCGATTTGCATTAATTTAGATAAGTTAGGGGATGTTACCTATAAAATAATAATAGATTTTATGTATGAAATGCCTTGTATTAATATTGTGACTAGTTGATGGAATTTAGTGGCATATGATGTGTTTAGGGAACCTTTCACGATGCCACTGGAATTATTATTTTAAATCCAATTACATCAAAAGAAGCCCCTTGTTATTGTTAATAGGCACACCAAGTTTCATGGAAACCGTCGAAAAAGCTTTTGAGTAATTAATTTTAAAAACTATTTTTATTAAAGCTTTATCGGATTTCTCGGAAACAAAGCAAGTTAGAACACATATTTGTAGGAAGTTTTCCTCATAAAACATGACAAGGAATTACCCCTGAAATTAAAGTCATTACTTAATTTACACTCTGTATATAATTCATTACAATAAAATCGTCTTGTTCAGTGGTGAATGGAATCTTTTCAATCAGGGACAAAAGCAGAAATGTTTTAAAAAGACAGTTTTTTTATACGTATAAGTATAAGAGGCATAGAAAAATAAAGAGAACGAGGAAATATAACAAGCAACGAATAACAAGGTCAATCCGACCATAAACGTGGGACGGACAGGATCGGAAAACTGGGAGAAAGAAAACTTCGTATTTAGGGTTTTTAGTGTTGCCAATTTAGGACATTTCCGGTTGCTCACTCTGTACTGAGGATGGCAAGTTATCCATCGAAATACGTATATATTTAGAAATATTCAAATCGATGCGATACAGATAAGAATTATTTTATTTCGTTAATCTGAGCCGCCTTTTTTACAGACACATCCACCACGAATTTAGCAAAACCGAACCGAAAACAAATGCAACGTTACTTGAGTTTTTCCAACGTATTACCGAACGACCCGAGCGGATGTAGTAAACATGTTTGGTACATCAGTTTCCAGGAATTGGGTTGGAACAATTTTATTTTGGCACCTTCCGGTTTTATGGCGTTTAGATGTAAAGGAAGCTGCTTCACTCCCATTCTTAGTCCGTTTACTAATCATGCCTTGTTGAAATTCATGTATCAAGGCACCTATGCTTATCTCACGAGGCGATGTTGCGTGCCTGATACAATGAAACGTTTAGCAATAATGTACATCGATAACAGACAAAACGTTGCTATTAAAATTTACGAAGACATGATTGTAGATGGTTGTGGATGCCGTTGATATTAAAATCTAAACCGTATCACTCGATATATTTTAACTTCTTGTTTGTATACTAACTTGATCAATTTGTATTTATTATACCCTTCATTACAAGATTTAAAAAATTATAATTTTTTTATTTCTTATTAAAACGAAACAAATTAGGATCGTATTCAACGAATTTAATTGAAAAAGAACGACGAACATTATTATTATTATTATTATTACAGTTAATTAGGATAGAGAATATCGTAGTGCCCTGGACGGTATAGTAAATGAACATAAGGTGTACTACCTTCGGGTAAGTCATGTTCAGTCACTTGCTTATTGTTGCCGCGATCCATATACACGACACGGACGCCGGTATTCATCGCAGAGCATGCGGCCATTATATGGATGTGATCGCTTTCTTTGTACATCGGTTCGACTTCTTGATGGCAAAAATCTATGACGGTTCTATCTCCTTCAATAAAGCAGCTGTAAAAGTCTTTCTCCCTTTGTAATTGCCCACTGGTGAGTAAACGTAAGTAAACTACCATGTAATCGGAATAACCTTGCTCGTTGAACAACTGATGCAATTCTCGCTTAGCTTCTTCGAGAGTGGGCATATCACTAATGCGTTTCAACACCTCCATGAACTGTAAAGAACGATAATGATATGAGTAACAGGTCACGAAATGTTTTACATATGGTCAGAGTGTAATGCGATGTTGTTCAGAATATTTGGGAGTTGGTAATTTGGATGACTTTGATCTCGCATTTTTGGGAAAAATCGATTTTTCAAGGCGCGAAATGCCGGACGTAGTGTGCTGAGAATCTGTGATTTCTCAAACGGACTTGACAGTCTTGTATTATACATCACCATTCTCTTCTCAAGAGCTTCCTTTTTCTCGCACGCACTCGTTTTCCAATTTTCTTTTTTTTTATTTTAGATAACCTCATTAGGAATGGAACGGTTGAAATCGAAAAACCTCTTTCATCTCAAATGCTCGCCAATCCCTTCTCTAAGATACGATACAAAGTTTGCTACAAACAAGATGGTATATTTTATGACTTTTATGATTTGGAATGGGAAAGGAAAGCGAAAACATGGAGCAAAGGAAGGCATGAAACAAGAAGCAATGGCGTGATTTTATGTATGAGTCATCAGGTTATAAACCCCCTAGTGGCTGAGTGGTGAAAATCGCGTTTCACAACGAGAAAGTCTGAGTTCGAAACCCGGCCGCGGCTTAGCGTGGTAGTTAAAAACGCTAAAATGGATCCGCTACCTCAAATATGCTGCGGAAAATAAGGAAATGCCACTAGGCGGGCCAGAAGTGGTACGGTATGCACATATGTATACAGCTTGGTGGCTCCGAACAAGCCCTCAACCTTTAAGGCCTGTTGGTGCTGATATATACATACTGCTAGATAACAGGGCTTTTGATGATATATATGTATATATTTTTTTGTTTTATTAAAAACATCGAATTGGTGGAGTAAACTACTTCACTAAGCTTTGGTAGTTTGTATGACTGGGGCAGGGTAACCCCTTTAAAAGGAAACAAGAGTTTACTTACGGTATCGTAGAAATCTTCTACGGTAAATTGGGGAAATCCAAGTTCTACTAAACCACTTTTACTATTTTCGGCTAAAGTATAAAACGTCTTGAATTCATCTTTATTAGTAAGTAACTTCTCAATGTATCCGTAACTAAAACCTCGAAAGAAGCAATTTCCGTCCGGTCTAGTCCTCCGAACAAACTTGTATTTTGAGGCTAGATCTTTGATTTTTTCTAAGTAAATCTTGTCGCTGGAATATTCGGCGTCTAACGAAGAAATCGATTCTAATTCGCCGACCAACGGTATGGATTCTGAGATCTGTAATTTGAATGCGTTCAGTACAAAGAGGAGTGACAACCTAACCTAGAAAATAGCAGGCACCTCTTGTTGTATTTGTCTCTGCTGTTGTAAAATCAGTTCATCCTGGTTAATTTGACCTTCTTGGTGCGTTTGCTCGCCCGAAAGTTCAAATTTCTCGCTCATTCTCCAAGTTAAACTTCATTAAATCCAAGGAAATGTTTCCTATTTATTTTGACAAGTACCGGCACGTAAAGAAAACAAACTGACTTGATCTAATTGTAAATTATCAACAGCACTAATGTGCACTAAAAACACTTTTTGCGGTTTCAAAGAATTAGTGTAAGTGATTTAAAGGGATTCCGTAGGAGATTAAAAAAATTCAATATTTTTAAACCAGTGTGGTTTTGTGGAAATTAATTGCAAACGAAGGAAATATCAAAATTAAAAGAGCTCAAGTGATTTTTTCTTCGCGGTTTTGCAAATTAATAAAAATTCGAACACTATTTTGCATTACAACAAAAACTGGTTTTGTTAAAATGCCTAACGTGTCAGTTTCGGGTACTTCACAGCTTTTTGTTAACCCATAAACTGTGAAGTTGTGTGAAGTGAGTTGCGTGTTGAACGTTTTTGTTTTTTTTGCAAAATTCC
This sequence comes from Chrysina gloriosa, assembly GCA_038088585.1. Classification (NCBI taxonomy): domain Eukaryota; kingdom Metazoa; phylum Arthropoda; class Insecta; order Coleoptera; family Scarabaeidae; genus Chrysina; species Chrysina gloriosa. Next base: position 68,700,896 of record CM076090.1, read on the forward strand.
ATAGAAAAATCGAAATATAGCAATAAATTTAAGTAGAACGTTGAACATATTAATATTTCATCGTAAAATCCCGAATGATAAGCCGCGATAAACCCAATAGAAACATAACTAAAGACGTACATATTGTGAAATAGTGTGTAAAGATAAAATTGCAATTCTAACGATGGGGGATCCTCAAAGTATCAGAAGAAACCGCAGAAATAGATTTTGCACCGATTTATTTCAAGAGGATGAGGCAGGATCCTGTCGTGAAATGATAAAGCCTAAAGCTAAGTATGTGTCAACCTCTTTTACGATTCCTCTTTAACATGAAGATTCACCTTTTACTCTCCTCATGAAAAGGCGAATACACTGAGTTCTGGTTAATGATTGTCATCTATCCAAGAGCTGAATAAAATGATTAGTTTAATGCTTTAGGAATTCAAGTGTACCATATTGTAACCCCTTCTCGGTATCTGAATTTTTGAGTAGTTTCAATCTGTATTTTAACAACCGAGCTATCATTGTCACAATTGGAGAAATCATAAACGAAGGGAAAACAATCTTACGAGGAATGCCCTTGTACCCTCATTCATAATTTCCTGACTAACATACATATGATATGTGGGAAAAAGTTTAGAGCCATATTCCTAACACAGAAATAAGGAGAAAACTTCGTTAGTTTTGAAGTTATCAGGGTGTAGTAATACATTCAATTTATATCAAAACTAAATTCTTTACATCTGTAAATTCCTTACCACATAAGTATTTAATTACATCTGGTGAGATGTGTTTCACTAGTAACGAGGGTAGCATCATTAAACTGTACCTTATCAAATGGACAGTGATTTCTTAATTTCTATTTATGCAAACTACAAACTTTCCCTCCTACAACTCCAGCGGTTTTCTGTACCGCTTGTCGCCTTCTCCCGGAAAATTCTTGGACTCCTCACCATCTTCCTTGAGATTATTCTCGGTTGTTTGGCCTCAATTTTTCATTAAAGTGTTTACAAACTCGAGAGTTTTGCGAGTTTTGTAGGGTTTCTTATCTTCTCTCAGAAGTTCCTTGGGCTCCCCATCATCACCTTCGGGAAAAAGTCTTTACAGCTGAAATTTGGAGTTTGCATCATCTTTCAATGAAAGTTATTTAGGTTCCATATCATACTTGAGGAGTTTCTTGGACTCTTTATCATGTTTCCTCTGAAGATTCTTGAATTAATGAGAAATAACGAGATTTCTTTTCCTTGCGTTCTGCAATTTTTATTTATCGAACTGTATGTATAATCAAATCCTTTTTCCCTTAGGGTGTGACGATTCTTGTCAATTATAATTACATTTATTGTTCCAGGTATATGGTTGAGAGTTTAAGGATGTTTTTAACAGCAGATAGAAATTTTTACGGATTAGAATTATTAGATAGGATCATAAATCTTTTAGAAAAATACGTTGATGAACTGCAGAAAGACAACGTTTACATAGCCGTAATGACATTAATTACTACAGATAAGAACAAATTATTAAAAGTGAACGATGCCAAAATTAAACAATTATTCGGTGACTGCCCGTTTACTCAAATGCAACAATTAACGCACGTATGTACTTAAGATTATATCCGAATTTAAAATCTAATGGTTCTATTTTAGATGGGGGAAAATCTATCGGTGCAATTACCACAGGAGCAATTAGATTTTATTACGAGTAAAAATCTAAATGTTAGAGCCGAATGGAACAGCTTAGAATGTCCGACAAAATCGCTCATGGATTTTACTCAGGAACCACTATTAGAATATTTCCATATGGAGCTCGCTAAAAGGAAGAAACAGAGCAAAAAACTGAGGATCATTCCTTTAGCATGGTGTATGTTGATAATAAAGTCAATAATGTAAACTGGTTAGAACGTGGATACGATAAGTACAAACGTATTCTTCCCGGATTTTCCGAGGAAGAATTCTGCAAGTCGATGTTTCAAATATTGGCGTCGAATCGAAGCGATAACGAGCTCCAAAATGAACTCTTCGAAATGTTGGGTTTCGACGCCTTCGAGCTGATTTCTGAAATGTTGGAAAATAGGAAGAGCATTGTTGAGTGCGGTTTGAATTTTTCGAGTAAGTGGTGATTTAAGTTTTAATAAAAAGCCTTTCATATGTGGAAGTTCGTTTATGTTTTACATTTTCATTCTCCTCGATTTGAAAAAAAAAGATAGTTTGATAGGAACATGCTTTTTACTGAGACGTTTGTTGTTTCATCTGTACTTATCATTTACGTGTTTGATGCTGAATAAACGATGATTTTGTATTGTGTAAAGTGTAAGATAGACTACCCCTAGAAGCTTATGTTAGTAAGATCTCCGGTCGGTTTCAAAGTTCGTAAGTACCTTTCCTACAGCTCTGATCGTTTCCGCAAGCGACGATTGGGCCGAAATGAAGGCGATTTGTTATAGATGAAGAGCTCTTCGAGGTGTGGGATTATGACTGTGACCAGCTTCCAAAGATCGCTTGGAAAACTGGTTTCAACGGACCGAGAAGCGCTATAGAAATTATTTGATAGAAAAGTGAAATAAATGTAGTGCAAAGCTTTCCTATTTTACCCGCAAGTACAGTCATTGGAAATCCGAAATTATTTCTTACGAACATCACTAAAAACCTTGGATTTCGAAAGTAAATTCATGAGCATTGCGATACTTACAGATATTCATGCAAAGAAAAAACCCGCAGAGAACGGATATATAAAACAATCGAAAGATGGACCGCACATAGCCAGTCAAGTTTCCGTTCATCTCGATAGCGAAAAATTATACCTGAAACAGATGCGTAAGTTGGAGAAAAAGGCTGAAAAATTAAGAAATAAAGAAGGTAACGACTACCCGCAACATAACAATACAGAATGTAGCAGTTCAATTAAAACGTAAGTAGTTTAAAGTTCAAATCCAACGGCAACTTCCTAACTCTCGTTTTAGGGAATCCTTGACTAAATTGGCGAGGTCAGCTGCAGCTTTTACTCAACAACTATATCCGCACGTTCACGATTCCCAGAAAGATGTTCATGTTAAAAGTAAGTTTCATGTTTATAGACGGGCATGGAATTCGCCTATTAGTGTTTCAAAGTCGTATGCCTAAGAAACCGAATAGAATTGTAATAGTCACCGCCCAATTTTGAAGCGTTTACCACTACGATTCTAGGATATAAGTCGGAGACGACCTTGAAACACTAAATTACACGTGTTAAGATGTAGGTACTTCTTTCACGAACTCGCTTTTTTACAGTGATGATCTGTGGTCAACCCACGAATGTGCCGAACGATGCAATTAAGAAATCTACCCAAACTTACGACGAAATTACCATACCTCCGCGGAAATCGGATGAAAAAGTGAAATTCGTGCCTAAAATCAATGTATCTGCGATGGATAAGATCGGAAAAATGGTTTTCAAAGACATAGAATCCTTCAATCATATACAATCGGAAGTGTATCCGGTCGCTTATCATACGAACGAGAACATGTTAATTTGCGCTCCAACAGGTGCCGGAAAAACGAATATAGCTTTGTTGACTATAGTGCAACAAATTAAGAATTGTTTAGAGAACGACGTCGTTAGGCTCGACAGATTTAAGGTAATAATTAGGGTAAGATAATCGTGTCGTCTCAGCATCCGTAACAGCTGGAACGGCCAACGAAACTCGGCACGCGCCTCTCTGATGCGGTGCGTAAACATCTGCCGGGTGGAAAAGCAGTTCTAATTCGTACACATTCATCAGTGATTGGCTGTTTCAGCTGGCATAGCTAGGGCTATGCTGGAACGGCACGATTATCTTAAGCTAGTAATAATTGTTGTGTTAAGCAATAAATTAAGTAAAACACACGTGTTAACGTTGGAAATAGGATTGAAATAGAATCTTTTTTATCTTTCGGGTCGTTTCAAGTTGTTAATTCATAAAGCGGAAATTGTGTAAAATTTGGGGCAACACTTGCTTTACCTTTACTATTTCTCGAGTACGGTATACGTACGTATACGGCTCGGTGGATCCCGACAAGCCCTTGACCTTTAAGGCCTGTTGTGCTATTATATGTATATTTTTATGATTCATCTTAATGCGTGCCTTTTACGTTAAAATTCGGATGCATGCAAATAAACCGTTTATAATTTAATTTTGAATTTCAGATCGTATATGTTTGCCCGATGAAAGCGTTAGCGGCCGAAATGACCGGAAACTTCAGTAAAAAATTAATGCCTCTCGGCATTCAAGTCAAAGAATTAACGGGAGACATGCAGCTTTCTCGCAAGGAAATAGTCGAGACTCAAATGCTCGTTACGACGCCGGAAAAATGGGACGTTATCACCCGAAAAGGCACAAGTAAGGATGGCTCCGAAGTCGTAATTCATTTCTAATAAAAATATTCTTCCTCCCCAAGGCGACGGAGAACTAACCAGTTTATTAAAATTACTCATATTAGACGAGGTTCACCTGTTGAACAGCGACCGTGGTTCGGTCATCGAGGCTTTAGTCGCCAGAACTCTCAGGCAGGTCGTCAATTCACAAAATATGATCAGAATCGTCGGACTTTCGGCAACCTTACCGAATTATCTAGACGTAGCGCATTTTCTTCGGGTGAATCCGGAAATCGGCCTGTTCTATTTCGATTTACGCTATCGTTCCGTCCCGTTAACTCAAACTTTCATCGGGATCAAATCGACGAAGCAATTGCAAACGAATATCGACACCGATGAGACTTGTTTTACGAAAGTTGTCGATTTCTTACGAGGTGGGCATCAGGTATATTCAATTATGTCCCTTTTTTTATTTGGAAATCGTATACATGTTCGGATGATAATTTAGGTGATGGTTTTCGTCCATGCTAGAAATCAAACTAATAAAACCGCAAACTTTTTAAAAGAAACCGCCGGGAAACGGAATTTATCGCATTTATTCGAACCGGATAAAAATTTCCAAGCGAAGAAAGCCATGTGGAACGTGAAGAATAAGTCTTTGGAGAGTTTATTGCCGTTTGGTTTAGGTGTACATCACGCAGGTAAATATATTATGTATACGAGGTCTGTTCAAAATGTCTTAACGTGCTTTATGGTTTTTATAACCTCTGGTTGACGCAATGGTTAGAGCCGCGGGTTCCCAAAATTTCTCGTTCTTTCGATTCCGGAAGCCAAAAATTGTGGTTTTCATTAAGACAAAAAAGAAACTGACTTTGAAATTGTATTTTCATGCTCAAATCTAAGGTCACCGCCTGAACTCTTTATAATTATTAGGTATGTTGAGGAAAGACCGCAATGAAGTTGAAAAATGTTTCGTACAAGGAGCGATTAAAGTACTAGTTTGTACAGCAACGCTAGCTTGGGGTGTTAACCTACCAGCTCACGCCGTGATTATCAAGGTACCAACCCCACAAATAATTATTCCGCAAAAACGATAGATATAAGAGTTCTTTTTGCAGGGAACCAAGCTGTACGATTCCAAAAAAGCGCTTTCGTGGACTTGGATATATTGGACGTGATGCAGATTTTCGGCAGGGCAGGTCGTCCGCAATACGATACATCGGGAACGGGCATCATTATAACGACTTACGATAAAATGAATTTCTATTTAAGCGCCATGACCAATCAGATTCCGATCGAAAGTAAATTATTGAATGCGCTCACGGATAATTTAAATGCTGAGGTAGGTGATGTGCAAAGCGTGGAAAAGTTACGGAGGTGATGTGGAAAATGTACCTACCACTAACGCTGTAAATTTATTTAATTTAATAAAACAAAAAACTGTTAATAATAATAATAATAATCCTACCTTTATCGTAATAACTATTACAAAAACGTCAAGACTGTTAGAATTAATTTAATATGAAAAATTATAAGTTTACACATGCGAAGTTCGACTCCACTGACGTAACTTACACCACGCTATAAACCGTGACACGTTCTAATTAAATAAATAAAACAGTCCTTTTGCTGCAATGAATTATTTTTTGGTTTTAGATCGTATTAGGTAGCATATCAAACATACAAGAGGCTGTAGAATGGATGACGTTCACTTATCTTTACAGGCGGATGAGGATAAACCCGCAAGTTTACAGTTTACAATACTCCGATTTAGAAGTAAGATTACCCACAAAATCATGTTTTGAGAATATTTTTTAAAAATTCTTTTAGCAAGATCCAGATTTGCGCGGGGCGATGTTTACGTACGCTCATAAAGCAGCTACGCTTCTCGACAAAGCCCATATGATACGCTACGACCCGAAAAATGGAGATTTGATGGCCACCAATCTGGGAAGGACGGCCAGTTATTACTACATAAATTTCGACACGATGGAGATCTTCAACGACATGATGAATCCCACTATGACGGAAGCGGAAATTATCGAAATGATGTGCATGGCTTCGGAATTTCAACAAATTCAAGTACGTTCAAAAAGAAATTATTTAAGACGATTTGTGTTGTACGAGTGGATAATTATTATAAAATGAGGATATGTCTTCGTTCCGTATTAACACTCCCAATTTTATAAGTGACAAGGATGTTTTTATAAAAATTTTTATTGTCGGTCACTGACTGATGATTAATGGAGACAAGCGGTTCTAGGTATACCTGTATATTATCTACGCTTTAGTGTTAATAGGAAATCGAATTTGATGCCATTGGAGACAATTGAAGAGAGATCGTATCGAATTTTAATCGCAACAAAATTTAATAACTATTTATACTACCTTCGTAGATAGTATACAGGATGAGATTTAAAACAATGCCTTTGCCGGTTTTCCGATATAAACAGAAGACTGTCACTGCTATAAAATTGTTTTATTAGCGAATATCTGCGCGCATTATTGGAATAAAATGTTTCTATCGCTCATATGTCTAAAAACCCGTATCAAACCAATCTGTACTCTTCTGCGACGGTGAGCTGGACAACTTCAAAGGCCATTTCGTTTCCAAGTTTTAACAGTTGCAGCGTCTGGTTAATAAATAATGAAGGATTTGAAATTTCATACCTTTATTTCAAATTTGCCGCGCTCTTTCTAATTTGTAGCATGTTAAACTGTCTGTTGCGCTCATTGGTATAAATTTATGGGGAGTGGCTTAACTATTTCTGTTGAATGAACAGAGTATACAAACTTATGTTTTATCTATGGCGCGGTGTTAGTAAGTATTGCAATTTTATACAATCCAAGACGTTTGAGAAGGTTTTCAATTTGCTTCAGTACTTTAAACGTAACAAAAATTTAATGACTATTCGTACTACACTCGTAGATAGCATTCAGGGTGCAGAATTTCTATACAGGCTGGATTTTAAAACGATGCTTTCGCTGGTTTCCCGATATAAACAGACGACTATCACTGCTACAAAAGTATTTGTTTATTAGCGAATACCTTGTATATTATCTAAGGCGCGGTGTTAATAACGAATACAATTTTATATCATCGAAGACGATTGAGAAGGTTTTCGATTTGTTTCGATATTTTAGTTGTAACAAAATTTAGCGATTATTTATAATATCCTCGTAGATAGTATAGAGGGCGCAAAATTTCTATACAGGGTGAATTTTGAAACAATGCGTTAGGCGATTTTCCGATATAAGCGGAAGACTATCGCAATTATAGTATGATAAATTTAAGAAATACCTTAGGCAGTGTCTAATAAATTGTGCTTATTATAAAATGCAGGAAATTTTTAGCGTACACAAAATACTAATAATAATATTTTGTGACTTTTCTATTGTAATATTTTATTACTTAGAAACAAAAAGGAAAAACATTGGTCGGACGAACTGCTGTATCTCCGTAAGCATTAAAAATTAGATATCTGTTTATATGAACGCTTTTATTCAAAATAGTCCATAGTATACCATCTCCCGAAATATTTACTGATCCTTCTGAAACACCCTGAATAGACTTTTCGTCAGCTAATTTACATAGATACTTCTTTTACGCGTGACTTCCCCTAGATTTTTGAGTCAAAAAGACCACAACTACAACGAACTCCCTACTTATGTAACCTACCGTTCTATTACGCATTCAACCTTGAAATCCTGAGATTTGACTGGTCTCATATAGCTTTTATTAACTTTGCAGGTCAGACAAGAGGAACTGGAAGATTTGGATTTCTTAATGGATAATTATTGCGAACTGAACGTTCCTGGTGGTCCAGAGAATGTTTGTGGGAAAGTCAATATCTTAATGCAGACTTATTTATCCAGAGGTTACATCAAATCGTTATCTTTAGCTTCCGATATGGAATACATAACTCAGGTAGATCTACATACGAGGGCTATCCAAAAACTAACTTACGTTTTGGAATAAAAACTGACAGAAAAATTGTATGATTATATGCAATACTCATTTTAAAAATGCACAGTTCACTAGCCAGAAGCAACACGAACTTCACGCTACCGCAGCTGGATGCACATTGAGCGAGGGAACGCCCAGACAGTTGGCGCCCGTACCCGTCCCTTGCCACATCGGTCCAAAATATAAGTTAGATTCTGGATAGCCCTCGTATATCTAAAACACGCGACAAGACTTTGTAAATTCCAATTCCTAGAGCGCGGCGAGGATAGCAAGATCCCTATTCGACATAGCAATTCATCAGAACAAGGCGATACTAGCCGGTCGTTGCCTTCTGGTGGCGCAAATGTTCGAACAGCAAATCTGGCCGTTCCAATCGCCCCTTCGTCAATTCAAATACATCGAAGGTCCCGTAATACACAATATCGAAACGAATCGCTTGAACATCGATTATTTACGGGAAATGGACGAGAAACAGATCGGATCGATGATTCGAAATACGAAAGTCGCTTCGAAAGTGAAACATTGCGCGGAGGCGTTTCCTCTGGTCGACGTGGATGCGACGGTACAACCTATTACACGTGGCGTTATTAGGGTGAAACTGTTCCTGAAACCGGCTTTCAAATGGAGTAACACTTATCACGGGAAGATGAGCGAAAATTTCTGGATATGGGTGGAAGATCCCGATAACGATTCTATCTATCACACCGAGACGTGTACGATAACGAAAGCCGTTTGTATGAAGGAGGAGATGTTGGAGTTGGTGTTTACGATACCCTTAATCGAACCGAGACCGTCGCAGTATCTGGTCCGAGTCAGTAGCGATAGGTGGATGAGTAAGTTGATTTGCATCGATCGGTGTTTGTTGGTTGTTTTTTTTTCAAAAATAATTTTCATAACGGCGTGTACAAATTTCGTTTATTTTTTGAGAGAAATTTTGAGAAATAATCGGTACTCCCAAATTACAGTATCAACAGGTTTTAGTGTTTATTACCCTCGGGGAGACGCCAAGATCACTTTCGTCGGGTTCGTTCCAGCACTTTTCAGGTCAAATAAACGACAAAATTTCACGTATATGGCGGTTATTACTAGAGTTGCTCAATTTGCACCGACAGCGAGTGGCATTTCAGGCATTTCTGCTATAAATTTCGTAACTTTTCAATCTTTGGTCGTTTTCGCAACGTTGGCAACATTTTTAGAAGAAATAGTATTTACGACAGCGTACATGTATACACAACAGATCTCTCATTGAGACTCACAGTTATACTGAAGGTTGTTTCGAATCTCCGCTACTGTTCGTTGGCGATAGTGAGCAACTATAATTATACCTTAAAAGTAGATAATCTAGGGGCCTTTTAAACCCATGTAAAACCCCATCATAAAACCGGATATCCATTCTTTTAAAAAACCTGTCTCTCTCTCACTCTAACAATTAATCGGCATTTTTCTTCAGTCTTATATCGTGCAGCTCATATATGGTACAGTCCGTTTCAAAACTATCCGACCGTAGATATACACGGTGATCCAGAATGATTGACGTGTGCCGCTCTGTATTAATATGTATCTTGGGCTAACGGCGGTAACAGCCTACAATTACGAAATAAGTTACGACAGTATCGCTGACTCCCAATTATAGTCAGTTTAGTACTTTTTAACAAAAGAACTTCTTGCATTGAAATGTTATTTTCTTCTGCCCATTGAATGCATTGGGAGGCATGATCGAACAGCATCGCTGTGCTTGATTTTAATACATCTTCTGCTGGATATGAGGGAGCGGTATCTATTAAAAGAAGCGCTTTTTGAGGAAAATTCTCGTCCAAAATTTTCGTTTACGTGTTTCATGACCCAATTTTTGAACCAATCCATGACATTTGTTTGGGTCATTCATCCTTTCTTGCTGGCTCTATACTCGACGGGAAGATTAATGTTTTTCAAGCATCCGGGGTGGAGGGATTTTTACAAGTAGTGGTAACTTGTGGGTGCCCGCCGCATTTGAACAAGGCATGAATGTGATTCCATCCTTAGAAATTTTCCTATTGTGCAGCTGACTTTTCCCTTTCATGAACCCAAGCGGTAGTTGGTAAAGTTTCTCAAAATGCAGTATTTTCGTCAGCGTTATACACCTGGTTTTCTGATAAATTCATTTTGTTAATGAACTGTAGGAGTTGCTCTTGGAATGGTGCCATCGTACATGTGTCACTAGATACTTTTTCTCCACAAATTAAAAAAATTGGAATTCCACGCCTCATTTTAAATTTATCCCACCCAATCGGAGCTTGCTAAAAGTCATCTTTCACAGTTATTTCTCTATAAAATAATCTGGATTTTCACGTAAAATTTCCTATGAAATCGGTACATGAAGGTTTCTAAGTTGTAATAATCGTGTATACAAAGCATTCTCTAACTTAGGATGATCATTTTGACGCCTTTTTTAAATTTATAACTCGTAAAATTGTATTCTACATGCATACCTCGCCCTTGAAATGTAGTTGAAACAAACTGTCTGATTTTATATTTCTTTTGTTTAATGTAATATATGGTTGTTTTGGGCACTATAAATCTTTCGGCGTCAAAGCGAATTCCCCTCTCTCAAGAATATCTAAAATTTTGCACTTCTCTTTAAGAGTCAGTGTTTGGTGGCGTCGGATAATTTTAACAAAAAACTGCACGTGTTACATACAAACATAGTTTCATTAGGGTCCACAAACTGAGAATGGGTTCAGGCAGAAAGCGTAAACGCAAGGCATTTGAGGTGGAAATTGAGGAGGATTCCCTGAAATTTATTGTCAATTAAGGCATGTATGCATTTATATGTACGTACATATGTACTAATTTACACGATTTTAAATGTGTCTGGATTATAGAAGTAAATGACACAAAACTGCCCCAATTGTAATAATGTCCAAATTACTCCAAAGTCTCCGAGTTAATGCATGTCCGGTTTAACGAAGTTTCAGCTATTTTGTTAATTTATCAGTCTCATTTTTTTGTATTATATTTTATACTAGGTGACTCGATAAACTTTTGCCCAAAATTTTGTTTGACTTTTCTTTTTCCTAAACCTTGGCGTAGCAATTACGAACAAACCCGCAGGAGGAAGTGTCCAATATGGTCCAGTCGTTTTCAAGTTTTAAGCATCCGAACAAACCACGATCCATCTTTATATATACAGATTATTATTATTTTTTTCTTTTGGTAGGAGTTTGGTGCTTGTTAAATACATATTTCATATATCTTTAACAAATAAATTATTATTATTATTATTAAAAATGGGTTTGTTATCTCGAGTACGCTGCGAAAAATAAGGAAATACCACTGGGCGAGCCCGGAGCGGTACGGTATACGTACGTATACGGCTCGGTGGCTTCGAACAAGCCCTTAACCTTTAAGGCCTGTTGTGCTGTTATACATATATATGTATTTGTATGATTATTCTTAATGCATATATATTTCACATATCTTTAACAAATAAATTATTATTATTATTAGCGAATATATACTGTATTTATTTTTTTTTACTTTAAACTATTTTTTTCTCTTATTTCCCTTATTAGATGCTGTATGCACCCATCCGCTTTCATTTCTGGATTTGAAACTACCCGAAAATTTCACGCCTCATACCGATTTATTGGAACTACAACCGCTCGAAATTACGTGCCTGAACAATCCGAAGTACGAATCCGTATACAACTTTACGCATCTAAATCCGGTACAGACGCAAATCTTCCATTGCCTCTACCACACCGACAACAACGTGTTGTTAGGAGCACCGACGGGATCGGGTAAAACGATCGCTGCCGAAATATGTATTTTTCGATTGTTTAATACGACACCCGAACTTAAGGTGTGTGTATTTTTCTATCGTTACGTCACGTGCATGTATATTTACGCGTGAAATTTTCAAGGTTGTCTACATCGCTCCGCTAAAAGCGTTAGTTAGGGAAAGGGTCGACGATTGGAGGAAGAAATTCGGCGAGAAATTGAATAAAAATATCGTGGAAATCACCGGCGATGTAACTCCGAGCCCGCAAGTGATAACTGCCGCCGATATCATCATAACGACGCCGGAGAAATGGGACGGAATGAGTAGAGGATGGCAAAACCGAAACTTTATTCGCGAAGTCGGTCTGATTGTGATCGATGAAATTCATTTATTGGGCGAAGATCGCGGTCCGGTACTCGAAGTGATAGTGTCTCGAACTAATTTTATTTCCGATAGAACCGGGAGGAGATTGAGAATCGTCGGATTATCGACGGCGATGGCTAACGCTAAGGATTTGGCAACGTGGTTGGGAATAGGCGAGGTCACGTCGATTTGTTGACCGTAGAAAATTCTTCACTCACCCCGTTTAATTTCAGATGGGGTTATACAATTTCAGACCGTCAGTACGTCCGGTACCTTTGGAAGTCCACATAGCCGGTTTTCCCGGTAAACATTACTGTCCAAGGATGATATCAATGAACAGACCAACCTACCAAGCCATCAGACAACATGCTCCTGACAGTCCGGCGTTGGTGTTTTGCTCGTCGCGTAAACAGACGCGCCTGACGGCTTTCGATTTGATCACGTATCTCGTAACGGATACGGATCCCAAACAATGGTTGCATTGCGACGAAGATACCATCGCCGTTATTATTTCGAATATCGTCGATGTCGATTTGAAACAATTTCTTGCGTTCGGTATCGGTATTCATCACGCAGGTTTGCAGGAGAGGGATAGAAAGACGGTGGAGGAGCTGTTTGTTAATCAGAAGATACAGGTGTTGATTGCAACCGCCACGCTGGCTTGGGGTGTAAATTTTCCCGCTCATCTCGTCGTTATTAAAGGTACAGATTTCTTTATTTTTTACTTGGAATACGAGGACTGCGAGAAAAGTTTGTGCAAGTTAGTATTTTCGCTGGGCGATTATTAACCTAACCTCACGGCAAATTGACGCGTTTTGGATAGACCATTGCCACCAACTTATCAGATAAAAACATTAGCCATACAGTGTCACGTCTCCTCATTCATTGTTCTGTATTAATTTTTTGTATATTTATGATTTTAATTGAAAAATTCAATGAATACTTGAATACTCTGATACTTTTATGGTCATGCAAACTTAACTCGATCACTCTCATCGTTACACCAGCAAATTTATACTTCGAAATTTTTATGCCGCACGGTTGGCTCCCGGTACAATCTGAGCATTTGACAACTAGTAATTATTGCATAAATCTCAATTTTAAGTAATTTAAATAAAAGAATCTGCTTATAAACTGAAACCTACAGATTTGTTGAAAATATTTTTGTACGAGAAATAAACACTACAAACCGCGAAATTAGAAACCTCACAATTTGATGATGATCTACTTCCTTAAATTATACAGAGTGAATTTAAACGATTGTCATCTCCGCTTCCGTATTTTCGTGACAAAATGTATGCATTGCCGCTACCATTATATGGTGTATCAGTGTACAGTGGGTGAAACAATTTTTTGGAAATGGAAAATTTTGCATTGAGCCGATGCGCATAACTCGCTAACGGTGCGATATAGAAAAAGTTTTAAGACCAAACTTGTTTGTTTGGATACGGTTTATCAAGCAGACAGGAAAAATGTTTACTGTATTTTTTTATTAGATTATATTGGTGCTTATCTACAATTTGTAGGTTATCGAAGGGAGCGACATTAGACCGGTAAATAGTAAACACTGGGACCATGAGTGTCCGCTTATGAGAGCTTTCACTGTATATCAAAGACAATTTTTTTAAATATAACATCATTTCCTTGATTTTACCGTTGCAAACAGTTTGCAAAAACTTTTCCAGCAGGGCGAAATTTCTCGACGATAATAAATGCATTTTGTTTCGTGCTGTCCCAAATTAGGTACCGAATACTTCGATGGTTCCATCAAAAGATACGTGGACATGCCGATAACGGACGTTCTACAGATGATGGGGAGAGCCGGAAGACCACAATTCGATAATAGCGGCGTCGCTTGCGTTTTCGTCCACGACATTAAAAAGAATTTCTACAAAAAGTTCCTGTACGAACCGTTTCCGGTAGAATCGAATCTATTGCAAGTTCTTGCCGATCACGTCAACGCCGAAATCGCCGCCGAAACAGTCCCGACTAAATCGAATCTGATGGAATATCTAACGTGGACGTATTTTTTTAGAAGACTGCTAGAAAATCCGTCGTATTACAATTTACCCGATGTCGAACCTAGAGTAGTTAATGAATATTTAAGCGGCCTCGTAGATATGGTCGTGGACGAACTAGCCAATAGCAATTGCGTGGCGGTAACTCAAGAGGTAACGACATTTTTTTTTAATGTTCGTTTCTTTTTTGTTTCCTTTTTTTTAAATCGAAAATCTGGTTTTGTAGGAAAACGTCGTTCGATACGAATCAACCTTTTTCGGACAAGTCTCATCGTATTACTACTTATCCCATAAGACGATGATGCATTTTCAGAATACAACGAGACATGATTGTAGTATCATGGATTTATTGTTAATTATGTGCCAATCGCAAGAGTACGCGTTCTTTCCAGTAAGACATAACGAAGATAAGATTAATATGTAAGGATGTTATTTCGAAATTACCGCGGATATTACGTAATTTCAAATTTTAGGGAAATAGTTAAATTGTTATCAGTCAAATTGAACGGCTTAATGTACGATTCGCCTCACTTGAAAGTCAATCTTCTGTTACAAATGTATCTAAACGAAATGGATTTGCCGAATCAAGAATACATCGTCGATCTTAAATCGGTTTTGGATCAGGCGCTAAGGATCTTACAGGTAGTTTTTGCATAGAGTGAGCAACCGGAAATATCCCGAATTGGCAATTCTAAAAAGACCCTAAAAACGAAAATTTGGGTTTTCCAAGTTTTCCGTCGCTGTCCTTCCCCTGTTCTGTCAGTTCTGTCTTATTATTCGTCGTTTTGTCTCTTACTTATTCATATAAAAGGAAACAAAACATGTCTACTCTCGTTCCGGGTTGAAAAGAAGCAACACGCTTTTATTCTGATGACCAAAGTTGGCCCTGGGAGCGTTCGCCCTAGTAGCGCGCACGTTGAAGAAGTGTAAGGGGTGTAGCAGATGTTATAGTCGGGGGACCTTCAGTCAGCATCGTTTGTACGTTTCTATCCATTGTGTTAGGAGTTTTGTACGGTTCAGTTTAATAATGACGTAATTACCAACGTCGAAAAAGTTACCATCGGTTTACAAAGTATAGAATTTTATCGTCGAATTTCCATATTTAGTACGCAATGGCGTTTTATTACTTTCGACCTTAGACCATGTAGTACATGGACTGGTCATAGGCCGCCATTTGCCGGCCACACAGGAGCAATGATCGTGACGTAATATGGTGACGACGAAACCCGATGTTTTCCGATCGCACGCAACGAGAGTGCAACTGTCACGAAAAACTGACTAATTGAATATTGAGGTTAGAAACCATGTACGTACTTATATGATAAGTTGTCAACACGTGATCGGGAAGCAACGGTGAACATCGGAAAAAGCCGATGTTTCCCGATTGCACCGTATTACGATACAATCTTTGGCCGCCTTCGTTGCGATGGTTCCCTATGCTGACGAGCATTCCATGTACTATATGGTCTAAGCTTTCAACCCATTTCACAAAGCGATCGCCATCAAGGAGGGTCGAACTGAATTCGATGATGCTCAAGTTGCAGCATATTTAGAAATTATTCATAATTTTTTTAAATATCCTCCCTACCACTTTCAGGTCAATCAAACAACAACACTGGAGTTAATAGCTACATTTTTAAAAACATTTAGTGGTAGAGTACTTTTATTTATTTCATATACAGAGAGATTCAAAACGATTCTCTGAAAATACTGGTTTCCACAGAGGGTGATATCAATATTTATTTCCAAACTTGGGAATAAATATAGCAACTGATTATATTTTGGGTAATATCACCAACTCTTTTGACATTTTTCATTATTATTTGATAATGATTATTTTTCGTATACATACACATTACAGACTTATCGAGAATGATTGTCCACCACGTGACCAGTAATTTTTTTAATCTGGGGATTTTTATGTTTACAGCTTTATGGTATTTGCATATCACTAGGATCCAACTACAGCATTTGACACAGTGTTTCAACATTCCTTTCGGACTGTTATCACTATGTCCTATACTCTGAAACAGGACAAATTTCTCTCTTGAGTTATTTTACAAATAGACTCCGAGTTAATATAAGTATCGAAGATCTTGTGGAACAGTTTCTAAATCAAGAATATGATTATGAAAATTTAAAACGCCATATTAGCAGAATAGTGAAATATCAAACATGAAAAGATTTGTATCGTAAACATGGTTATGGTATCTATCGCGTTGATGTCATATCTTGTTATTAAACGTACACGTCATTGAAAATAATACTAACCACAATATTTTGAAAAAGTTTAATTTTCTAACGCTAACGGCACAGACACTTATTTTGGATCTCACTGTATTATTTTTATTTGTAGGTTGTGTATATTGTTTCCTTACGTTTGCTGTCAAATTCTGTTATACCAACATATCAGTGATGCCAACTAAAAATTTCATGACACTTACGGTTGCTCACTCTATCTCATGATTAGACCCACAACACAACAGCGGTGATGTATAGTTGGTCTTAACTTGTCTCGACCTTAAGATGCAGTGCAGGTTTTATGGGAACTGATTGCAGGCTTGCCAAATTATCTCGATCATGTTTCCGGTTCGTAATGACAGTTATAATAGTATTGTGCGCAGAGTAAATCGAGCAACTAATCAGAGCAGTTAGTGCCAATAATGCGATAACAATTTGTGGACACTTTGAGATTTGCCTCGACCAATCAAAAAATTCGTGACTAGTTTATGATCATTCTGTGAACAAAGCTAATATTAACACTTGTGTTCGATAAAAAATGCATTATCACAACCGGATATAGAGTTGGCGTTATTGATAGATTACGGTGATAGTAAGAGACGTAAAACTGCATGTAAAGGTCGAGACGGACTATACGGGGTGTGTCTAAATTGGTGAAAAAGCTACACACGGCGACTTTCTTCGTTCGATTCTGAATCGAGAATCTTTATCTGAAAGTAATCACGCTTCATATGTTTTTGGGAAGCACTTGAAAGAACCGTACAGTTGGCCACACTGCCCTCGCATACTACTGTAATAGTCAAAATTGGACAATAATGTTTTTGATAGACATCACGTTCGAATACAAATCTTATTATTCTATAACGTTGCAAGATGTGTTTTTCATGAAAGTATTTCATGAAGAAATGTTAAATTGGAAGTAAAAAAGAAACCGTTTACCAACAAATAGTATCAAAAATCCTATCCCTATCAATAGATATCGAACAAAAACGCCTAATTGTGGAATAAAAGTCCGAACTTCTAGAACCTCATGAAGACCTATGAAGCGCAATATCATATTTTGATGTTGAGATTTTATAATCACAATTTTATAAGGGATTACATCACGTGTAGCTTTTTCGCCAATTACACACCCGATACGTTACATTTAGACTTGATCGTTTCAATTCGACCGGTTTTAAACCTGTTACGGTTCGACATGTCCGAACCCTGCTTATAATCTTAAGTATATTAACAATTTTAAAAACACAACAGGCAATGATCGATATCGCGGCAAACAACGGATGGTTGAGTTGTTCGATAAGAATCATTTTCTGATGCAAATGATGATACAAGGAAGATGGACATTTGAACCCGACCTCTTAACTATACCCGGCATAACCAAACCGACGCTACCGGCCTTATTCAAAGAATTAAGTAGGAATCGTTCGCTGAGATACTGTTCGGCAAAAACTCTAGCCGGCATGAGATGGGCTTACATAAAACATCCCGAAATATTACAAGAGGCATTAATTAACGTGTTCGGCACGAATCCCGCCGGCGAAATGATGAAAAATATTTCGAACATACCGTGGATTCAAAATAGAATCGATTTAATAGAAGTCGAAACCGGTTACCACAAACAGCTAAATAATAACGTTTACGAAGTCCTACCCGATACCGAATATGAAATTTCCCTTACCATTTTCCGGAAAGGATGCGGTGATAGAAACGTATTGCGTTCCTCGAGATTTCCCAAGAAAAAGATGAAGGCTGGTTTATAATTCTTGGAGACGGTGACGAGCTATGCAGTATAAAGAGATTTAACGTAGGCGGTAGAGGTACAGTTTCTTTAAAATTTAACACCCCATCCAGATTAGGTAATGTATTTCTTATTTTCTTCAAGGTGGTACGTTTTATATCGTTCATTTTTAGGCAATTATGTTTACGATCTATATTTGATGTCTGATTCGTATATAGGACTAGATCAACAACTTGAAATACCGATTCAAGTGAGGCAGTAGATTGAAAATTAAGTGGAAACTGTGATTTCATTAAGTTGTATTTATTTTGTTATTTATATTAATTGAATAAATATATATTGTTTACTATTTGGTACACAAGTCACAATCTATAATGGTCATCAGATATGTCGAGTAATTATCGAATGTAGGCTTTCAAGGCCGTTGTTGATTGTAATTATATTCTTCGCAAAAAAACTTCTTTCCGGAATTTCCAAAATTCGATCACAGTGTTAATAAGTGGTACTCGAGTGATACATCTGGGCAATTTCATACTCGTTCTTGTAAGATTATTTGAAACTCCTTGAATTCTCTAGAGAGTGAGCTTTCTCAAATGTGATGACGACATTTAAGTTGACATTTAAGGATTATTTAGAATTAAGAGGTGTGCGATCGCCTCTTCATTCTAAATAATACCAGATTTTCAGCAATCCAATGTTTAATATGATCTAATTAACTTTTACTGTTTAAATAAGTTTAAACACCAACATTTTTATTTTGGACGCCTATGGCAATTTTTATTTACTAACGCTGCCTATTACACCCAATGCGGCCAACTTAAATTCGTTACACTTACGATGGCTTACTCTGTAGGTGACGCGTATTTTTTACGTTTGTTGTCAAAATCTAGTACTATGAATACTGCCAACTAAAAGTCACGTGGTAGACAGTTCTGGTTGCTCAGTATACAGTTTGCGTTTGTAGCCAAATTTTATTACTACCAACATCCAGTGCCACCAATTTTAAATCACTGGGTGGATATTTCCGATTCTTCATTCTGTATTATGCCTCCGAATTGTGTATTTATCGTAAGGTGTAACCTTAAGTTGGCATTACGTACTGTTAGTCCTGTTAGTGCCATTAGTTGTTAAGTTGGTAACACAATGACATGCAGTAGATAGAATAGAATGAAATGTTGGCGAGAACTGAAATGTGACCGTAATATAAAGACCAAGAATATATATTTATTTTCGTTGAAGTTAGTTTTATTAAAAATATCGTGAATGAGGCCCCTGACCAAGAGCATTACTTTATTAAAGATTGCACGGGGTACGGCAACAAAGAAAACGACCTAACTATATAATAGATTCTACCGGTCGTTCTGTTCTAAAACTACCATTTACGATTTTTATTTAAATTTATAAAAACTATACTATATGTGTCATTGCCTATCAATCATCCAGACCTAGGATAGAGTACAAATTTCTTTTAATATCGTAATGGGCTCCGAATTATAATTTCTTTAAATTCTATTGTATGATTCTACCCAATACTAAATCTATTTCTATTCCTTGATGGATGTGTTCTGTCCAATTTTGTCATTTGAGGTTATGTAGCGCTATAACCTCAATTATTAATAAGAAAAAATAAGCCAACTTTTTTTCTTTCGCATACACCAACACCATATTTTACTTAATTATTTAAAAAAATGTCTCCGAGATCTAAAAAACCTTCCGCTACGTGGGTCCTGTGCGAGAAGTGCTCATCAAATATTCTACAAAAGGACGTTAATTTGCACGAAGGTGATTGCCCCCAGATACAACCAGACATTTATATGACTTTATTAAGAATAAAACTCTCTACGGGCAAGTAGATGTAAAAAATAACGAAGATGTGAAAGTCCTTTCACAGTATGGAAAGGATACGTTGGTATTTTTGAGTCAATCGGTTATCCAACTTTGTTCGCTTTCAATCGGTTGCTGGGCTAAGATTGAAAGCGAGAAATTGAACGCTCCGATCGCTCGGATGGTATGGCCTACGACGGAGAAATCGATCACTTCGATTTTATTCACGACCGCTTGTAAGTTATCCTTCTTCGAAAACATTCTGGGTATCTTTCGAAGGTGTTTTTGTTTTTAATAGTTAAACGATTCACGTTTTCTGGGTTTACTAGAAAATTTGGTCTGTTTCAATGGAAGTTATTGATACCAAAAAAGTGATTTAATTAACGTCCACATGCCCAAAAATTCAAATTTATTTATTTGACATATTCACCAATTAGGGGCACGTGTTTCGCACTGAAGCCAAGATTTTTAAACTGTTATCGCGTTGCCAGCGAAACACGTGTCATGTGTCAGTCCTTGCAATCATTAACCGAAAGAATACTTTTTAAAATACAGGCATCTGCATCTACTACTACTTATAGACGTTAACAAACTTTTATTACAATATAATTTCTAGGCTTAGATGTAGTTCCTCTAAAGCAAGAAACATTGGTAACTGTGGCGAAAGTAAATTCCAATATTAGAAATGCAACGTTAATCACATTAGTTCTGTTACACAGCAAGAAATCCATACAATTTTCGACAGAACTTCATACTAGAATACGTTATCTCTATGATGATAAACTACTCGCCGTAGGAAATAGGATTTCTATCACTTTTTCGGTAAACCTTTAAAATTTGAAGTAAAAGCAATACAATATGACAAAGGTGTCGAAACCGAATTGGCTGAAGAATTTGCGAAATTATCGATTGAGGAAGATCTTTTCGTGTAGTTAATTCCACAACGTTTGTATTGTTTGGGTTCGTATCCCTTGAATCTTAAGTACAACAAAACTTCCCTACCTCGAATCTCCGAGGACCACCAAAAAGTGTTTGCATTTATTCAAAATTGTTTGTCCTTTAGTGTTAAGGACTTTCAATTATTTATTCGAGCTACGGAAGTTTCATTGTAGTTCCCCTGATTAACTCGTGAATATTGCAGCGACGAAGCGGAATATGAAAAAGAAACGTTGAAAGATTTATTTAAACCTATAGGAGGATTAGATGAGGAAATGATTGAAATAAAGGAGTTGATGCGAGCCGCACTGGGACTTTCAGAGAGTAAGATAAATATCAGGCCTTCGAAAGGTTGCTTGTTATATGGAAATTCTGGAACTGGGAAAACACTGCTAGCAAACGCTATAACAAATTGTAGTGATGTGTTTAAAATAAATATATGCGCTACGGATTTGTATACGAAATATGCGGGAAACAGCGAAGAGTCCTTAAAAGAATTGTTACGAGATGCCATCGATAATGCTCCGTCTACAATTATCTTGGACGAAGTCGATGTTTTATGTCCTTTGAGAAGTAATCGCAGTAGCGAATCCGAGAAGCGGATAACCTCAAATATTTTATCCTTTTTCGAGGAATTAAATGCGGGGGATTATAAAGTGTTTGTGTTAGGAACGACTAATAAGATCGACAATATCGATGCTGCCTTCAGAAGGTGTGGACGGTTCGATAGGGAGATCGAAATACCAACGCCTAACCCCACGAGTAGGTAAGTTCTCCGTATTCAACAATTTTATGTTACTTCTCTTCGATTAAATAGGCTCGAAATATTGAGAAAAATGGTTAAATCTCCTACAAACGACAACGATGATGTTCTACGACAAATAGCTTACATGGCACACGGTTTCGTCGGAGCTGATTTAGCAGCATTATGTTCAAGAGCGGCGTTGCACGCTTCTAAGTCGAATAAGTCTTCTATCGAATTTGATGATTGGAAGTTTGCTTTAACGAAAGTTAGACCAAGCGCGATGAGGGAAGTTCAAGTTGAGGTACCTTAAAACTTAAAATTGTTTCATCGAATGAATTTATACTGTTATAATAGGCGTTTATCGGTTGCAGGTACCAGATGTAAAGTGGTCAGATATTGGCGGGCAAGAAAGACTAAAATTGGTCCTTAAACAGGCGGTTGAATGGCCTTTGAAGCACGCTGAAAGTTTTACGAGGATGGGTATTACACCTCCGAAAGGAATTTTAATGTTCGGACCTCCCGGATGCTCAAAAACGATGGTTGCAAAAGCGTTAGCTACCGAGAGTGGGCTTAATTTCCTGTCTATAAAAGGTAGTGGTTACGCATACTTAATTAAAAATTAAAAGTTCGTCCCAAGAGCGATTTCTCTCTCTATGCGATTTGTGTAAATAATTCGATTTACATCGCAATTTCGTTACATATATAATACAGATATTAGTCCTATCCACCACGTAAATTAGGCAACCGAAATAACAGCAGTTGGTAGTACACTATTGCTTTATGTCAAATATTGTAGAAAGTGGCGTATCATAAAGTTTTAATTAGGGTGCGCATTTTTAAAATAAAAAGAATTTTTTTACTTTTTTGATTTACTTTTGATTTTATCGGTTGCTAGATCGTAAGTTTTTATTCTATGCCTCTCAATTTGAGATAGATTTAAGTTTAATGATTGCCACAATTTATTTATTCAGGTAGTCTAACAGCTGTTGTTATATTAAGAGTAAAGTAAATAAATTTTGTCGAATTACAATAAATGTTCCAAATGAACATCCCTTTTCATGTTGTAACCATTCGGACAGTATCGACGGATTCTTTGGGGCTGTATTTTATGATCACTATCGAGTGCTCACTTGCAGTTATTGCGTTGTTGTTGCCATTAATAAAATTATTGAAAGTTTTCTGTTAATCTACACATTATTTACAGACCGTCCACACCCACAATTACATAACTTTTTTTTTCTGATGATAGGTCCTGAATTATTTAGCAAATGGGTCGGCGAATCGGAGAGGGCCGTGCGTGAAGTATTCAGGAAAGCTAGACAGGTGGCACCGTCTATAATATTTTTCGACGAAATCGACGCGCTCGGTGGTGAACGAACATCCGGTTCCAGCACCAGCGTCCAAGAGCGCGTTCTTGCCCAACTGCTCACCGAATTGGACGGCGTGAGTCCTTTGGGGGATGTTACGATCGTAGCGGCCACGAACAGGCCGGACAGGATCGATAAGGCCTTACTCAGACCGGGACGTTTAGATCGATTAGTGTACGTTCCATTACCCGACGATCACACTAGGAGGGAAATATTTAGATTGAAATTGTCGAAAATGCCTGTAAGTGCCCGTTTCGTGAAGTATTTGTTTGTTGGAGTTTTGTAAATAAAGAAAAGAAAACACCTGCGCATTTCGGAAAATCGATTCGACGTAAATATTTTCGAATTTTGATTTATTCCGTTTGCTAGCTTATCATTCGGATGATATAATAAATTCCAAGCTATCTTAGATAATTTCTGCAGAAGTTCAACTTTCTTTCACTTCTCTTTTACTTAGTTTAAATGTGTTAGGGAAAATGAGAGGTAACATTCTTCTTAGTACGAATAAGCGGATGGTTCAAACTTACACGGTGATCAAAACGAACAGCCCGGTACTCTTAGTGGGTGACATATTAAAAGTTTTGCGTGGTGAAATAGTCGAAAATAATTCTTAGTTGCTATCAAAATTATTTGCAAGACTTCTGTCAAATTGGTTGCATAACTTACAGATTGGTAGCACTACAAAGCTTACTACAAAATGTCATATTCAGAGGTTGTGAATTTAATTAAAGTAAAATGGTTGGATTTTTACTCAAATGATACAGGCAATAGTGCAATCTTGGTTACATATATTATTTGGTCATATCACTTCAAATGCATTTGAGATCCCTGTATTACAACAGCGCATGCCTCGGTTTATTCAACCGTTGCTTATTTTTCAGATCAATAATGATGTAGACGTAGATGAGTTGGTTAAACTTACCGAAGGCCACTCCGGCGCGGAGGTCAATGCAATATGCCACGAGGCAGCAATGGCAGCACTCGAAGAAGATATGAATGCTCAACTCGTTAATTTCAGCCATTTTGAAAAAGGTCTGAATTTAGTTCCACCTAGGACGTCTAAAAGTTTGACTGATTTGTACTTAACGTATATTAATAAATGATTTTATAAATATGCCTTGTTTTTCTTCCTTATGTGGAAAAAATTAAGAAATAAAAAATGACGATCACGCATTTGGAAGCACACCCAATGTTAAGGTTTGAGTACTGTGGAATAAGTAGTTTCAAAACGATACTTGAGGGAATCAAAACTACAAACGAATAAAAAAGTATAACATGTACATAACTCTCCAATGGACAACCTATCACTTACTCTCGCAGAAGGTTGTACAATGGCATATGCGGTACAGGCATTGCACAGCTTTCTGTGAGAGTTTCATAACAAACGAACAGTAGTGATAGATTGTTTATTGAAGAATTACGTAAAATTTTTAATTTTTATTTTTTGTTATTTATATCTTTTTGTCACTGGAAGTATTTTTAAATTTGAATTTTTCCCGGAAAATCAATGATAGTTCGGTCGATAAGAAAGAGGAGTGGGCGTATCGCTAGACCAAACTCTGCGATTTGTATCACACAATAGCTTTTTGTGTCTTATAGATGCTAAATTTGACAGCGCTGTTTGTTTGAAATACACTCGCGATAACGCTATAAAAGTCATTTGGATGAACTACGACGGAGACTACCCCACAAATTATTAGTTAGCTGTGTTGACTCCTTTTCAAAGTGTGCACCTAAATGTTGAAACGATGACGAGTAGATTCGTCAATCACAGAGTAAGTGTGAAGAGCTCTCCTTGCAAGAATATAAAATTCTTTTTATTACGCATCCGGATCTGCCACCTTAGTGCTAGGGTACCGATTTGTCTGCGTCAAGTACCAATCACCATCATAAGGGGCCAATGATAATAAAACTACGAAAATATAGAATACGTTATATGATCTAACGAGACATTTCTATAATATGGGTTAGGCAGGAATATATTTTTTATATTTATATTTTGGCCGGCGAGCCATTTATTAGTATGGACTAGAACAAAACATGAATCCCACGTGGTTTCATTTACAAAAAAGAAAGAACTTTGCTTGCACTACGCACAACTTTTTCATAATATGTAGTTGTTTATATTTTTTATTTGTTTGTTTTATTTTGTCTTGCTTCCCAAGTATTTTAAACGTCTTTAGGAATATATTTTAGTTGTCACTTAAATAACCAGTGGTAACTACTTCTTACTCATGACGAGTAGAATATGTTCAAAAATGACTGATTGTGAGATGATAGCACAGGCAACCAAACATACACTATTGGCAGCCTTGAAACACAAAGTCCCTGGATTCATTCATTATTTATTAGTCTTATTACTAAAGTTTGATAAAAGAGTGGATGACGTGTTATCGGTAAGTAGTGTAAACCGGTCTTTGTCTCCAGTTATGTGGAAGCCGCGACATTAAAATTCGGAGAAGTCATCCAGTCTTTTCATCAAACCTTACTTATTACACCTTTGCTTATTGATTATTAAAAATGCAACAATCAACATCAAATTCCAAATTTATTTTTAAATTGTTATTTAGAAGATATACACCTTGTTCTGAAAATGTTGACTCTTGTTATATAAGCAGGCATTTCTCATTCGTTTCATATTTTCAAAAAATCTAAAAATTCTAAAAACTAAATATCAAACTCAAACAGGGCAGTAAGAAGCAATCCAAAGCGAAAATCGAAAATGCAAACAAACTTATGATACGTATGACATTATCGTATTTAACATTTTTTAATTTAGTATTTCGTTTGGCCCGTAAAAAAGTTTTATTTCTAATTCAGGCAAAAACTGTTTGCCACGTCTAGTATAGTATGAAGCTCCATCTGTATTCGTATAGCGCAATTTTGCTATTCTAGTACAATCATTTCAGATAGTTGTAGTACTGTTGGCGCAATTTGAGCAACTCAACCAATAATACAGTCACGGAGGACGCGATTTTGTAATTTCAATCCCGCGCGCATTCGACGCATCGAAGTGCGTCGAATTATTTCGACGTTGCCCCGCAACGATTGTAAATATTGAAAAATAATTTGAAGTGCCGAAGACGTCAACTCGCCAGATTTTTCAACAAGTTTTCCAACTCGCGATGGCTGAAAAAATGCGCGTAGATCTAAAGAAATGCCTGGCGAGGGCGAAGAGGGACGGCACCTTTTACGAGAACGTCGATTTCACCAGCGCCAGCGAGGACCTCCGCAAGGAATTCAATATCACGGAGAAAAAGCGCCAGCAGCTGGTGAATTTCCTCAAGAACAGCATCGAAAAGACTAAGATTAAGGAATTCAAGAAGAAGGTCGAACCGGAATACCCGAAGATCGCGAGGAAGAACGTCTCGCACCGAGTGCTGCGACAACACGCCGATAATTTGCCGACGACTAAAATGACCAAATACATGCGTTTGGCCATTTTGAACAGCATCGGGGCGCCTAGGCTCGAACAAGCTTGGCCGAACGTTCTGAACGAGGTGCTGGACGAAGTGAAAAAGGAGTATTTGGAAGTTACACACGAGGTATTTTACTTTTATGAGGATTAAGGTTCTTGATATACAATATTTAATAGTATTAAGGGTTTCAACGATCTACCTATGCCTACCCACGTTTACACTGTCTACTTATAAAAAGGAACAAAGCAGATAAATAATCTTTCCTAAAGAATTGCGCTGGTAAAATTGCTTATAATTTAAGTAAAATAGAGAAACGAAATTGTTGTATTCTGATTCAAAGTTATTTATTTATAAAAGTCAAATTTTTACAAACGAAATTGAAATAAATAGAAATAAACAATGCATTATCACCGTGGTAACGAAATCGCAAGGTAAGGAAAGTAGGCTCTTGTTTGCTCTTGTTAGTACATAACCTCTGTTAGTTCGTAGAAAAATATAATTAATGATTCTCTCTAACCATGTAATAAGAAGACTAATTGGCCTAAAGCTTCCGGGGTCTAGTGATGACCTATTAAAGAAGATGCCAATTTTGTATATTAATGAGTAGCGTTCGTACAAAGCGTATAGAATTGGCATCATTTTAATTAATTTTTATTAGGATAACATGAAAATGCTTTAAGAGAAAAGTATCATTTATTGCATTTTAGTATTTAATATTAATAGAAAAGATTCGTCAAAAACATAAAGTTAGTTAAAATACATAATTTCCTCTAAATTTAGATTGTTATGGTTGTGTGTTGTTAAGTTTAATTAAGATAACGTGTTATCTTAAATTTAATGCTGTAGTAGGCTTCACCCATCATCCCTCCCTCACTTTCGGGACTTCGCCAATGCTCATTCGTGGCGCGGTTTTGAATTTAAATTTCTAACAGCAACTTCATGTATTTACTATAAACTATCGCTGCAATACAGATCATTACCACTATTACATATTTATTCTATTCATAATACCACGTGTACAACTACTATACTGCTACTTAACATCAAAGCTGAAAACCGACGCTTTTCTTACTGCCAACCTTACATCGATAAACTTTTATCATTTCTACCAACATGTAGGAGATGATTCTCCTATCAACTTCCCTAAACTATCCGAGGTCTAGTCATTATAGAAAGTTACTATACGGTGAATCCTTGAACAGTGTCGACGAAAAATATAGGCTGTTGTTGTTTTAAAGCCTGATGCTTTCCTCGCGATCGTATGAATGTTAGCCCGCTGGGGCACTTTTCTCCTCATACGGCAGGTTCCATCACAATTAAAAACTAGCTAGAACTAGTAGAATGATCATCGTTTTCAGCAATAATTTGTTGAAATTTTGCTGGAAACGAAGTAACAGCTGTATGATCAGCCGACGCTGATTCCTCCGTAGTTTTTATCTTTTTGTTTTAGATTACACGATTGAACGGCTTTTTTCTTCTTCTATTTCATCTTAAGCTGCTTGTCTTCATATAGAATCAACGCTTTTTTGTAACATATTACCATCAGTCCAGTAAACGTTCTTTTGATTCTCATTGTATGTTTTCGCAAGGTTCTCCAAGCTGCTCCTCAATTTTGTTCTAATAATATTTTGACTTTCACCTTGTGATTTTTGTATCTATCACAATCTAACTAATTTTTTTTTCTTGTTGTTCTTATTTCTCCATAACTTACTCAGCAGCTTCCATTATTTTACTCGTTCTTCCTTTCTTTAGATTTATCTCTTTTATCTCGTAATATACTTTCGTTTTAGTCGACAATAACTGTATCCGGTTGACGGTCTCAGCTTCGTCGCTGACGAAACACGTGCCCCAGATTAGTGTTGTGCAGGGTATAACGTAACATAGTTCTTGCAATCATCGTGAACGTTTTGGTCGACTTTCATAAAGAGCTTTCAGGATAATCCGCGGTAGACGAGAGGAAAGGTTATTGGTGTATATCATTAACCTTCCTATACTCACGCATACGGTCTGTGAGACCGATTTATATAGTATAGTATACGTCTTTCATGTTGACGTGAGTATAGGAAGGTTAAATATATCACCAATTGGATCAGCAAGAGTACCATTTTGATAGAAATATGCACCCCAATTGTTTGGCAAGCATATCTTCCCGAATATTTTTTATAATGCAGTTAGGGAAATAGTATCATCTTCGATAGAGTGAATTTTGTTGCTCCTTTGCTATGTTATTTTATAAGAAACTGGTGAAGATTCTTAATTTACAAACGAGATCTTTGTTAACGGTAGATTTCTGCTTTCCACGTGACTTTAGTTCAGGGATAAAGACAAATTTGTTGCACCTACTGCTTAAGAAGTGGCTTCCAAAGTCGTTTAAGTTAACATTCTCCAACAAAACTGATTCGGAAACGCAGATCTAGTGGGATGTTTTTGGTGACTTTTCTTTCTGGCTTTGTTTATTAATGTTTATTCTCATTTATTGTTATTATTTTTCTTGGAATTTCGTTATTTTTTGCTTTGGATCGACCCGTGTAGGACAATAAAGTTACATTATTACTATTCTTATTTATCTTTCGGCCTGGCTCTACCACTTTTTACGTCAAAAGGAGAAAATTTCAATCTGGCAGATAAAATTTCATATCCATCTATTTTGTCTTTCATTAGACTTAAAGAGTAAAGTCAAAGTAACCCAGTAACATTCTTATTATTGAAGATGGAGTTTTGATTAAATGGGATATGTTTTGCAGCGTTAAATGGTGATTTAGAAGCTGTTTGAAAAAAACAGGAAACTGCCATTTTCTTGTAAATCAGATATCTTCGTAAATGTAAGAGATACGAAAAAAGTTTCATATGAAAATCACTGTTTTCGATAAGACCAATTTGAAATTCATGTCGAACAAAAATTCGAGGTAGGTTCTTTTGAAGTAGTCGTATCAACTTCTTTAAAGTTAAGTTAAATGGTCGCCATATTGTATTTTCAAGTTATTGGATAGCATTTTTTATTCTCTTTTTAAAACCCGAAATTGTGTTATCCGTAATCTGCACGCGAAAAGCTTTAATTTGATGTGTAATAAGTCCTATTTCCGACCATTTCGATATTTTTCGAAATCCAATCCCTTTGAAACTTCAGAAAAATTTTAACATGTTCTAAATTAGTCGAAATTCAGTGTACATATGTTTTCGAAGGTGGAGAATACGATTTCGACGTCAAAACTCGTGAAATTTGCTTCGTGTGGATGTTAGAGTGTACAAAAGCGATTAGTCAAGAACCACTTTTCGCTTTATCCTCGAATATTTCCTTAATGAACCGCCTCTCGAACCCGAAATTGTGTTATCCGTAATCTGCACGCGACAAGCTTTAATTTGATGTGTAATAAGT
Organism: Chrysina gloriosa; assembly: GCA_038088585.1. Classification (NCBI taxonomy): domain Eukaryota; kingdom Metazoa; phylum Arthropoda; class Insecta; order Coleoptera; family Scarabaeidae; genus Chrysina; species Chrysina gloriosa. Next base: position 68,730,958 of record CM076090.1, read on the forward strand.
CGTACTTCCAACCATTTCGATTTCCTTCGAAATTTCAAGGGGTATCCCTTTGAAACTTCAGAAAAAAATAACATGTTCTAAATAAGACGAAATTCAGTGTACAGATGTTTTCGAAGGTGTAGAATACGATTTCGGCGTCAAAACTCGTGGAATTTGCTTCGTTTGGGTGTTAGAGTGCACAAAAGCGATTCGTCAAGAACCACTTTTCACTTTATTCTTGAATATTTCCTTAATGAACCGTCCCTCAAACCCTAAATTGTGTTATTCGTAATCTGCATGCGAAAAGCTTTAATTTGATGTGTAATAAGTCCTATTTCCGACCATTTCGATTTTCTTCGAAATTTCAAGGGGTACCCCTTTGAACTTTCAGAAAAATATTAACATGTTCTAAATTAGGCGAAATTCTGGGTAGCGATGTTTTCGAAGGTGCAGAATACGATTTCGACGTCAAAACTCGTGAAATTTGCTTCGTTTGGGTGTTAGAGTGTACAAAAGCGACTCGTCAAGAACCACTTTTCACTTTATCCTTGAATATTTCCTTAATGAACCGGCCCTCGAACTCGAAATTGTGTTATCCATAATCTGCACGCGAAAAGCTTTAATTTGATGTATAATAAGTCCTATTTCCGACCATTTCGATTTTCTGCCAAATTTCAAGAGGGTACCCCTTTGAAACTTCAGAAAAATATTCTAAATTAGGAAAAAAAGTATACGATATACATCTTCAATAATAAGAAAGTTACTCTAGCAATCCCACTTGATCCGGGACGTTTAAAATTTGAACGCCAAATTTGTTTTGCGCATGTAACTTAAGATTCGCAAACTGGTTTTGTGCTGTGTTGGGACGAACCGATTGCCTGAATTCAAATGTTGCCTAATCCTTCTTCAACAATGCTTGCTTACTCGTAGTCTGTTTCCACCCTAGTATGTCTTTCATGGCGCGTAAAAATTTCGTCTAAAAAGTGTTAGAACTTGTTATCCGCGACAGAAACCGTTTCGTCTCGTGCACTTTATACAAAGAAAGAAAAAAAGCAAGAAATCAATTGCTTCTCCAATTTTACGATTTGATCGAAATTAAACAATTATATTGAAAATAAAGCGAATTTTTAGGTAGGCGTAAACAGCCGCATAAGACCTTTGGACGGCACAGATCCTCATATCTATCTCAATCCGTACAAGTACATGGGCAAAACGCCGGAATACGAAAAATACTTAACTTCCAGACGACAGCTCGAAAAGAAACTTTTCATTCCTTATCCGCTGATGCGAAAGATTACGAATCAGTGCGTCACCGTCCTGCCCGATATCCTGGTAGACCTTCGAAAATATCGCGAACAACCCTACGAGATGCCACTCTTGATAGAACTGATTAATGACGGTATCATTAACGGGAAACTTTTCATCCTACAATTCTACGAGAAAATAACTAAGCTGGCGCAAACGGACACGACCGAGCTTTGGACGAGGAGTAGCAAAATTCGCTATTGGTGTACGGGCACGGGAATATTGGCGTCCAGCTTCATAAAGCTCATCCGACAGACTATCTTGCACATTGTTAAAGTGACGGGGGACGAAGACAACGTCCCGTTCCTCAAACTGTATCTGCAATACGATAAGAAGTTGAACTTGTATCCGTCCAAAGACGAAACTGTGGATATGTATTTAAAATTCATACGGGAAATAGCTGGCGCTGCTAACGATCTGGCTTCGTTAGAGAGCATTTTCTGCGATAACTTCGAGGGGAAGAGGATTCCGATATTCATCCAACAGAGCTTCATGGAAGATGCCCAAAGTCAAATTATAGAAAATCTAACGAAGATGTTTCGACCAGTTGAACAATACGTCAGTAATTTGGAACAGGGATATTCATCTGTTTATGGAGGTAAACGTCACTTTTACAAATTAACTTTTATCATTAAACTAGGTGACCCTGTAAAATTTCGTTTTGCCCAAAATTTTTTCGACTTTTCTTTTTCCTAAACCTTCGCGTAGCAATTACGAACAAACCCGCAAAAGGAAGTATCCAATTTGGTCCAATCGTCTTCAAGTTTTAAGCATCCGAACAAACCACGATCCATTGTTATATACAAAGATTTTTTCAAAAAATCTGACATGGAAATTACAACACCAAGAAGGGATGAGAATTTTTGACCAAATCTGGCAGAAAGGTTTAAAGGACTTTACTGATCTTTATTTTTTCCATTCTTGTTATGTGTCCCCACCATGCCAATTGTTTCTTTTCGATGTATAATCGTGTATTGGGTTTATTTTCAAGTCCTCTCTTATTTTTTTATTTCTGATTTTGTCCCTCAACGTCACTCCTCTTGCCCTCCTTAGAAATCTCACTTCGGCTGCTTGTATTTTTGCCTTGTCTCTCTTCCCAATGTTCCACGATGCATAACCATAGTATTCGTCTATATATCGTTTTAAAAACGGTTATCTTTGTTTACCTCGATATTTCCTTTTATTCCCTAAATTTCTGATGATTGAGAAAAATAGTTTGTGCTGTTGATACGCTCCGTTATGTCTATTTCATCGTTTCCTTTTTCGTCTATCACTACTCCTAGATATTTGAATTCCTTCACTTTTTCAATTTCTTTACCATCGATTTTTATCAACATCTCCGTCTTCTCCCCTATTTCCATTATCTTGCTTTCCTCTAGCTTCATTGACTTTCCATATTCTTTTAATGCATCTTTCCATATGTTCATGTCATTTTCTAGGTCTCTTCCGTTTCCTGCCAAAATCACTACATCGTTGGCGTAGGTACATTCTATGATATTTTGAGCGGTATCACTTCTCTGTATCCTAGGTGAAATTTTTGCATTATTTCGTCCATGAAGACTAGGAATAGTGCCGGGTTCATTACTCCTCCTTGTCTAAGTCCTTCATTTGTTGCCAACATTTCAGATTGTTGGTTTCTGGTTATCACATACTTTACGTTATGCTCGTACAAGCATTTCTTTGCTGCTCTTAATGGTCCTCGAACTGCTCTACTTTTCAAGCTTTTCCATATCTCTTCCCTTCCAACTACGGCCAAAGGCTTCCTCCATGTCCATAAATGCCATGCATGCTTTTCCGTTCTTATCGTTGGTTTTCTGAATGATTTGTTTCAGTGCGAGTACGTGGTCTTGTGCACTTCTCCCTTTTTGAATCCACTTTGTGCTGCATGTACTGCTTTTTCTGTAATTTTTGGCATTCTTTTTCTCGTATCCGTGCATAAACTTTCAATTGCATTACTTAGTATTGTTATTCCTTGGTGATTTTTACATTCTTTTGGCTCTCTTTTTAAAAATCGGTATTATTGCTCCCATTTTCCAGTCTTGGGGTATTGTCTTCCTTTTCCAAGCTTTATTGAGTACTTTCAGGAATAATTTCCCGCCCTCTTCGTCCATCATTTCCGTGATTATTTTATCATGTCCTGGGGCTTAACCATTCTTCATCCAATTGCTTCTACCATTTTTCCTTCCTGAATTCCTTCGTCCTCTCTTCTGATTCCTATTTCATCTTCTCTCGTTTGTCGCAACTTGGAGATTTTGGAAGAAATTGTGACCTTCCGTATTTTCGGCCCCTGTCGATTTGGAGGGCTAAAAATTTGTATTTGTCCAACCAAATTTCATCAAAATCGGAGGGGATCAAGAAATATCATGATTGACTCGGTATGGAATGATCCATGTACGTTTCTGCCAAGTTCGGTCAACAAATTCGCCCTCATTTTCTTGGTGTTGCAATTTCCACGTTATTCCAAATGTACTAAATTTTGCATTTATACATATTGTAGGGGGAAATGGAGATCGGAGACGATAACGAAGACATCACTTTCGAAGCCGGTTACAAGAAAATCGACTTTTATCAAACTTTCATCAATCGCATGTCGGAGATGGTCACCAACGAATTCTACGCCATCGGCCAGCTAGAACAGGAAGAATGCAAAGCGAACCTGAAAGCGTCGATTAACGCGTTGATCGACGACGTAGCGGGAAGCTCGTGCTCCAGCACGAATGGGAAAATCACGATATTTGCGATACGTTCCAAATGCTGGCGACGAGGGCGCTACAAGAACCGACGAGTACGGAAGAACTGATGGAGATGGGCGTCTTCATGACTTGGGCCAACACCGAATTGATGGCGGAATTAACCGAACGAATCCAGACGTCTTTGGATATTATCATTCGATTGATGGACGTCACCAATATCACCGAGGAACACATAGATTTGAACTCGACGACCGTTTTATGGTTAAAACGGATTAAACCGATTCTAGAACAGAATTCCTCCATGTACGAGCAGTTCAAATTCGATTTCGAAGAACGTTTGCAGAGGGCCGTCGAAAGACTTAATAGCGAAATACACGAACTCGAACCGTATTTGGTCACGTTGGACGATATGAGCGATGCCGATAATGCCAGGGAATACGTCTTCCACTTGAATAAACTTTTGGTGAAAATACGGAGCTGTGACGAACAAAAGGTGTGGATTAACAAGGAGGAGGCCACGTTTAAGTTCCCGATTTCCGCTTTCGCCGATCTCGAAAAGCTGAAGAATTACATCTATCCGTTCTTCAGGTTGATAAAGGTGTGTCAAAATTGGCAGCGCAGCTACTACGCTTGGATGGACGGACCGTTTGAATTTCTAGATTTCGAAAATGCGGAGGAGAAAGTTGACACGTACCTGAAGGAGTTGATAAAAAGTCAGAAAACTTATCGGAATCGTCTTCGTCAGTTGGCCGCCGAGAACGACGCTCGCAGATTTCAGGGTTCAGTGGACGATCCCGACCCTCTCAATTTGCCGGCTCCGTTGAAGCTTTGCCTGAAGGTGATCCAGCAGATCAAGGACTTCAGACCGTGCTTGAACATAATGGAAATAATGTGCAACAAAGCCCTCTTGCAAAGACATTGGGACGAAATGAGTCGCATCGCCGGTTACGAAATGGCCCCTAATGCCGGAACGACTTTGCGAAAACTCTTCGATATGAACCTGGCGAAAGATATCGATAAG